>CM060254.1:19057805-19115024 GCA_030684275.1 Acipenser oxyrinchus oxyrinchus
TGGAGAGCAGGTGTTGGGAGCAGACCCTTTCTCATGATGCGAGTAGGTGTTGTGAGCTGAGACCCGTCTCCTGATGGAGGCAGGTGTTGTGAGGAGGTATGAGCTGTGACCACGTCTCATAATGGAGTGCAGGTGTGTAATGAGCTGAGACCCGTCTAATGATTAGCATGACATGGAGAGCATGAGGTGAGCAGGTGTGAGCTGAGACCCGTCTCATGATGGAGAGCAGGTGTTATGAGCTGAGACCCCGCCCTCGCATAATGGAGAGCAGGTGTTATGAGCTGAGACCCCGTCTCATGATGGAGAGGAGGTGTTATGAGTTGAGACCCGGTCTCTCATGGATGTAGAGCAGGTGTTGTGAGCTGAGACCTGTCTCATGATGGAGAGCAGGTGTTGGGGAGTTGAGACCAGTCTCATGATGGAGAGCAGGTGTTGTGAGCTGAGACCCCCTCTCATGATGGAGGGAGGTGTGTCTGAGCTGAGACCCGGCTCTCTCATGATGGAGAGCAGGTGTTATGAGCTGAGACCCGTCACATGATGGAGAGAGAGCTGTTATGAGCTGAGACCCGCCTCATGTGATGGAGAGCAGGTGTTTGTGAGCTGAGACCCATCTCTCATGATGGAGAGGAGGTGTGTTATGAGCTGAGACCCGTCTCATGATGGAGAGCAGGTGTTATGAGTGAGACCCGTCTCATGATGGAGATGCAGGTGTGTGAGCTGAGACCCGCCTCATAATGGAGAGCAGGTGTTATGGTGAGTTGAGACCCTTTCAGGTAATGGAGACAGGAGGATGAGCTGAGACCCCCGTCCTCAGGATGGAGAGCACTGATGAGCTGAGCTTTCAGGATGTTGTAGAGCTGAGACCCGAACCTCATGATGGAGAGCAGGTGTTTATGAGCTGAGACCCGTCTCATGATGGAGAGCAGGTGTTATGGAGAGTTGAGACCCATCTCATGATGGAGAGCAGGTGATATGAGCTGAGACCAGTCTCATGATGGAGAGCAGGTGTTATGAGTGAGACCTGTCTCATGATGGAGAGCAGGTGTTATGAGCTGAGACCCGCCTCTCATGTATGGAGTAGCAGGTGATGGTGAGCTGTGACCCGGTCTCATGATGCAGTGTAGCAGGATGGTGAGCAGGTGTTATGAGCTGAGACCCGTCTCTCATGATGGAGAGCAGGTGTTATGAGCTGAGACCGTCTCATGATGGAGAGCAGGTGTTGGGAGCTGAGACCCGTCTCCCATGATGGAGAGCAGGTGTTGTGAGCTGAGACCCGTCTCATGATGGAGAGCAGGTGTTGTGAGCTGAGACCCGTCCTCAAATGGAGAGCAGGTGCGAGCTGAGACCCGTCTCATGATGGAGAGCAGGTGTTGTGAGCTGAGACCTGCCTCATGATGGAGAGCAGGTGTTATGAGCTGGAGACCCGTCTCATGATGGAGAGCAGGTGTTATGAGCTGAGACCCGTCTCATGATGGAGAGCAGGTGTTATGAGCTGAGACCCGTCTCATGATGGAGAGCAGGTGTTGAGCTGAGCAGGTGAGACCCGTCTCTCATGATGGAGAGCAGGTGTTGTGAGCTGAGACCCGCTCTCATGATGGAGAGCAGGTGTTGATGAGGCTGAAGACCGTCTCATGATGGAGAGCAGGTGTTGTGAGCTGAGACCCGTCTCATGATGGAGAGCAGGTGTTGTGAGCTGAGACCCGTCTCTAAAGAGCATGATGGTGATGGAGTCTCAGGATGAGAGTAGCTCTGATGGTGTAGCAGGTGTTGTGAGCTGAGACCCGTCTCATGATGGAGAGCAGGTGTTATGAGCTGAGACCCGTCTTGGAGGATGAGCTGAGACCAGACCTCTTCATGATGGAGAGCAGGTGTTTTGTGAGCTGAGACCCGTCTCATGATGGAGAGCAGGTGTTATGAGCTGAGAGACCCGCCTCATGATGGAGAGCAGGCGTTGTGAGCTGAGACCCGTCTCATGATGGAGAGCAGGTGTTGTGAGCTGAGACCCGTCTCTCTATGATGGAGAGCAGGTGTTATGAGCTGAGACCCGTCTCATGATGGAGAGCAGGTGTTATGAGCTGAGACCCGTCTGCATGATGGAGAGCAGGTGTCATGAGCTGAGACCCGTCTCATGATGGAGAGCAGGTGTTATGAGCTGAGACCCCGTCTCATGATGGAGAGCAGGTGTTGTGAGCTGAGACCTGTCCCATGATGGAGAGCAGGTGTTATGAGCTGAGACCCGTCTCATGATGATGAGAGAGCAGGTGTTGTGAGCTGAGACCCGTCTCATGATGATGGAGAGCAGGTGTTGTGAGCTGAGACCCGCCTCCATGATGGAGAGCAGGTGTTAAGTGAGCTGAGACCCGCTCTCATGATGGAGAGCAGGTGTTATGAGCTGAGACCGTATCGTCTCATGATGGAGAGCAGGTGTTATGAGCTGAGACCATTATCGTCTGGTCATGATGGAGAGCAGGTGTTATGAGCTGAGACCCGCCTCATGATGTAGAGCAGGTGTTGTGAGTTGAGATTGCCCATCTCATGATGGAGAGGTAGGTGTTTTGAGCTGAGACCCGCCTCATGATGGAGAGCAGGTGTTATGAGCTGAGACCCCCTCATGATGGAGTAGCATGTGTTGAGCTGAGCTGTTATGACCAGAGACCCGTCTCATGATGGAGAGCAGGTGTTATTGAGCTGAGACCCGTCTCATGATGGAGAGCAGGTGTTGTGAGCTGAGTCCCGTCTTATGTTGGAGAGCAGGTGTTATGAGCTGAGACACGTCTCATGATGGAGACCCGTTATAGGGCTGGACCGGTAGCATGATGGTGAGCAGGTGTTGTGAGCTGGAGACCGTCTCATGATGGAGAGCAGGTGTTGTGAGCTGAGACCCGTGTCTCATGATGGAGAGCAGGTGTTATGAGCTGAGACCCGTCTCATGATGGAGAGCAGGTGTTGTGAGCTGAGAGCCCGTCTCATGATGGAGAGCAGGTGTTGTGAGCTGAGACCCGTCTCATGATGGAGAGCAGGTGTTATGAGCTGAGACCCGTCTCATGATGGAGAGCAGGTGTTATGAGCTGAGACCCGTCTCATGATGGAGAGCAGGTGTTATGAGCTGAGACCCGTCTCAGAGGAGGTGTTATGATGAGAGCAGTCTCATGAGCTGAGCAGGTGTTATGAGTTGAGACCCGTCTCATGATGAGAGAGCAGGTGTTATGGAGCTGAGACCCGTCTCATGATGGAGAGCAGGTGTTGTGAGCTGAGACCCGTCTCATGATGGAGAGCAGGTGTTGTGAGCTGAGACCCGTCTCATGATGGAGAGCAGGTGTTATGAGCTGAGACCCGTCTCATGATGGAGAGCAGGTGTTATGAGCTGAGACCCGTCTCATGATGGAGAGCAGGTGTTATGAGCTGAGACCCGTCTCATGATGGAGAGCAGGTGTTATGAGCTGAGACCCGTCTCATGATGGAGAGCAGGTGTTATGAGCTGAGACCCCTCTCATGATGGAGAGCAGGTGTTATGAGCTGAGACCCGTCTCATGATGGAGAGCAGGTGTTATGAGCTGAGACCCGTCTCATGATGGAGAGCAGGTGTTATGAGCTGAGACCCGTCTCATGATGGAGAGCAGGTGTTATGAGCTGAGACCCGTCTCATGATGATGAGCAGGTGTTGAGCTGAGACTGATGGAGAGCAGGTGTTATGAGCTGAGACCCGTCTCATGATGGAGAGCAGGTGTATGAGCTGAGACCCGTCTTATGAGCTGAGACCCGTCTCATGATGGAGAGCAGGTGTTATGAGCTGAGACCAGTCTCATGATGGAGAGCAGGTGTTATGAGCTGAGACCCGTCTCATGATGGAGAGCAGGTGTTATGAGCTGAGACCCGTCTCATGATGGAGAGCAGGTGTTGTGAGCTGAGACCAGATCTCATGATGGAGAGCAGGTGTTATGAGCTGAGACCCGTCTCAAGATGGTGTAAGCACTGATGGAGAGCAGGTGTTATGAGCTGAGACCCTCTCATGATGGAGAGCAGGTGTTCTGTCCTGAGACACGTCTCATGATGGAAAGCAGTTGTTTTGAACTGAGACCCGCCTCATGATGGAGAGCAGGTGTTCTGAGCTGAGACCCGTCTCATGATGGAGAGCAGGTGTTATGAGCTGAGACACGTCTTATGAGCTGAGACCCGTCTCATGATGGAGAGCAGGTGTTATGAGCTGAGACCCATCTCATGATGGAGAGCAGGTGTTGTGAGCTGAGACCCGTCTCATGATGGAGAGCAGGGGTATTGAGCTGAGACCCGTCTCATGATGTAGAGCAAGTGATATAAGCTGAGGACCAGTCTCATGATGGGAGAGCAGGTGATATGAGCTGAGACCCATCTCATGATGGAGAGCAGACGTTGTGAGCTCAGACCCGCTCTCATGATGGAGAGCAGGTGTTGTGAGCTGAGACCCGTCTCGATGGATGAGCAGGTGTTGTTGAGCTGAGACTAGTCTTATGATGGAAAGCAGGTGTTATGAGCTGAGACCCGTCTCATGATGGGAGAGCAGGTGATATGAGCTGAGACCCGCCCCGCCTCATGATGGAGAGCAGGTGTTTGAGCTGAGACCCTCTCATGATGGAGAGCAGGTGTTATGAGCTGAGACCCGTCTCATGATGGTGTAGCACTGATGGTGAGCAGGTGTTATGAGCTGAGACCAGTCTCATGATGGATAGCAGGTGTTGTGAGCTGAGACCTGTCTCATGATGGAGAGCAGGTGTTATGAGCTGAGACCAGTCTCATAATGGAGAGCAGGTGTTATGAAAGGAGACCCATCTCATGATGGAGAGGAGGTGTTATGAGCTGAGACCCGTCTCATGATGGAGAGCAGGTGTTGTCATCTGAGACCTGTCTCATGATGGAGAGCAGGTGTTGGGAGGTGAGACCCGTCTCATGATGTGGAGCAGGTGTTGTGAGCTGAGACCCGTCTCATGATGGAGAGGAGGTGTTGTGAGCTGTGACCCGTCTCATAATGGAGAGCAGGTGTTATGAGCTGAGACCCGTCTCATGATGGAGAGGAGGTGTTATGAGCTGAGACCGGTCTCATGATGGAGAGCAGGAGTTATGAGTTGAGACCCGTTTCATGATGGAGACAGGTGATATGAGGTGAGACCCGTCTCGTGATGTAGAGCAGGTGTTGTGAGTTGAGACCCATCTCATGATGGAGAGGTGGTGTTTTGAGCTGAGACCCGTCTCTTGATGGAGAGCAGGTGTTATGAGCTGAGACCCACCTCATGATGGAGAGCATGTGTTATGAGCTGTGACCCGTCTCATGATGGAGAGCAGGTGTTATTAAGTGAGACCCGTCTCATGATGGAGAGCAGGTGTTGTGAGCTGAGACCCGTCTAATGATGGAGAGCAGGTGTTATGAGGTGAGACTCTTCTTATGAGCTCAGACCCGTCTCAGGATGGAGTAGCACTGATGGTGAGCAGGTGTTGTGAGCTGAGACCCGTCTCATGATGGAGAGGAGGTGTTGTGAGCTGAGACCCGTCTCATGATGGAGAGCAGGTGTTATGAGCTGAGACCCGTCTCATAATGGAGAGCAGGTGTTATGAAAGGAGACCCATCTCATGATGCAGAGGAGGTGTTATGAGCTGAGACCAGTCTCATGATGGAGAGCAGGTGTTATGAGCTGTGACCCGTCTCATGATGGTGTAGCACTGATGGTGAGCAAGTGTTATGAGCTAAGACCGGTCTCATGATGGAGAGCAGGTGTTGTCAGCTGAGACCTGTCTCATGATGGAGAGCAGGTGTTGGGAGGTGATACCCGTCTCATGATGTAGAGCAGGTGTTGTGAGCTGAGACCCGTCTCATGATGGAGAGGAGGTGTTGTGAGCTGTGACCCGTCTCATAATTGAGAGCAAGTGTTATGAGCTGAGACCCGTCTCATGATGGAGAGGAGGTGTTCTGAGCTGAGACCCGTCTCATCATGGAGAGCAGGTGTTATTAAGTGAGAACTGTCTCATGATGGAGAGCAGGTGTTGTGAGCTGAGACCCGTCTAATGATGGAGAGCAGGTGTTATGAGGTGAGACCCTTCTAATGAGCTGAGACCCGTCTCAGGATGGAGTAGCACTGATGGAGAGCAGGTGTTGTGAGCTGAGACCCGTCTCATGATGGAGAGCAGGTCTTATGAACTGAGGCCCGTCTTATGAGCTGAGACCCGTCTCATGAAGGAGAGGAGGTGTTGTGAGCTGAGACCCGTCCCATGATGGAGAGCAGGTGTTGTAAGCTTAGACCTGTCTCATGATGGAGAGCTGGTGATATGAGCTGATACCCGTCTCATGATGGAGAGCAGGTGATATGAGCTGAGACCCGTCTCATGATGGAGAGTAGGTGTTATGAACTGAGACCAGTCTCATGATGGAGAGCAGTTGGTATTAGCTGAGACCCGTCTCATGATGGAGAGCAGGTGATATGAGCTGAGACCCGTCTCATGATGGAGAGTAGGTGTTATGTACTGAGACCAGTCTCATGATGGAGAGCAGGTGGTATTAGCTGAGACCCGTCTCAAGATGGTGTAGCACTGATGGTGAGCAGGTGTTATGAGCTGAGACCCCTCTCATGATGGAGAGTAGGTGTTCTGTCCTGAGACACGTCTCTTGATGGAAAGCAGTTGTTTTGAACTGAGACCCGTCTCATGATGGAGAGCAGGTGTTACGAGCTGAGACCCGTCTCATGATGGAGAGCAGGTCTTATGAGCTGAGACACGTCTTATGAGCTGAGACCCGACTCATGATGGAGAGGAGGTGTTGTGAGCTGAGACCCATCTCATGATGGAGAGCAGGTGTTGTGAGCTGAGACCCGTCTCATGATGGTTAGCAGGGGTATTGAGCTGAGGCCAGTCTCATGATGTAGAGCAAGTGATATAAGCTGAGAACAGTCTCATGATGGAGAGCAGGTGATATGAGCTGAGACCCATCTCATGATGGAGAGCAGACGTTATGAGCTCAGACCCGTCTCATGATGGAAAGCAGGTGTTGTGAGATGAGACCCGTCTCGTGATGGTGAGCAGGTGTATTGAGCTGAGACTAGTCTTATGATGGAAAGCAGGTGATATGAGTTGAGACCCGTCTCATGATGGAGAGCAGGTGATATGAGCTGAGACCGTCCCGTCTCATGATGGAGAGCAGGTGTTTTGAGTTGAGACCCCTCTCATGATGGAGAGCAGGTGTTATGAGCTGAGACCCGTCTCATGATGGTGTAGCACTGATGGTGAGCAGGTGTTATGAGCTAAGACCAGTCTCATGATGGATAGCAGGTGTTGTGAGCTGAGACCTGTCTCATGATGGAGAGCAGGTGTTGTGATGTGAGACCCGTCTCATGATGTAGAGTAGGTGTTGGGAGCTGAGACCCGTCTCCTGATGGAGGGGAGGTGTTGTGAGCTGTGTCCCGTCTCTTAATGGATAGCAGGTGTTATGAGCTGAGACCCGTCTCATGATGGAGTAGCACTGATTGTGATCAGGTGTTTTGAGCTGAGACCCGTCTCATGATGGAGAGCAAGTGTTGTGAGCTGAGACCCGTCTTATGATGGAGAGCAGGTCTTATGAGCTGAGACCCGTCTCATGATGGAGAGCAGGCGTTATGAGCTGAGACCCGTCTCATGATGGAGAACAGGTGTTGTGAGCTGAGATCCGTCTCATGATGGAGAGCAGGTGTTGTGAGCTGAGACCCTTTCTCATGATGGAGAGCAGGTGATATGAGCTGAGACCAATCTCAGGATGGAGAGCAGGTGATATGAGCTGAGACCCTTTTCATAATAGAGAGCAGGTGTTGTGAGCTGAGACTCGTCTCATGATGGAGAGCAGGTGTTATGAGCTGAGACCCGTCTCATAATGGAGAGCAGGTGTTATGAAAGGAGACCCATCTCATGATGGAGAGGAGGTGTTATGAGCTGAGACCAGTCTCATGATGGAGAGCAGGTGATATGAGCTGAGACACGTCTCATGATGGAGAGCAGGTGTTATGAGCTGTGACCCGTCTCATGATGGTGTAGCACTGATGGTGAGCAGGTGTTATGAGTTGAGACCCTTCTCATGATGTAGAGCAGGTGTTGTGAGCTGAGACCCGTCTCATGATGGAGAGGAGGTGTTATGAGCTGAGACCCGTCTTATGATGGAGAGCAAGTGTTATGAGTTGAGACCCGTCTCATGATGGAGAGGAGGTGTTCTGAGCTGAGACCTGTCTCTTGATGGAGAGCAGGTGTTATGAGCTGAGACCCGTCTTATGAGCTGACACCCGTCTCATGATGGAGAGCAGGTGTTATTAGCTGAGACCAGTCTCATGATGGAGAGCAGGCCTTATGAGCTGAGACCCGTCTCATGATGGAGAGCAGGTGTTGTGAGCTGAGACCCGTCTCATGATGGAGAGCAGGTGTTGTGAGCTGAGACCAATCTCATGATGGAGAGCAGCTGATATGAGCTGAAACCCTTTTCATAATGGAGAGCAGGTGTTGTGAGCTGAGACCCGTCTCATGATGGAGAGCAGGTGTTATGAACTGAGACCCTTTTCATAATGGAGAGCAGGTTTTATGAGCTGAAACCAGTCTCATGATGGAGAGCAGGTGTTATGAGTTGAGACCCGTCTCATGATGGAGAGCAGGTGATATGAGCTGAGACCCGTTTCATGATGGAGAGCAGGTGTTTTGAGCTGAGACACGGCTAATGATGGAGAGCAGGTGTTGTGAGGTGAGACACGTCTCATGATGTAGAGCAGGTGTTGTGAGCTGTGACCCGTCTCATGATGGTGTAGTACTGATGGTGAGCAGGTGTTATGATCTAAGACCCGTCTCATGATGGAGAGCAGGTGTTGTGAGCTGAGACCTGTCTCATGATGGAGAGCAGGTGTTGTGAGGTGAGACACGTCTCATGATGTAGAGCAGGTGTTGTGAGTTGAGACCCGTCTCATGATGGAGAGGAGGTGTTGTGAGCTGTGACCCTTCTCATAGTGGAGAGCAGGTGTTATGAGCTGAGACCCGTCTCATGATGGAGAGGAGGTGTTATGAGCTGAGACCTGTCTCATGATGGAGAGGAGGTGTTCTGAGCTGAGACCCGTCTCATGATGGAAAGCAGGTGTTATTAGGTGAGACCCGTGTCATGATGGAGAGCAGGTGTTGTGAGCTGAGACCCTTCTAATGATGGAGAGCAGGTGTTATGAGCTGAGACCCTTCTTATGAGCTGAGACCCGTCTCAGGATGGAGTAGCACTGATGGTGAGCCGGTGTTGTGAGCTGAGACCCGTCTCATGATGGAGAGTTGGTGTTATGAACTGAGACCCGTCTCATGATGGAGAGCATGTGTTATGAGCTGAGACCCATCTTATGATGGTGAGCAGGTGTTATGAGCTGAGACCCATCTCATGATGGAGAGCATGTGTTATGAGCTGAGACCCGTCTCATGATGGAGAGCAGGTGTTATTAACTGAGACCCGTCTCATGATGGAGAGCAGGTGTTTTGAGCTGAGACCCGTCTCATGATGGACAGCAGGTGTTGTGAGCTGAGACCCGTCACATGATGGAGAGTAGGTGTAATGAACTGAGACCCGTCCCATGATGGAGAGCAGATGTTATGAACTGAGACCCGTCTCATGATGGAGAGCAGGTGTTTTGAGCTGAGACCCGTCTCATGATGGACAGCAGGTGTTGTTAGCTGAGACCCGTCACATGATGGAGAGTAGGTGTAATGAACTGAGACCCGTCCCATGATGGAGAGCAGATGTTATGAACTGAGACCCGTCTCATGATGGAGAGCAGGTGTTGTGAGCTGAGACCTGTCTCATGATGGAAAGCAGGTGTTATTAGGTGAGACCCGTCTCATGATGGAGAGCAGGTGTTATGAGCTGAGACCCGTCTCATGATGGAGAGCAGGTGTTATGAACTGAGACCCGTCTCATGATGGAATATCACTGATGGTGAGCATATGAGCTGAGACCCGTCTCATGATGGAGAGCAGGTGTTGTGAGCTGAGACCCGTCTCATGATGGAGAGCAGGTCTTATGAGCTGAGACCCGTCTGATGATTTAGAGGAGGTGTTGTGAGCTGAGATCCGTCTCATGATGGAGAGCAGGTCTTTTGAGCTGAGACCCGTCTTATGAGCTGAGACCCCTCTCATGATGAAGAGGAGGTGTTGTGAGCTGAGACCCGTCTCATGATGGAGAGCAGGTGTTGTGAGCTTAGACCTGTCTCATGATGGAGAGCAGGTGATATGAGCTGAGACCCGTCTCATGATGGTGAGCAGGCGTTATGATCTGAGACCCGTCTCATGATGGAGATCGAGGTAACCAGTGGTGTACCAGAGGGATCAGTATTAGGTCCTCTACTTTTCCTAAACTACATTAATGATTTAGATTCTGGTATAGTAAGCAAACTTGTTAAATTTGCAGACGACACAAAAATAGGAGGAGTGGCAAACACTGTTGCAGCAGCAAAGGTCATTCAAAATGATCTAGACAACATTCAGAACTGGGCAGACACATGGCAAATGACATTAAATAGAGAAAAGTGTAAGGTACTGCACGCAGGCAATACAAATGTGCATTATAAATATCATTTGGGAGATACTGAAATTGAAGATGGAATCTATGAAAAAGACCTAGTAGTTTATGTTGACTCAGAAATGTCTTCATCTAGACAATGTGGAGAAGCTATAAAAAAGGCCAACAAGATGCTCGGATATATTGTGAGAAGTGTTGAATATAAATCAAGGGAAGTAATGTTAAAACTTTACAATGCGTTAGTAAGACCTCACCTAGAATATTGTGTTCAGTTCTGGTCACCTTGTTACAAAAAGGATATTGCTGCTCTAGAAAGAGTGCAAAGAAGAGTTACCAGAATTATCCCGGGTTTAAAAGGCATGTCGCATGTCAGTCTTGAACAAAGAAGACTAGGCGGTGATCTGATTCAAGCATTCAAAATTCTAAAAGGTATTGACAATGTCGACCCAGGGGACTTTTTCGACCTGAAAACAGAAACAATGACCAGGGGTCACAAATGGAGATTAGATAAAGGGGCATTCAGAACTGAAAATTGGAGGCACTTTTTTACACAGAGAATTGTGAGGGTCTGGAACCAACTCCCCAGTAATGTTGTTGAAGCTGACACCCTGGGATCCTTCAAAAAGCTGCTTGATGAGATTCTGGGATCAATAAGCTACTTACAACCAAACGAGCAAGATGGGCCAAATGGCCTCCTCTCGTTTGTAAACTTTCTTATGTTCTTATGTACCTGTAATTTTTATTTTCATTTTAACGCCCTGACAACTTTTTACACTTATAACTTTAAAGTCAGTGTGGAAGGGTGGTGGGTAATTCACTGACACACGGGAGACACAGGTGATTTTGACAGCACCGCACAGGTGCCCAGTTTTATTTATGTGGGGCAGTTCCACGTTCTGGCCCGCAGAGGGCGCTGTTGTCTGTGGTCTGCCTATCACCAATGATAGACAGTACCACAGGGATACCAGGGATGGTACCTTTCTAAATTCTATGTGCACTCGCAGGTGCTCAAACACAAAAATAAGCAAAAGGGGAAAAGAACAAGGAAAATAAAACACATTAATCAAAACTACAAACAAAAGGTGCTGCACTCGGCAGCTTCACCCCGACCATCGCTACCCGCACGGTCCGGGTCTCCGCCCTACCCTCGCCGCTCCCTCAGACTGCTAAAACAACTACTGATGGGGTCTGCCCACGGTTTCCCGCTAACCCTGTTTCCTTTCCTTTCTTTTCTTTTTCTTTTTTATTTCTTTTGGGGTTTTCCTCCCGGCCGTGTTGGGATCAGTGCGTCCGCACGTCCGTTTTCTCTCAAAAGGGCAGACCTGAGGGAACAGCAGAATGTTATTTTATAGGGCTAGCAATCCCCAAGACCCGCCGCTCAGCCATTCAGAGAGAGGGAAAGCCCGCACACACACTCTCCCACCTCTCCGTGTCACTGCCATGACTGACAGGCGAATATTGACGGGCTGCTGCCCTCTTCCTGCAGCACTTCGAACACATCAGAAGAGTCAGTACAGGTCTCCCCCTGTTACACATCCTCCCCTTAGAATGGCACCACCGGTCCATTCGAAAATCCTACATCCCCATGCCTTCCCGAGAGAAAAATCTGCGTTTTGATGCAGCTTTCCTGCTCGGTGGACAACCCTGAAGGCATAGGGCTGCAGGGCCAAGTACCACCGCGTGATTCTGGCATTGCTATCCTTCATCCGTGAAGCCATGCCAAGGGGCATGATCTGTAACCAGGGTGAAGTGTCGCCCCAGGAGGTAGTACCGAGTGACTCGACTGCCCATTTTACCGCAAGACACTCCTTCTCGATGGTACTATAGTTCTTTTCACGGGAAGGAGCTTCCTGCTGATATACAGGACCGGTGCTCACTTCCCGCACCTCCTGAGACAACACCGCCCGAGACCTGTCTCTGACGCATCCGCCTGCAGGGTGAACCTCTTGCTGAAATCAGGACTGCATAGCACTGGCTTGCTGCACAGCCTTCGCTTCAGAGCGAGAAAGGCCCTCTGGCACGGCTCCGCCCACTGAACCGTATTTGGGGCAGCCTTCCTGGTTAGGTCTGTCAAGGGAGCAGCAAGCGTAGCGGCTCGGAATGAACTTCCTGTAATAGCCCGCTAGTCCCAAGAAAGAGCGCACCTGGGTTTTGGTCGTAGGGACCGGCCAGTCAGCCAAGGCTTTCACCTTAGCAATCAGCGGTCTGATCTGGCCGCCCCTACTCGATACCCCAAATACTCCGACTCACTCTTCCCAATGGCACATTTCTTTGGGTTAGCAGTGAGCCCAGCCTCCCGCAAGGATTGCAATACCGCCGCTACCTTACACAGATGACTTGGCCAATCCTCACTGTGGATAACCACGCCATCTATGTAAGCAGCAGCGCATTGCTGATGGGGCCGCAAAACGCGATCCATCATCCGCTGGAAAGTGGCTGGCGCCCTGCAACCCAAAAGGCATGGTCCTAAATTGGTACAACCCGAAGGGAGTCGAAAACGCCGTCCTCTCTCTGGATTCTGGGGTCAGGGGTATCTGCCAGTACCCCTTCGTTAAATCCAGTGTCGCCATAAAATGAGCCGTGCCAAGACGCTCCAGCAATTCATCTACCCGGGCATGGGATAAGCATCAAACTTCGATTTCTCATTAACTCGCCTGAAGTCAATGCAAAATCGAGTTGACCCGCCTGGCTTATCCACTAAAACAACAGGACTGTTCCAGTCACTTTGGGACTCTTCTATTACCCCCAGTCTAAGCATTTCATCAATTTCCGCCTTTATTACCTGTCTTTTACGCTCAGGTATACGGTATGGCCTCTGACGAACTGGCCCCGGCTCAATGTCAATGTGATGATGGGCTACTCGAGTCTGCCCCGGACGGAGAAAACACATCAGGAAATTCCCTCACCAGAGCCTGAGCCTGACCCTCTGGCGCTGGTGTCAGATTCTCCGCAATCTGTACCGCCCTTCTCTCCCCAGCACAGAAAGATCAGGTCCCAGATCTGGGACGTCATCGGCTTGCGCCACTACCAATGCCTCCGGTTGTAGCCAGGGCTTCAAGAGGTTTATATGATAAATGTGTTTTCTCTTCGTCGCCCGGCTGGCAGATCTCATAGTCCACCGTCCCAACCCGGCGTAACCTCAAAGGGTCCTTGCCACTTAGCCAGAAGTTTAGACTCAGAACTGGGTAATAATAGAAGTACTTTATCCCCTGGCTGAAATGTGCGTAACCGGCTCCTCTGTTGTATTGTGTCTCCTGTCTGTGCTGAGCCTGCTGCAAATTGTCATGTGCCCATTTTCCAACAGACTCAAGACGCTTGCGCAGGTCCAACACATACCGGACTGTATTGGTCGAATTATCCTGCTGTTCCTCCCACATCTCTCTGACCAGATCGAGCACACCCCGGGTCTCCGACCATACAGCAACTCGAATGGCTGAAAAGCCCGTGGAAGCCTGGGGTACCTCTCTGATCGCAAAGAGAAGGGGAGGAATCAGCTGGTCCCAGTAACGCACATCACTACGAATAAATCTGCGCAACATGTTCTTAAGGGTTTTGTTAAAACGCTCCACAAGACCATCGGTCTGAGGATGAAACACCGAGGTCCTAATGGTCTTAATCCCCAAAAGCTTACATGTTCCACGGATTAGCCGGGACATAAAGTTGGTGCCTTGGTCGGTCAGTATCTCCCTGGGGATCCCCACCCGGAGAAAACCTTCACGAGCTCGTTGGCAACAGACTTAGCGGACATAGATCGGAGGGGAATGGCCTCTGGATAACGCGTCGCGTAATCCAAAATAACCAATAGGTGTGTGTATCCCGCCGCACTCCTTTCCAATGGCCCCACTATGTCCATCCCAATACGCTCAAACGGAGCTTCCACTAGGGGCAACGGCACCAGTGGTGCTCGTGGGACGGCTCTAGGGCTAGCTTTCTGACACTCCCCACACCGCTCACAAAACCGTCTGACGTCACCATCCAGCCCCAGCCAATAGAACCGTGTCACAAGCCTCGCTTTGGTTTTGTCCCTTCCTAAATGACCAGACAGGGGAATAGCGTGAGCAAGCTGCAACAAATCCTCCTTAAAGGGCTGAGGGATGAGCAACTGATGACGCACCTCCCCGTCTGGGGTAATTTTTCAACACGGTACAGAAGGTCTCGATTAATCTCAAAGTGAGGGTGCGTGGCGGCGTCTGGGCTCGACCACACGACCATTAACCACCGCTGCTTGGTCAAAGAGCCTGCCCAGCACGTCGTCACGCCCTTGCTCGAGTCGGAAGTCACGGAACGAGCTAAAAATCAGCTCCCATGGCTTCCAGCTCGGGGTCGGTCGGTCCGGGCGGAGGCAGCAGAGCCAGCTCCCTGTGCTGGCTCCGCAGCCTCCCCGACTCTTCCCCAACCGCCCCACCTGAAACCTCTCGGACTCCCTCCATTGCCAGCCCTCATTCTTAGCGGCCCGGCGTTCCCGTTTAGTTTTTCGGGTCTAAATCTATGGCAAAACCAAGTCGGGTCACAGAAGGGAAGATCTCTCCAATAACCTCCTCCTTCTTAGTCAATAGGGAAGACGGGGCTGTCAGAGCAGCTAACCACTCCTTAAACTGCCCACAGTCCCGACCCAGAACTACTGGTACTGGCAATCGAGGACACAATCCAACATGCACTTGCGTCACCTGCTGGCCAATAGTTAGATTCACACTGATCTTGGGATAGGAGCGTACATCGCCATGAATACATTTAATATGCACCTGTCCCAATAACTTTTTATGCCCCGGTGAGATTAGGCTATCCTGTATTGGGGACTGACCACACCCTGAATCCAGGAGAGCCTGGGTTTTTGTACCATCCACTGTCACAGGAATAACAAAACCCGTTTGCTGAAGTGACTGAGGTAATTGAACAGGCTTACCTGGTCGGCTGAGGTCACACTCCATCACGGGCAATCCCGCGAGGTGGCCCACCTCCCGGCACGTCCAACACCGCAGTGGGCTAGTTTCCGCCCTGGAGCCTCAGCAAGAGGTGGAAACACGGAGCCATCAAAGGGGCTCGACGGTAAGGAGGCGTCGCGAGACCCGGTCCGACACCGCAGCGCCCGTGGGGACCCCACCCGCCCGGTTCCCGGGCGGGAGCTCTCACCGCCCCGTCCAAACCATTGTACACCCCTTCCCCAGTCCCTTCGCCCTATCCGGGGCGGTGGTGCGGATGATCCCGCAGTGCTCGCCCAGGCAGCCTGGCTGGCGTCGGTTCGGCTGCCTGGTACTGCTCTGCCAATGCAACTGCCTGATCCAGGGTGGCGGGTGCCTGCCGCTGTACCCACAGCCGTGGTTCCGGAGCTAAACACTCCAGAAACCGCTCCACCACAATTACTTCCACCAGCCTGGCTTTCGTGGTCGCATCCGGGTTTAACCACCCCATGGCGTACTCGTTCAGGCGATGGGCAATGGTTCTGGGGTGCTCCTCGGGCGAGAAGCGCGCCTCCCGAAACTTCCTGCGATATCCCTCCGGTGTAGCCCCCACGCGATTCAGGATGGTGGCTTTTAGCGTGGGGTAGTCCATCATCCGGTCAAGAGGTAACTGAGGTAACTGGCCCATTGGGCCTGATCCCACCCGGCAGAGGTCGCCAGGGCCTTGAACACCTCAAGGTAGGCTTCGGGTCGATCCTCTGCCGTCATTTTCGTCGGTCTCATCAACCGGGGGTCAGGTCCCGCCGGTCTAGCTGCCCCTTGCACTGCAGCCGTCAGGGTCTGGCGCAGGAGATCCATCATCTCCGCGAACTGGGTAGCATCCATTTTGGTGTGCACTGCTTACAGGGGCAGTGCCAGTGAATCCCACTGCTAACACCACGTGTGGAAGGGTGGTGGGTAATTCACTGACACACGGGAGACACAGGTGATTTTGACAGCACCGCACAGGTGCCCAGTTTTATTTAAGTGGGGCAGTTCCACGTTCTGGCCCGCAGAGGGCGCTGTTGTCTGTGGTCTGCCTATCACCAATGATAGACAGTACCACAGAGATACCAGGGATGGTACCTTTCTAAATTCTATGTGCACTCGCAGGTGCTCAAACACAAAAATAAGCAAAAGGGGAAAAGAACAAGGAAAATAAAACACATTAATCAAAACTACAAACAAAAGGTGCTGCACTCGGCAGCTTCACCCCGACCGTCGCTACCCGCACGGTCCGGGTCTCCGTCCTACCCTCGCCGCTCCCTCAGACTGCTAAAACAACTACTGATGGGGTCTGCCCACGGTTTCCCCGCTAACCCTGTTTCCTTTCCTTTCTTTTCTTTTCTTTTTCTTTTTATTTCTTTTGGGGTTTTCCTCCCGGCCGTGTTGGGATCAGTGCGTCCGCCGTCCGTTTTCTCTCAAAAGGGCAGACCTGAAGGAACAGCAGAATGTTATTTTATAGGGCTAGCAATCCCCCAAGACCCGCCGCTCAGCCATTCAGAGAGAAGGAAAGCCCGCACACACACTCTCCCACCTCTCCGTGTCACTGCCATGACTGACAGGCGAATATTGACGGGCTGCTGCCCTCTTCCTGCAGCACTTCGAACACATCAGAAGAGTCAGTACAGGTCTCCCCCTGTTACAGTCAGTTTCAAAGTTCTTTTCAAAATGTCCTCTCTAGTGCACTGATAGTGTCAGGATTAGTGCCCAAACTGTCAAACAGGTAACCCAACAATAACGGTCCATGATGTGGTACGGAACAGAAAAGCCAGAGCACTTATGTTTAAAAAAAATATTGTATTGCTTCAGTGATCGAGAGGACAGATCTCAAACACAAGTACAGCTTACTACAATTATTGCTTCCAGTAGATTTTTGCGATATCATTTTGTAGTTTCTTTAATTACACAATGTAAAATAAAATAACTAAATTATATATTTTTTGCATTATTATGTCTCAATCTCAAAATTGTAGGTGATGCTAAACTTTTGACCATAGCTGTAGAGTATTTGATTGATATACAATATGTGTCAGCACGTTTTAATGAAGTGCCCTGTCCGGGCTGGGTCGGTGAGACTTCATGGGCCCTGGGGAAGGACTGGTATGTGGCTATGCATATTCAGAGGGTAGAAAGTATTCATATGATGCACTGTGCATCTACTGACCATTAGACCAGGAGCCAGTCTGTTATCCCGTGGCCCCCTGCTCTGGCTGATAAAAGGCTGCAGCTTATTTCTTAGCTCCTGCTTGTACTGCACAGGAATTACAAACATGATTATACACACCAGCTACAGAAGGGCTGCCTGCTAATCTCAGTGTTTGCACATAACATAAACAAGACAATTTCAAGCCCTAGGCTGCTGGAACTTTGTGTGACTAAAATCACTGCTCCTCTGGGGTTTGGAGCAATTTCCTTGGCTAGCCTGTGGAGCGCCTTTTGTCCCGAGACAGTGAATAGTTAATCCCGGGATGTGGGGTAGGGGAGGGGCCTGCTTGCCTGCCTGCTCTGGAGAAGGGCTCCTGTGTGTGTGTCCTGAAGGGTTGGGGTTGGTGGGTGAGCTGGTGAGCAGTCCTGAGGTGCTGACAAAGTGGCTATTGTACAGCAGGTCTTCCTCTCGCTCTCTCTCCTGCTCTCCATCTTTAACCCTTGTGGACGAGGCTCTGATATTCCCCACTGACTCTCCTCTGGAAGGATGGCTCCTCATGGCTCTCCAAGGATCTTCCTCCTCCTCCTCCTTACCTTCCTGGGGTCTCTGCTGGCTGCTGCGCGATCAGGTAAGCCAGTTCAGGATCTGCTACCTTCTGTTTTCCGTGGATCCCACGTTGCCTGACTCCTCTCTATGGCTGCCTGACCCAAGGCAAGAAACACAGTGGGTCTCCTGGCTAGGGCCAGCATCTCAAGGCTTGAACACAAAAAAAAGAAAAGTTGAATTTTGTATTTGTAATAATTCCCTCAAATGAAAAAAAAACACATTTGAATGTAATTTGATTTGAATTTTAAGTCTTTAATTACAAGTTGAAATGATAAGTTGTGGACTGTGCTACCAAAGAGTAAAACCCTTTCACTGAGTCGTGTTCTGATTCATTGTTGTGTCTGGAATGTGATTGAGTCGTATTCTGATTCATTGTTGTGTCTGGAGTGTGATTGAGTCGTGTTCTGATTCATTGTTGTGTCTGGAGTGAAACCAGATTTATTAAATTTATTACTGAAACCAGAGATCTGATTGAAAATACCCTGATATTAGATTCCAAAAATGTTGCTATATAATAAATAAAAATAAACACCACCTGAATTGACTCTGCAACAGCAGTTGTTGATGTTGCATAGTTCACCCTCTAATCTCTGTAAGTTGCTTTGGATAAAAGTGTCTGCTAAATGACTAAATACTTTTATTTATTTTTTAGATATTTTCCAAATATTGAGTTTTGCCCAGGACATCCTGCTACTAATATGTCATTTTGACTTATATAGCGGTTGAAGTTGAGGTGTAAATGTGTATGTATATGTGTGTCTGTGTATGTGTTGGTATGGTATCTCCCTGCACAAATTTATTACAATACTACAGTTCTTTTTACATGTTCTAAAAGCACATACTCCTTAAATATTCAGTGATATGAAAAAGACGTGGACATATACATTGGAATACTAGATGTGGCTTTTAAAAAAAGACTTCCAATTACCAAACCTGTAAAGAATTTCAGCGCTAGATGTTCCTAAAGGAATTGCTGTTTGTTTGGTATTCAGTACAAGCCGCTATTAGAGCAGCACCTTCATTCCAGTTACACTCCAGGATTCCTGTGGAGTCCCTGCTTGCCTCATTGTAATGATGGACATGGCTCTGGACTGCATGGTTAATCCCGCTCAGCGGGGCTCGTTCTTTATAACTGGTGACATGGTGACTTTTCTGCATCATTTTCAGTTGGAGGGATTCATTTTATAGCTTGATCTCAGACACTGTTTATTAGCTTGATTGCAGTTTTATATGTACATTCCAAAACCAAGGCACAGAGCAACAACTCTTCATGTATAGCAGTGATATCTGCACATTCCAAACCAGGAAACAGAGCAGCAACTGTTTCTCCTCATCACGCTACAGCAGTGTGCTCAAAAGTGGATACCTGCAGGGCTGGCCTTTGTTCTCCAGAGGCTAGTACCTCGCTGACATCTGCTCTTGAGTTCCTGGGTGTAAAAGAGGAAGCTGGCTAGGTCGTGGGATCAGAGGATGCCCACTGAACCTTTTATTCTCCTGAGCTGTGTGGGGAATTGCTGCAGAGAGGGGAAAAATGATTGGACATTCCAAATTGGGAAGAAATTCGAGGGTAAAATAATTGGGCACACTACATTTTTAAATAAAATAAATAAAATAAAAAAGGAATTAGGAAGCAGCTGAAATGGAACTGTTAGGAAGTATGAGAAATGATCTTCCCGTGCATGGTGGAAACAGCTTATACATGCTCCGAAGGATCCTCTAGAAACTGATAAAGTCAAAGGAGCGCAAACCACATTTTAAGGCAGTGCTTTATAGGAGAACAGATTCTGTTCATGGATTAGATGCTCATGAGGGACGCAAAGAGCACAAGCACAGTGAGGTATACAAACAGCTCAATAATAACTGAACAGGCTAAAATCACAAATTTTTATTCAGACTGAGTTTAAAAATAAAACCAGACACTGCATTCCTCGGAGAGAGGACTGGATATCTTTGTGTCATGAAAACCAAAAGCTCCACAAAGGTATCAACACAACTACAAACGGAAACGACTGTAATTTCAACTTGGATTTATTCAGAATACATTTCTGAAAGGAACTTTCATTAATTTACATTTGATTTCTACAAACATTCTCTGTTAGTTCTCTTCACACTGACTTATACTCTCAGTTGGCAGAGCCTTGCTGTACTGTAGCTCAGAGCTGCCCAACCTCTTTGGCTGAAAGATCTGCACAGATAACCAGGGAGCGCTTAAGAGACAGAGAATAAAATATATACAGTACTAACAATACTTGAGCAGAAAAGAAGACAAAATAGCTGACTGGAAAAAGCAAAGATATTTTAAAGAGAGATATGAAAATGAGATAAGGATTAACTGCAAAAGCCCATGCTTCAGTTCAGTATGTTTGTGCTCCTCATGCTTCCCTTGTAGTTTTCAAACCCATAAAGAGTGCTGAATGGGAGACTCCCATTGGAAATCAAAAGAGACACATTATACATTTCCATGAGCCATATATTGTTCAACAGCCATGCTTTGCACAGGCCTGTTGTCGTAATGCTCTTGTGACAACACTCTCTAATCTGATAGAACTACAAGAAACTGAATATGGTAACTGAATGGCCTCCACAGCGCCCCCCTCTGGTAAAAGCTGAGCAGAGACCAGCCTGGTGAAGGAGGTAGAATCACTCTGTAAACATGTTTGTTTCTGTATCCTCCAGCATTGCAAAAGCCAAGATAACCAGAGGGGTAATGTGAGGACACGGGTGTCAGTCTGCTCGGGTGAGGGGCGTCCAGGTCTCACCCTGCTTCATACCTGCTGAAACACTTTCCTAAACACTCATCTGGTTTTTGTATCAGAGGTACTCATGCATTCAGCCCAACACGAATCCACACACAGGAATCTGATTTAGTCTTATTGGATCTGCCGTGTATTTGTGACTGGAAACCCTGACAGTGTTGTTTCATAATTTCAAACTCAGCAACTGTAAGCAGCTCCTAATTCCCTTTTCTTCTTGCTTTACTGTTCCTTCCCTTGTCAGGATGTCTGCAATCATTTTGATTGGTTCTTTTTGCCATGTCTCCAATACTGTGGAAGAACAGAACCATTTGGGGATCTGCTACTTTGGAACACGTTTCCTTTAGTTTTGCTGGCACTGCAGTGCGCTAGATGTGGGGCTGAATTTTACTAATATAAAGACACTTGATCTTTCCTGATCTAGAAGTGAACAGCAGCTCCTGAGCTCCTAGTTAAAGCAACACAGACTTTTCAAAAGATAAACCTCACAGTGTAATAAGAATCACACAGAATGCATGCAAACTCCATGAAAAGTTCAGACATACTGTGTTATTGTGAGCAAAAGTATCATCATAATTAGTAGCAAAGGTACATATTTATTGTAAGGGTTTTCATTGCTAATCATTAAAAATGTGAAAGTTGTACTTGGACAGATACATTCAAATATGCATTTAAAATGTACATTTTCAATTCTTTCATTTTGTTATTCAGTGAAAAATGTCCCAGAAGTAAAATAAACCCAGTACCCCATCAAATTACAGGTGTTTGTTGGTAGAATGTGTTTTTTCTTTATTTCTGACATCATTGCTTTCCTTGCATGATATCATTTTGAGACGTTCATTTATAAATTCTGTTATATGAACACATAAGAGGTTTTCTGCCACAGAATTCGTTTCAAGCCAAGCTTGTTTGACTATTCAGATATTTGTCTCAGTGCGGGTTAAAAGCTAAATATGTAATCAGTGTGATCTGTTTTATTCTCTAAATGTTTCGAGTCTTACTTTTTTGCATTTTTACTGTGCAGTGTAGCGTCACCATTGCTGCTAGCCCTGTTTCAGTACGAGGTTCAAGTCCCAGTGTCATTTCAATTATGATCTTAAGAAGTCCTAAACACATCATTGTAATCCATTTCTTTCTCCTTGTGTTAGATCTTGCTTGTTTCTTATGGGTATTGTATGGAGGTTTTTTGAATGCAATGATATTGTTTAAAACTGATGCTTCCTGCTGTAATTACTGCATCATGTGACCTTCAGACAGGGTAGTGATTAGATACTGTAGCAGATAGATGCAGTTTATTTTTGTATCTAAAAATCAGGTTTGCTCGAACTAAATAACAATTATGGGTTATGGAAGTATGGATTTTAAAGCACACATTATTATTATTATTATTATTATTATTATTATTATTATTATTATTATTATTATTATTATTATTATTTATTATTTATTTATTTATTTATTTATTTATTTATTTCTTAGCAGACGCCCTTATCCAGGGCGACTTACAGTCGTAAACCAAAAATACATTTCAAGAATCACAGTACAAGTAATAATACAATTAAATACAATGACTTTGGTTCTAGCAGGTACAAGTATGACAAAATACGATTCAATAACAGAGCAGATAACAGTGTCAGTGATAGTTAGATCAGGAGCATTGCTTTTAATCTTGAAATCTTTTTTATGGATTAATCAAAGCACGTGAAATGGGGTTGTAGTGACAGTCTGCGTATGATTAGCACTAGTCTTGGATTTCAACACTTCAGGCTCAAGATCAATGCTTATGGGGGACTGTGACAGGGCAGAAGCCCTGCACACTGGAGTAGTTAGGCTTTTGCTTTGTTTATTTTGTGTTTCATGTGCAAAAATAAATATATAGCCACTGCCCTGTTTTGCAACATATCTATGAGAAGTGCTTCTTTTACTCTGAAAGACAGTGTCGAAGGTCCCGAAAGGGACAATGAAAGCAGCCATCAGTCTGGATAAAGGTGTCTGCTAAATAAACAAATAATAAACAAATAAACAAATCTAACATTCAAATGATCTCTAGGCCATATAGACAAACAGTGCCTTCACCATCCATAGCTTCAAACACTGATAAATGTTTAGCTAATAAGACTACTGAGTCCTAATTCTTTGATTAAAAAGGACTCATTGAGAAGTAGAGTAAGCTGCCTGGACTCATTGAGAAGTAGGGTAAGCTGCCTGGACTCATTGAACATAAGAACATAAGAACATAAGAAAGTTTACAAGTGAGAGGAGGCCATTCAGCCCATCTTGCTCGTTTGGTTGTTAGTAGCTTATTGATCCCAGAATCTCATCAAGCAGCTTCTTGAAGGATCCCAGGGTGTCAGCTTCAACAACATTACTGGGGAGTTGGTTCCAGACCCTCACAATTCTCTGTGTAAAAAAGTGCCTCCTATTTTCTTTTCTGAATGCCCCTTTATCTAATCTCCATTTGTGACCCCTGGTCCTTGTTTCTTTTTTCAGGTCAAAAAAGTCCCCTGGGTCGACATTGTCTATACCTTTAAATTCTTTTAGCCTGTCTGCATACGACATGCCTTTTAAACCCGGGATAATTCTGGTTGCTCTTCTTTGCACTCTTTCTAGAGCAGCAATATCCTTTTTGTAACAAGGTGACCAGAACTGAACACAATATTCTAGGTGAGGGCTTACTAATGCATTGTAACGTCTTAACACTACTTCCCTTGATTTAAATTCAACACTTCTCACAATATATCCGTTGGCCTTTTTTATAGCTTCCCCACATTGTCTAGATGAAGACATTTCTGTGTCAACATAAACTCCTAGGTCTTTTTCATAGATCCCTTCTTCAATTTCAGTATCTCCCATATGATATTTATAATGCACATTTTTATTGCCTGCGTGGAATACTTTACACTTTTCTCTATTAAATGTCATTTGCCATGTGTCTGCCCAGTTCTGAATGTTGTCTAGATCATTTTGAATGACCTTTGCTGCTGCAACAGTGTTTGCCACTCCTCCTATTTTTGTGTCGTCTGCAAATTTAACAAGTTTGCTTACTATACCAGAATCTAAATTATTAATGTAGATTGGTTACCTCGCTCCATTTTGAGGTTTCTCCTCTAATCAGTACTTTCTGTTTTCTACATGTTAACCACTCCCTAATCCATGTGCATGCATTTCCTTCAATCCCTACTGCATCCAGTTTGAGAATTAATCTTTTATGCAGGACTTTGTCAAAAGCTTTCTGGAAATCTAAATAAACCATGTTGTATGCTTTGCAATTATCCATTGTTGCATCCTCAAAAAATCAAGCAGGTTATTTTGACACGATCTCCCTTTCCTAAAACCATGCTGACTGTCTCCCAGGATACTGTTACCATATATGTAATTTTGGATCTTATTATAGTTTCCATAAGTTTACATATAATAGAATTCAGGCTTATTGGTCTGTAATTACCTGGTTTGGTTTTGTCTCCCTTTTTGTGGATCGGTATTATATTTACAGTTTTCAAGTCTGTCGGTACAACCCCTGTGTCAAGAGACTGTTGCATGATCTTGGTTAGCGGTTTGTAAATAACTTCTTTCATTTCTTTGAGTACTATAGGGAGGATCTCATCCGGCCCAGGGGATTTGTTTATTTTAAGAGCTCCTACTGCCATTGAGAAGTAGTGTAGGCTGCCTGGACTCATTGAGAAGTATTGTAGTCTGCCTGGACTCATTGAGAAGTAGTGTAGGCTGCCTGGACTCACTGGCAGCTGACCCACAGTAAGAAAAAAGGGAGCGCATGTTGAAATTAATCTTTGGAGTCACTAAATGTTTTTTACTTTAAAAGTGCAAACATTTGACGGCCACCATAATATCTTCACCCCTTCTTTCATGTGTATTTATTCTCCATAGTTTTGCCTGCTGATGGTAATGGCACTGTTCAGGAGGAAATCTGCACTGGAAACACAACATGATGACATTTTGCACTTCTGAAGTTACAAATCCACAGTGACACACTGCACAGCTTCTAAAATAGTAAGGTCTTTGAAAGATTAAATTAAAGAAACATTATTATTCCAGGTAGTTTTTTCCAGAAGCTGCACTTTTCCAGCGTGTTCATAAACAAGTCTGTTTAAGATGCCCCCCTCACTGTATCAGCCCCCAGCACAAGCGTCCCTTTGTGTCCGGAGAGAGACTCATTCATTGACTGAGCCGCTGGCCAGGGCCCAGGGAGCTGTACCTGTGGGTTCCTCACGGCACAAAGTCAATAGGTGTTATTTCCCAACGTGTTAAAAATACTTCTCCGGTCACAGGCTCCGGCTGAAATGTGCACTTCATCAGGAATGAGGGGGCAGGAGTGGTGGTGGGAGGGGGGGGGGATTCAACTCCCCTCCTGGGTGGCAAAGTGAATAAGGAGGGGGGCTGCAACTCCCCTCCTGGCAAAGAGGATTGGAAGAAGATTTACGGACGAGATTGATCTCCATCAGCGCCCTTCCGGTTCCATTGATCTCCATCAGCGCTAGTCCAGTTCCTAGTTGGTGATTGATCTCAAAACATTGTCAAGTCATGTCTTGAAGATCCGCATTCCATTGGTAAGAAGTGTCTTCTGCCCTCTGTCTTAATAAGTCTCTCTCTGCTTCATTTCTAACTGTGTTCTCTGGTCCTGGTTTCTGTGCTACGCCTGTACAGTTAACCTTGTTAACTCCATTTAAAGAAGTCAGTCAATTCCCCCCTAATTATTTGGTATCTGTATACATAGAAAACAACTGCCATATATGTATTCAGATGTTCCCAGTTACCAGTTTGTAAGTTAATATGTTCAGTTGACCTTGTGTCTTACATATCATTTAATATGTGCAGCTGACCCTGTCTCTATATCACGAGGGACAAATAAGCAAATTAGTCTCTAATCTTTATTCTCTCATTGATGATGAAAAAGCCCTTGGTCTTCAGGAGCTTGCTTGTGGCTATGAACTCATGAGCTCAAACTTGTTAAAACAGAAAAACATAAACAAGACGAGAAAAACACGAATGGCACGTGGGCAATATTTTTCAAACAATCCCTTCAAAAAGTCAGCTGTTGAAGTCTTTTCAGAAGCAAACCCTGCATTGGAAAAGGAACAACTTTGCAGGGACTGCATGGTCAATAATGATCTGAGAAAAAGCAATAGAGAGGGATAGACACATAATGGTGTAATATTAGGAACATGTAGATGGTATAAACTCATGTTATGCTGGGCGTGCTGGTTGCCAGGGAGAGTTCCGGGGCAGGGTCCCCATTCAGCTGGTATCACAGTGCTGTGAACGGCATTTAGACTCTGCATGGAATGTGACTGCGAGCTGCGAGAGAGAGGGAGGGAGTGTTCTGTAAGATCAGCACCAAACAGCTTCTCCTACAAAGAGCCCCATTCACAGACACATGGAAAAATATTCCACCATCAACACCAAAGAGCAACCCCTGTGCCAGATGGCTGTTTATTTGCTTAGTCAATATGGAGGGGACGGACAAAAACAACTATGCTCTAGACTCATTTTTTACCACTCGTGTTTCTTGATACAAGACCAACCACTTCATACAGGAAAAACTCTTTGTGAAATAAACCCAGTGAACAAACTAATTGTGCAGTGTGTTTCTAGGTGGGCGACCCTGAGTGTTTCCTCTCTCTCTCCACAGAGAGCCCAGCAGGCCATGCCCCCACACCTCAGAGTGACAGCCTGGACACCTCCTCGGGGGGAGGGGCCTATGAAATCACCACGAGGGGCACGTTCCATGAGCTGACGCATGCTCCCTTCACTGCGGAGTATGAGGACACCACCCACTCACAGCCAGTGGACAAGGAGGCGGGTGAGCGCAGCTTTCCATCGGAAACACACATCAAAGCGGTTTGAACAGAGACTCTGCCAGAACTTGCCTGGCTAACTGTGACGTTAAAGTGATCATCACTAGCAAAGTCATTGCGTGCATTTCCACTCTTGCAGATCCATTCACCAGCAAGCTCTCAAATGTGGAGTTTTAAAAGAAATGAATATTTTTCATTTTAACGTGATCTCTGGGACTACACTCGGTTAATACTCGAGTGTATAACAGTTAATACTGTCTACAGACCTGCTTTCAGCTGCACTTTCCTGGTCATTTCACCTGGACAGTGACATTGTTCCTACCCCTTTAGGGCCTTTTTTCCTGTCAACTGCTTCTGCTAACGACTGGCATGCTCTGCAGCCAGTAACATGCGTGACCCAGAAGACACTGCTGAGGTGACATGAACCAGGAAGTGCAAGTGTGACAGATTTCCTGAAAAGCAGGGCAAACAAACTGAGAATGGCCTTTTATAGTACCAGATGTCATGTTTTGAAATAAAAATGCATATTTTGCTCTATTATGTTATTTTCAAAAATGCACATTTGAGACCTATAGTCAATTAAATTGTAGAAAAAAATAAGTTTTAAAGTATTTTGTTAGCTACACCATGCACCAATGTGAAGGTCCTAGAGGTGACTTGTGCTACACTTCATATTGAGGGCATTATAGATGAAGATGGGACCACTGATAGGCAGGCAGCCCACCATGTCTCAAATATGCTCTACAGAGTAAAACACAGTTCACTTCACAACCTGTTCTGTGATTTTCTTGTGCTTTAAGATAATCACGTTTTTTTTCAGCAGTCTTCCTGTGTAAATAATGGCACCTTCTGTCATGCTCTCTGTCTCCCCCTGCAGGCTCCCTGGGTCCCGGCTCCATTGCTGCCATCGTCATTGCTGTCATCCTGGGGGCCTCAGTTCTCATGGCGTTGATCGTCATCACTGTGAAGAAATTCACAAGCTCGTAGGTAGAGCCAGCACCTGCTCCCCCTGTCTCCCTCAGTGGCTCTCTCTCTCTCTTTAGAACCTCTTTAGTAGGACTGGACAAAGAATTAGAAGCACCTGCCATAACACTGTCAATGGGGTCAAATTGTCAATGGTCATGTGACCCACAAAAAAACAAAAACATATATTCCTAGCACCTTCGTAAATGCTGTTAGTATAGTTTTTCGGCTTGCTCTATATTACTGTATGTGGCATCTATTCAGCATCTATATGCACTTGATCCAGTCTTTGTTGTGTTTTTACAATCCAATCTGCAACTGGACAATATATGATTCCCATTTAACATTTGAGTATGTGTCTGGTATACGGTGCTGGTATGAGGTCCATCTACACATACTGTGGCTTATTGAGCTGAGGTAGAGTGCTGAAACTTAGCACTGGCACACGACAAACCCTTGGGAGTGACGCAATAAAAAAGTGGCCAAAGAGAGCGCTGCTGAACCCCATTACATGGTTACACAGTGTAACACTGAGTGATGCATTGCTGAGTCCTCAAACACACAGCTTTTTAGTTGCACAAAGGTAATTAACTAACATGTAGGCATTGTAACTTGCAGTTCAATTAGAAAGATCGATCCATTAAGTTAATTGATTGCTGTATTAGTATGTTCCAACCAAATATTAGCGTTTTCAATTGTTTCAAAGTTTCAAAGTGATTTTCTCAAAACAGCACCTGTGGTGTTACCTTTGTCTAGCCCGACTCCTTCTTAGATATCCTTTCCACCCAGTCTTGCTTTTCAGGCGCTTACTGAAAGCAGGTTATTGTGAACTGTTTCAGCACTGCAGACCAGTAGAGGTTCTACTAGAATATACGCAACCAAACTTCTACATGTCTCCCAAGGGGCAGTGTCCTCTTGTTATATGAAGTGATAAGGGGCTCCAGGGAAGGTCTCTTCACTCTTCATATCCTGCTCTTTTACTCTTATTTCATGTGTTGTCTCTCTAGAGGAGTCTGTGTTTATATTATCGTGGGTGAGGCAGTGCTGAACAGGCCACCTATTTAACTGTCTGCCTCCACTTTGAGCAATCTGTTTAACTGTCTGCCTCCACATTGAGCAATCTGTTTAACTGTCTGCCTCCACATTGAGTATGCTAGTGGAATTAATAAAACAAAAGAAACTGTAGCTCTAGCTGGTTCTTTGTGAGAGAGAGAGAGAGAGAGAGAGAGAGAGAGAGAGAGAGAGAGAGAGAGAGAGAGAGAGAGAGAGAGAGAGAGAGAGAGAGAGAGAGAGAGAGAGAGAGAGAGAGAGAGAGAGAGAGAGAGAGATTTGATTTTTAAATCCCTTTATTGAACACAAAAGAAAAACAACAAAACATTCAAGTAACATAAATAAAACTAGTAAATTCCAGCACTGGTCATAATAGAACAAGGATAAAAAAAAAAAAACACAGATAAATACTTGAAACATTCTAAAAATAGCAAAAAAACCTAAAAACACACCAACAATTTTAAAAATTAAAAATTAGCATGCCATCTTCACCCACTGCACACAATACACAATACACCACCTCATCATAAAATTATCCATGTCATTCATCATGCTGTAATAAGAAAAATCAACCCTGGTTACAACCAGAACTCTAAAAACACACAGGGCATCATCTATACCAGTGCTAGATAGTCTGTTCTTACGGGATTTTAAAATCGCCAGCTTCGATTGACCCAGGAGAAAATTAATCAGGGCACACCGATGACGATATTTAAAACAATACTTAATACTTAAAATTAATAACTCTTTAGTAAAACGCACCCCGAGGTTCATCAGGAGGCCTTCTAGAAAAATAAAAAAAGGCCGGAGTTGTGGGCAGTCTGTAAAAAGGTGAAACACAGTTTCCACGGCGGGGCAGAAGGGGCACTGCTCCCCCACACCTGGGTCAACTCGGCTCAGCCAGCGGTTCGTGGCAACAATACCATGCAACACTCGCCACTGCAGGTCCCCGGAGCGCTTTGGGAGAGGCAGCTTGTACAGCACCCTCCAGGACGGCCGCACAGACTCCTCCATCGCCAGGTGAGCTCTCCACTTGGTATCAGTCAGGTCTTTAAGTCTGTGATAATGTCGGGTCTTAACCACAGTGCTGTACAGCTGCCTCTTCTCTGCAGAGTGAAACTGTAAATTGGTCTTTTCATCCAGGGATAACAGCATCCCAGGTCGCTCCCCCCCCTCCTCCTCCTCCTCCTCCTCCTCCTCCTCCTCCTCCAGCGCAGGGGAGAGCAGCACTGAGGGGAAATCAGGCTCACGATCAGGGGCCTGCTTCTCTGAGAAGCACCGCGCCACAAACTCCAACACTGCTGGGCTCAGGGAGGCTTGAATCTCTCTCAGCACCCTCTCTATGAAGCGCACTGAGCGTAGACCCAACACTGGAGTCAACTCGGCCCCACTCTTCCATCGCCACTCAGTCCAGTCTACCAGGTGACCCAGGGTGGTGACTCCGGCCTGTAAAAACAATAAAAAAAGCTGTTTAGAATTAAAAGCATCAATGTTAAAAATTCTATTAAAAAACAAAGGCTCTTCAAAAATAAAACATGTACAGAGGCTTTCATCTGTCCTTAAAATCTTAAATAACCCCCAGGCATTTAACATGTTACTGTAAAAGCTTTCCAGCTCAGTTCTAATAACTTTACTGGAGGTCATTAAAAACAGCTGTCTGTCCAAGCCAAGCCCCCCAACCCTCTTGAGGAGGGACAAAGCCATGCCTCTCCAGCTCAGCTCAGGGGTGTACAGCAGTCTCTGGGCTGCCTGCAATCTGAACGCAGCGACTCGGGAGGGGATGTCAATTAGTCCCTGCCCTCCTTCGTCTCGGGGCAGGTACAGTACTCCTGGTTTCAGCCAGTGGTTTCCATCCCAAAAAAAATTAACTAGTTTTTTCTGGACCTGCTCCAGCAGCCCTGGGGGAGGGTCCAGACACATTAATCTGTGCCACAGCATGGACGCTACCAAGTTGTTAATCACAAGGACCCTCCCCCTGAAGGAGAGGCGGTTTAGCAGCCACTGCCAGCTCTGTAGCCTTCCTGCTACCTTCTCCAGCACCCCCTCCCAGTTTCGCTGCATGAATGCCTCAGTTCCTAAGTACACCCACAGCACTTTTAATCCAGTTCTGTTCCACTCCATCTTCTGTGGCAGGGAAGGAGGAGGTTTTCTCAGCCAGCTCCCTGCGAGGAACGCTTCACTTTTAGCCCAATTCACTCGTGCTGAGGAGGCTCTTTCAAAGCCCCTCATGCATGACTCCAGCACTGCCACGTCTTTATCACTGGTTACAAACACATTCAGGTCATCAGCGTACACTGAGAGAGGATGGGCTGGGCGGAGGGGAGGGCAGGTATGGCCAGGCCAGCGAGACGCTTCCTCAGCTGGTGTAGCAGCGGTTCAATGGAGATGGCGTAGAGCATCCCCGACAGAGAGCAGCCCTGTCTAATCCCTCTCTGCACTGGGAAGGGCTGGCTCAGACAATTATTAATCTTGACAAGGCTAAAAATATTAGAATATAAAATTTTAATATAAGAAATAAAAACAGGACCAAAACCAAATGCCTCTAGGGTGTGAAATAAAAAGCCATGGTCTACCCTGTCAAAAGCCTTCTCCTGGTCAAGCGACACCAGCCCGAAATCTAAGTTAAAAGCTTAGATACATTAAAAGATCTCTGATTAAAACAAATTATCAAAAATTGAGCTTTTTGGTACACAGTATGTCTGGTCACTGTGCACCACAGTACCCATACACTCCCTAAGACGGCCAGCCAGAGCTTTGGAAAAGACCTTATAATCGCAGCACAGCAACGACACAGGACGCCAGTTCTTCAGCTCACAGAGGTCTCCTTTTTTGGGTAGTCAGCACTGCCCTGCGGCAGCTCAGAGGCAGCTCTCCCTCCGCCACACATTCATTCAACACCTGGTATAGATAATTTCCAATACAACTCCAGAAATGTTTATAGAATTCAGCAGGCAGCCCATCCAGCCCAGGTGCTCTTCCATTGGAGAGCTGTGTGACGGCTGTTGTGAGCTCCTCCAGTGTGATAACGGTGTACAGGCCGTGGCTTTCCTCCTCACCCAGGTGAGGGAGACCTTCCAACAGCCACTCCGTCTCCTGCTGGTACAGTTCTGAATAAAATGTCACCGCGGCCTGACGAAGCTCCGCAGGGCTGGAGACCTCTCTCCCCCCGGGCAGCCTCAGTGTAAGCATTTGTTTTCTTTCAGATTCTTTCTTCTCCAAGCTGAAGAAGAAGGTCGTGGGGGCGTCCATGTCTCTTAATTCCACAAATCTTGTTCTTACCAGGGACCCCTTGACCTTCTCCTCCAGCAGGCTGCCCAGGCGCTGTTTCCTCTCTTTCAAGCTGTAATAAGCCCCTTCCGTGCTCTGACCGCCCAGCTCTCTCTCAATGTCTAAAATCTCATTCTCTAGCTGGCTGGCCACTGCATTCAACTCACTAGTGACGTTCTGGGTGAATTGCTGACAGAATATTTTAATTTGGATTTTCCCCACATCCCACCACTGTCTCAAATTTGAAAAACATCTCTTTTCGTTTCTCCAGTTATTCCAAAATAGTTTGAATGTTTCTTTAAACTGTGTATCTTGTAATAATTTAATATTAAAAGTGCCAATAGGATTTGGAGTGCTGTGCAGTGGGTAAACACAAAACAGCTGTGATGAGGTGATGATCAGATAGAGATGTGGAATGAATACTGCTGCCAATAATTCTATTAAGGTGGTGCTTTTTGGTGTAAAATCTATCTAACCGTGCTCCAGACAATTGACCATTATTTAATTTAATCCAAGTATATTGTTTAGATCTATTATGTAAATTTCTCCAGACGTCAACTAAATCAAATTTTGTCAGCACGCCAGCCAGCTCTCTCAAGAGATTGGGGATTGGGTTCATTATGATTTCTGTCATAATTAAAATCCAGCGTACAGTCAAAATCCCCTCCCACCAAAATAAAATGCTCTGGATCATACTTCTCTAAAACCTGGTTGAGTTTTTAAAAAAATAAAATCCTGTCATTATACAAATTAGGAGCATAGATATTAAAAAGATCAATAAAGACACCATGTAATTTCAATTCAATTTTTAAAAGCCTCCCTTGTACAACCTCCTCTACAGACACCACATTTACTCCCAGCCCGGGGAGAATAAAACTGCGAGCCCCGCACTAACATTAGAGCCGTGACTTAAAATTGCCTTCCCCTTCCACTCTGACAGCCAACGCGCTTCATTGCTGCTGTCAGAGTGGGTCTCCTGCAATAGAATAAAATTGGCTTTTTTAAACTCAATAAAATTAAATAATTGGGCTCTCTTAAAATCATCATGGCAACCATTTATATTTAAGGAACTCACTAAAAACTTATCCATGAAGGAAGAAAAATAAAATGGCAATAAATAAAAACAAAAAACAAGGGTAAAAGCTTTAAAATTGAATTGATCCATTAAAAACTTGCGCAACCATTTTTCTAGCAGTGCTTATAAACTTTTTCAAACGAAACCTCTTTTTCCTGTCAAATTCCTCTAAACTCGCTTTTCTTAACAGTACATTAGCAGATACTAAAAACAATTTCAAGTCAGGAAAGAAAAGTAAAGTGGAATTTCAACTCCCCTTTTACCCTTCGTGCTATCCATAAAATTTATAAACTGTTCAAGCGAGTACAGCTTTTTTTTTTGGGCTGACTGACCTGGGTGTCAGAGAGCATCGAGGTGTCAGAGAGCTATCCTTCCTCATCCTCGGCTTCTCCTGCGAACGCCTCCCATTCCTCGGCCGAATCCTCCTCTTTGGCTCCCGACTCATCTTCCTCCGGCCGTGAGGACTCTGCTGAGGGCAGGGCTATGGCGTCACTGGATGCTAGTCCAGCGCTGCCGCTATCCTCCTTCCCTGTGCGGGGAAGCTCCGCAGCCACGGCCTGATCACCTCCGCTCTCCCCCGGCCCCGACTCTCCGACGGCGGCAGTGCTGGGCTGAGACCCCGCATCACCACCAACCAGCGAGTTGAGGCTCGCCGCTACCTTTGTGAGCCGCCACAGGGCCCCAGATAGACTCCCCCACGACCACTGCTTCAGCTCTTTTCTGCATTTTCTTTTTTTTAATAATAGCAGTAAAGCTCCCCTCCGGAACGGCAGGGGGTTCCTATACGGTTGACTCTGTTGGCTGATCCGCTACTGCAGACTGCTCCTCCGCAGCAATCCTCTTCTTAACTCGGGGCGCAGGCACGGGCATCTCCGCAGACTCCTCCACCTGTGCTCCCCGAACACCCTCAGCCTGACCAGCCCCCTGCCTTTCAGCGCTGCCCTCTGCCGCAGCCGCTGATCTGAGCTTAGGGCAGGCTTGCTTCATGTGCCCTTCCTTGCCACAGTGAAAACATTTCATTGTGTCTGAGGTTGCAAAAATAATACATTCTTTCCCCTCTATAATAAACCTCCAGGCTACATTCAGATCCTGCCCCGGGTTATGCGGCAATACAAACACTTGTCTACGAAAAGACATCACATGTTTCACCTCGGGGTTCTTACAGCCTAGCAGAATCATTCTAATCGGGGACATGATTTTACCGTGTCTTGTCAATTCTCTTTCAATCACTACATTTGGAATAAAAGGGGGGACATTTGATAAAACCACTTTCCTTAGAGGAGTTGAAAGAGGTAAAGCAGAAATAAAAGCACCATTGACAGAAAATCCTTCTTCTACAATCTTATTTACCAGTGTTTCTTGACTTAAAAACACAACAATGGCCTTATTCATACGTGAAACAGATTTTATATTGTTAAAACCAATTGACTTACCGACCGATAACAGAACGTCCTCCACGGAAACTTCATTGTTGGGCACACCCCTGAACCCATGTCTCCGTGTCAGTCCCTCTATACCGCCGGAGTGTGAGCCCATCTCGGGCTACACAAACTAACTTAGCCTTCCAAACGGCAAGGCCAACAGATAGATAGATAAATAAATAAATAAATAAATAAATAAATAAATATGTAAAGGATATATATATATATATATATATATATATATATATATATATATATATATATATATATATATATATATAAAAGAAACTTATAAAATTCCTTTTAAATTAAGCGTGTAAAAATAGCAAAACCAAGACTGTAAGAACAGACCTGCACTATTCAAACACACCGCTCTCAGCTCACAAGCCCCTCCAGAATACCAGAATACCAAATGGAGGACTGTGCACCTATGTTGAAAGAAGTAGAGCAAGCTGTGAAAAAAGCAAGGGCTTCATCATCACCAGGGCCTAATGGAGTTCCGTACAGAGTGTACAAGAGTGTTTCAGGAGTTCTACGAATCCTGTGGAAATTGATGAAAGTAGCATGCGAAAAACAGGTTGTACCAAGAGCATGGCGCCGAGCAGGTGGAGTCTTTATACCTAAAGAAAAAGATTCTACAAGCATCAGTCAGTTTCGCCCTATTTCCCTATTAAACATAGAAGGCAAGATTTTCTTCAGCATTATTGCTCAGAGATTGTCAACTTACCTATTAAAGAACTGCTTCATTGACACTTCAATACAAAAAGCGGGCATTCCAGGTTTCCCAGGATGCTTAGAACACATCAATGTGATCTGGCAACAAATTCAATCAGCTAAAAAGGAGAGGAAGGAGCTCCATGTGACATTCCTGGATTTGGCTAATGCACATGGTTCAGTGCCACATGAACTTCATTGGGCAGCATTTGATTTTTTCAGTGTACCGATGACAATAACAAATATAGTGAAAGCCTACTTTGGAGATTTGCAATTTAGTTTTTCAACTTCAGAATTCAGCACTACTTGGCAATGCCTAGAAGTTGGAATAATGGCAGGATGCACCATTTCTCCACTGGCTTTTACCATGGCAATGGAAGTTACCATTAGGGCATCAAAATGGGTAGTGGGAGGAGAGCGCTTGGCTTCTGGAATGCGACTACCACCAATTCGAGCATACATGGATGACATGACCACCATGACTACAACAGTAGCCTGCACTAATCGGTTATTGGGCAAATTAACCAATAACATTGAATGGGCACGAATGCAATTCAAGCCCACTAAATCAAGGAGCATCTCTATAATTAAAGGTAAAGTAGTAGATAAAACGTTCTTCATTAATGGTGAGGCAATACCAACAGTGTCTGAGAAGCCAGTGAAGAGCCTTGGGAGATGGTACGACGGGGATCTAAAGGACACAGTTCGTGTGGGAGAAGTTAGACAACAAGCTGTGGAAGGGTTGAAGAGCAGACAGCAGCACTTTACCAGGCAAACTAAAACTCTGGTGCTTTCAGTTTGGTCTACTGCCAAGGTTGCTGTGGCCACTGACTGTGTACAAGGTTTCTTTGACAACAGTAGAGAAGCTGGAAGCTTTAATCAGTTCACACATCAGGAAATGGTTGGGAGTTCCACGCTGCCTCAGCAGAGTGGGACTTTATGGTAAAGGAATACTGCAGCTACCTGTCTCCGCTCTAACCGAGGAGTTTAAGTGCGCCAAGGTCCGACTGGAAATGACATTATTAGAGTCACGCGACAAATGCGTAAGGGAGGCAGCACCTGTGTTGAAAACTGGAAGAAAGTGGGCGGCAAAGAAAGCTGTGGAGGATGCAAAGGCTGCCCTTCGAATTGGTGATATCATGGGGCAAGTTCAGCATGGAAGAGGGGGTCTTGGTCTCAGTTCAGCTCCTCCTACATGGCACAAGGCAGCCCCAGCTCAATGGAGGAAGCTGGTAGTCAACGAGGTGCAAAAGCAGGAGGAGTGGATGAGGTGCATAAAAGCCGTTTCCCAGGCCAAACAGGGAGAATGGATGAGATGGGAGAGTGTGGAACAACGCAAGATTGGCTGGCAAGACCTATGGTCAATGGAGCAGAGCAGGATTAGTTTCCTTATAAGGTCAACATATGATGTTCTCCCATCACCACAGAACCTAAACCTCTGGGTAGGAGAGGATCCCTCATGTCCTTTGTGTTCATCACCTGCAACATTAAGGCACATTTTGACAGGATGTAAGGTGGCTCTTAGCCAAGGACGGTTTACTTGGTGCCATAACCAGGTGCTGAGATGTTTGGCCTTAGCATTGGAAGACAAGCGTAACATGACCAATAAGTTGCCACCTGTTCCATCAAAACATTACACACAAAAGACAACATTCCTCCGCCCAGGAGAGCAACCACCAAGAAAAGGTGTTAAAACCAATCCTCGCCCAGGACAACTGGAAGCTGCTAGGGACTGGAAAATGCTGGCAGATGTTGGTCAACGGCTTATTTTTCCACCTGAGATTGCCACCACTAACCTTCGACCAGATATTGTCTTGTGGTCTAGATCAGCACGCCTTGTTCACCTGGTAGAGTTAACAGTGCCATGGAAGGATGCTGTAGATGAGGCCTATGAGAGAAAGAAACTGCGGTATGCTCAAATAGCCACTGAAGCTGAGCAGCGAGGATGGAGAGACTGGGTTTACCCAGTGGAAGTGGGTTGTCGAGGATTTGTGGCACACTCTACAACCAGGTTTCTCAGAGATGTCGGATTCAATGGCCAAGAGTTGCGTCGCACAGTGAAGAACTTATCTGAAGCAGCAGAGAGAAGCAGAAACTGGCTGTGGTTGAGACGGAAAGATTCTGGCTGGGGATCTCAATCACAATAGAAAGAAAGAAACGTTGATGTACAGGTAAGTAAGCTGGGCTGAGTTGAGTGGGGGACGGAGGGGGGTGATGCTGGGACGCCAGAATCACTGTCGAGCCCTCTTGAGGTGTCGTGGGCTAGTCGACGAAACACCGAGGATGGAAGGTGCCCACTTGAAGACCCCAGAGATGTACCCTACTTAGCTCAATCCAGACGGTTGTCATGCTGATGCGCTGGGGAGACCGCACTATGGTTGATCCCCGGAGCCAGCATCGCAGCCGTTGTGTGTGCTGATGCGCTAGGGAGGCAAAATAAGCTGATCCCAGCATTACACTTCAGCCATCAACACCAGTCAGAACGATATCTACATCATCATATGGAAGGAAGCGCAAATGGATGGAGACACATTAGTTTACTGTGAAGCTACGTCTTAGTTGGTGCTTATCTTGGCGAGAGCCAAGTTCAAATCAGCATGAAGTTTTAACATCTACTCTCATGTAATGGAAATCATTTATAAAACCAGTGGCTAAAATCTTATTTTTTGGGGATTTTAAAATAGCTAATTTCGCCTGACCAAGGACAAAGTTGACCAATGAGCACCTATCCCTTCGTGCAAAACTATACTTTACACTAAAAACAAAAAATGTTTTAGTAAAAATAACCCCCAAGGAAGCCAGCAGGTTCTCTAAAAACAAAAAGAAGGGCCGTAGCCGAGGGCAATCCACAAACAAATGGAAAATAGACTCCTCCGCGGGACAGAAGGGGCACTGGACACTGACCCACAGTTCCACTCAGCTCAAATAACGATTTGTGGCAAAAATGCCATGCAGCACTCTCCACTGCAGGTCTCCGGAGCGCTTAGGCAAGGGAAGCTTATACAGCACCCTCCAGACAGGAACTTCATCAACAGGGACACCAAGGTGAGCCCTCCACTTAGTGTCCACCAGGTCTTTCAACTTATTAAAATGTCTGGTTTTCACACAGATTTCATATAATGTCTTTTTCTCAATTGTGTGGAAAGCCACCTCAGTGACCTTCTTAAGCGACAACAGCTTTCCAGCCGGCTCCTCCTCCTCCTCCACTGTCACTGATGGGGAGACTAGCAATGCGGGGAACAGGGGTTCCTGCTCTGGAGCCACGCGCTCCACCAGAAAGCTGCTCAAAAACTGGGAGAGTGCCGGACAGAGGGATGCCTGGAGATCACTCAGCACCTTCTCCAGGAAACGCTCTGATCTAATATTCAGTGCAGGGGTTAAAACCCTGCTGGCTTTCCAACTAAAAAGGTTAAAATCAATTAAATGCCCCAGTTTAGTAAAACCGGCTTTAAAAAACAAAGTGGATAAAAAAACAGAGCTAAAAACCTCACATTTAAAAATGGGGTTAAAAAACAGGGGCTCTTCAAAAACCCATTGTGTGCTCTGTGATTCTTCTGACCTTGTGATCTTTAAAAGTCTCCAAGCATTTAACAGATTCTTATAAAAACCCTCCAACCCTGCATCACTAAAACAATCAAGAGATATTAAAAACAAATGTCTGTCAAAACCCAGCCTCTCTGCCTTCTGCAATAAACAAAATGCCAGGTCTCTCCAGCTCAGCTGTGGGGTGTACAACAGTCTCTGGGCAGCCTGCAGCCTAAACACTGCCATCCTGCTAGGGATATCAATGAGCCCCTGCCCTCCCTCCTCACGGGGGAGATACAAAACAGCGGGGCGCAGCCAGTGATGCCCGCTCCAAAAAAACTGCACCAGGCATTTCTGTATTTCATTTATCAAAACCAGGGGAGGATCCAGGCACACCAGCTTATGCCAAAGCATGGAGGCGACAAGATTATTAATGATGAGGACCCTGCCCCTGAAGGAGAGCCGAGAGAGAAGCCACTGCCAGCTCTGCAGCCTACCCTTCACCGTCCAGCAGCCCCTCCCATTTATGCAGCATGAACTGCTCATTCCCAAAATAAATACCTAAAAGTTTGACCCCAGTTTTATTCCAGCTTAAAACTGAAAGCAGTAATGGAGGGGGGGTATCCTCCCAGCTGCCAACAAGAAAAGCTTCACTTTTTGTCCAGTTTACTCGTGCTGAGGTTGCCTTTTCATACATTATAATGCATGACTCCAGCACAGCGACGTCTCGGTCAGTTGTGACAAACACGCCGAGATCGCCAGCATATGCGAAGAGCTTGATAGGGGTTGCATTGGGCGCAGCTGGTACTGCCAATCCAGACAGTTTCTCCCACAGCTGGTGTAACAGGGGCTCTATAGAGAGGGCATAGAGCATCCCTGAGAGGGAGCAGCCCTGCAGTATCCCCCTCTGCACAGGGAAGGGGACAGTCAGACTATTATTAATTTTCACAACACTAAGAACATTGTGATAAAGGAGTCTTATAAAAGAAGTAAAAACAGGGCCAAAACCAAAAGCTTTTAAAACACGAAACAGATACTCATGGTCAACTCTATCAAAAGCCTTTTCCTGATCAAGCGAAATTAAACCAAACCAACATTATAAACTTTGGACACATTAAAAAAATCTCTTAATAAAAACAAATTATCAAAAATCGATCTCTCGGGCACACAGTATGACTGGTCTGTGTGCACCACTGATCCTATGTTGGTCTTTAGGCGATAAGCGAGAGCCTTGGAAAGCAGTTTGTAATCGGAGCCCTTGGGTAGCAGTGTTATCACTGCCCTGCGGCAGCTCAGCGACAGCTCCCCATCCCGGACACATTCCTGCAAGACCTGGTACAGGTCCTCACCAACACAGTTCCAGAACTTCTGATAAAATTCTGCAGGCAGTCCATCTATTCCGGGAGCCTTCCCTTTGGAGAGCTGCGCCACGGCCGCAGTGAGTTCTGGGAATGCCAACCAAATGTCCAGTCCGCTGCTCTCCTCCTTGTCCAGGCTGGGGAGACCCTGGAGAAGCCGCTTCATCTCTCCCGGGTCGCAGCCCTCAGCCTTGTAGAGATCAGAATAAAAGCTCACTGCAACACGCCTGAGCTCCGCAGGGCTGGAGACCTCTCTCCCCCCGGGCAGCCTCAAACAGCACATTGTCTTGCGCTCTGCTGTCTTCCTCTCCAGGCCGAAGAAGAAGGCTGTGGAGGTGTCCATATCTTTGAGTTCAGTAAAGTGGGCTCTGAGCAGAGAGCCCTTCACCTTCTTCTCCAGCAGGCTGCCCAGGAGCTGCTTCCTCTCCTGCAGGCCCCGATACACCCCCTCATCGCTTTCGCTGGCCAGCTGGCTCTCAAACTCAACAATCTCTCTCTCCAGCTCACTGACCACTGCATCCACTGACCTGGTGACATTGTGTGTGTATTGTTGACAAAAAAGTTTTATTTGAATTTTCCCTACATCCCACCACTGTCTTAAACTACTATAATTTGTTTTTTCATTTTGCCAATTTTTCCAAAATAATTCAAAGTAATCAGTGAAGTTTTTGTCCTGTAGCAGATTGTTGTTAAAGTGCCAATATGACTTTGAATGTGATTTGATTGGTAGTGAAACAGTGACGGAAACAAAATGATGATCAGAAAAGCTACTGGGTGCTATACTACTTTTAGTGAATTTGTTAATATGCTGTTGTGGAGTATAGAACCTATCCAGGCATGCCCCTGACAACTGATTTTGATTTCATTTGATCCAGGTATATTGTCTACTTGTGGGATGAAAAATCCTCCAAATGTCAACCAGGTCAAAAGTATTTAATACAGTGGCCAGCTCCCTGACAGATTGGGGATGGGGTTCCCCATGGTTTCTATCTTTATTAAAATCCATAGTACAATTAAAATCTCCCCCCACCACGAGGAAATTATCCGTACTGCAACCCCTGAGTACCTGACTGAGCTTTTTAAAAAATAAAATCCTCTCCGCCCCAACATTTGGCGTATAAATATGGGTCAGAATAATGGACACAAATTCAAAGGGCATAATAATAGGAGCATGCTATAGACCGCCAAACTCAGACGCTGAGCAAAATAATCTGTTGTACAATGACATTCGAAATGCGTGTAGAAAAGGAGAAGCCATACTAATGGGGATTTCAACTTTCCCGTATAAAATGGGAGAACCCGATTGGGGGCACGACGGACAAGTGAAATGGTAGAAATGACAAATGACTGCTTCCTAGCGCAATTTGTCAAGGCACCGACTAGAGGGAGGCATACCTTGATTTAATCTTTTCAAATAATGAAGACAGAATAACTAAAACAGAGGTCAGAGAGCCATTGGCAAACTCAGACCACAACATGGTCTCATTTGAAATATTTTTTAAAACCCCAAAAGTAATGACTAAAGCTAAGTTTACAATTTTAGAAAAGCAAACTATGAAGGTATGAAACAGAGACTAACAGAAGTAGATTGGAGTAAAATAGAGAAAACATCCACAGAAAAAGGATGGCTGTTTTCTAAAAATGTAGTACTAGAGGCACAAAACAATTACATCCCAAAAGTAGACAAATCTAAATCTAAAACAAAATGGCCAAAATGGTTTAATAGATAAATTTAAAAAAATATTCAGCGAAAAAAGGCACTTTACAGAGCGTTTAAAAGGGACCGAAAACAAAGTACACAGAAAGAGTACTTGGAACTGCAAACACAAGTCAAAAAGGAAGTTAGAAAGGCCAAGAGAGAGATAGAAATCAATATTGCTAAGGGGCTAAAACCAATTCCAAAATGTTTTCCAATATTATAACAGCAAGAGAACATTCAAAGAGGAGGTTAAATGTCTAAGAGACACAAATGGCAAAATCATAGATGAAGAAAAAAATAGCAAATATATTAAATGATTACTTTTCACAGGTTTTTACAAAGGAGGACACGGACAACATGCCCCACATGTTGACCTGTTCCTATCAATTTTAAATAACTTTAGCATAACAGAGGCAGAAGTGTTAAAGGGACTAGGAGCTCTTAAAATAAACAAATCCCTGGGCGGATGAGATCCTCCCAATAGTACTCAAAGAAATGAAAGAAGTTATTTACAAACCGCTAACCAAGATCATGCAACAGTCTCTTGACACAGGGGTTGTACCGACAGACTTGAAAACTGAAAATATAATACCGATCCACAAAAAGGGAGACAAAACCAAACCAGGTAACTACAGACCAATAAGCCTGACTTCTATTATATGTAAACTTACGGAAACTATAATAAGATCCAAAATGGAAAATTACCTATATGGAAACAATATCCTGGGAGACAGCCAGCATGGTTTTAGGAAAGGGAGATCGTGTCTAACTAACCTACTTGACTTTTTTGAGGATGCAACATTGAAAATGGATAACTGCACAGCATACAACATGGTTTATTTAGATTTCCAGAAAGCTTTTGACAAAGTCCCGCATAAAAGATTAATTCTTAAACTGAACGCAGTAGGGATTCAAGGAAATGCATGCACATGGATTAGGGAGTGGTTAACAGGTAGGAAACAGAAAGTACTGATTAGAGGAGAAACCTCAAAATGGAGTGAGGTAACCAGTGGTATACCACAGGGATCAGTATTAGGTCCTCTGCTATTCCTAATCTACATTAATGATTTAGATTCTGGTATAGTAAGCAAACTTGTTAAATTTGCAGACGACACAAAAATAGGAGGAGTGGCAAACACTGTTGCAGCAGCAAAGGTCATTCAAAATGATCTAGACGGCATTCAGAATTGGGCAGACACATGGCAAATTAAATTTAATAGAGAAAAGTGTAAAGTATTGCATGCGGGCAATAAAAATGTGCATTATAAATATCACATGGGAGATAGTGAAACTGAAGAAGGGAACTATGAAAAAGACCTAGGAGTTTATGTTGACTCAGAAATGTCTTCATCTAGACAATGTGGGGAAGCTATAAAAAAGGCTAACAAGATGCTTGGATATTTTGTGAGAAGTGTTGAATTTAAATCAAGGGAAGTAATGTTAAAACTCTACAATGCATTAGTAAGACCTCACCTAGAATATTGCGTTCAGTTCTGGTCACCTCGTTAAAAAAAGGATATTGCTGCTCTAGAAAGAGTGCAAAGAAGAGCAACCAGAATTATCCCGGGTTTAAAAGGCATGTCGTATGCAGACAGGCTAAAAGAATTGAATCTATTCAGTCTTGGACAAAGAAGACTACGCGGCGATCTGATTCAAACATTCAAAATCCTAAAAGTTATAGACAATGTCGACCCAGGGGACTTCTTTGACCTGAAAAAAGAAACAAGGACCAGGGGTCACAAATGGAGATTAGATAAAGGGGCATTCAGAACAGAAAATAGGAGGCACTTTTTTACACAAAGAATTGTGAGGGTCTGGAACCAACTCCCCAGTAATGTTGTTGAAGCTGACACCCTGGGATCCTTCAAGAAGCTGCTTGATGAGATTCTGGGATCAATAAGCTACTAACAACCAAATGAGCAAGATGGGCCGAATGGCCTCCTCTCGTTTGTAAACTTTCTTATGTTCTTATGTTCTTAATAAAATTAATAAAAATACCAGCGTGTTTTATCTGTACTTTTGTAAGTCGACCTTGAATAATCTCCTCAATAGATAAAATATCCGCCCCAAATCCTGGAGAAAATAAAACAGCCACCCCAGCACTAAAATTAGAACCGTGGCTTAAAATACAGTCGCTCCTCCACTCAGCCTGCCAGTAAGACTGATTTCTGCTGTCCGAGTGTGTCTCCTGCAATAAAATCACGTTTGAACGTTTGCTGTTTAAAAAATCAAATAATTGTGCTCTTTTATTAAAATCCCTGCACCCGTTCACGTTAAAAGAGCCTAAAATAATTTTCTCCATTGATAAAAATAGATTATTCAAAAATAACAAACACGTTAAAATAAAAATGTTCTTAATAAAATTAGCAATTAAAAATGTTTCGATGCGGCTAATATTTTACGAACTAAGCTGACATATTTTTTAAGTCTGAACCTCTTTTTCTGATCAAACTCATTTATAGTCGATTTCCTTAATATTAAATCTGCAGAACACAAAAACAGTTTCTGGTCTGGGAAGAAGGATTTAATGTCTACTCGCCTCTTACCTTTTGTTCTTTCAAGAAAGTCGCTGATCTCTTTCAGTGAATACAGTTTCCCCCTTTGGCTGGCCGTGATGTCAGAGAGCTGCGAGGTGTCGGAGAGCCCGTCCTCCCATCCATCCTCATCCGATCCCGCCGATCCGTCCTCCTCCTTGTCCTCAGAATCTCCATCAGCTGCCGGCATCTCCGCTACAGACCCAGCAGGCTGAGGAGTCTCATCACTGGGGGGAACGCCAACAGGGCCTACCTGAGCCCCGAGGCTATCCCCCCAACACCGCTCCCTTCCAGCACCGGGTCCTCAGACACGAGATCCGCGGGCTGAGGCCCGCCTTTCTCTTGTCCTTCAGACCGGGCGCTCGGCTCCACCACAGCGGAGGGTTGAGACCCTACGCCGCTGTCGTGAGAGGCCATTAGGGGCCCCCACACAGACTCCTCCTCACCCGCCGCCAGGTCGGCAGCAGCAGGAGATGTTCTTTTTTTAAGTTTTCTTTTTTTGACAACTGCAGTGTACACCCCCTCCTTGTCTGCATCGGCCGGTGCTGCAGCCCCCGGTTCGGCTGCAGCCACGCTGGTACCCGGCTCCTCCGGTCTCTTCCTCCTGGGTTGCGGCTCAGGTCTCCGAACAACCCCGACCGCCTCCCCGTCACCACTACGACTACTTGTCCCTGCTTCAGTCTTGTAGCTTGGGGCAGGTCCGTTTAAGGTGCCTGTTCCCCGCAAAAAAACATTTAAAAACCTCCGTGCTGGCAAAAACAACATAATCTCTGCCCTCTACATTAAAACGCCAAGCTACATTTAAACTTTTTTTCCAGGTTATCAAGCAGTACAAATACTTGTCTCCTAAAAGACATGACATGTTTAATTTCTGGATTTTTACATCCAAGGGGAATCATTTTGATCGGCGACATTATTTTACCATATCTGGACAGTTCTCTTTCAATCAATGAATTATTGATAAAAGGGGGAATATTCGACAATATTACTTTGGTAAGAGGCATAGATAACGGTGTTACAGTTACCAAAGAATAATTCAACATAAATCCCTCTTCCACAATTTTATTAACCAGATTTTCTTGGTTAAGGAAAACGACTATAGCTTTGTTCATCCGTGAGGCGGATTTGATCTTTTCAAAACCAACCACCCGCCCCACAGCAAGCAGCACATCTTCAACAGAGTCATTATTTTCGGGAAAAACTTTAAAACCTTGGCGCCTAGTAAGCCCCACCCCCAACCCACCGGAGTGGGAGCCCATCTTTGGGCACACACTGGCTAAAACGTTTAAAAAGTACTAAGATTACAAAAAATACTTTAAAAAAAAAAAAAGTTTTATAAATATATAATAAATAAATATAGAAGTAAATGGCGATAAGTTCACCACTACCGCTCTCACACAGTTCACAAACCCTGCTTGCAGCAGGCCCCTCCCACAATCCTCAGAGAGAGAGAGAGAGAGAGAGAGAGAGAGAATGAATGAATGAATGAATGAATGAATGAATGAATATCTGGCAGGTCCAGTGATTGTCACAAGTCACACTGTTACCCACAGGTGGAGTTGCATTGCTCCTGCTGATATAAATAACATTCTGTCTCTCATGCATGTCCAGTGGCTGCTGTTTTAAGTGTTGTGGTCTGCGTGTGTTGATGATTTGTGCACACTAGACAACAAGTAATGTGTACAATAGAACCTATGACTCCCACAAATATTTGGAGTCAAGTGTTTTCTGTTCAATATTTCTCTTAAGGGAAACTGTACGCTTATACAACTCATACATTTGCTGTGACTCCAACACAAATATGACCTGAAAAAAGAAACAATTACCAGGGGTCACAAATGGAGATTAGATAAAGAGGCATTCAGAACAGAAAATAGGAGGCACTTTTTTACACAGAGAATTGTTGAAATCTGGAATCAACTCCCAAGTAATGTTGTTGAAGCTGACACCATGGGATCCTTCAAGAAGCTGCTTGATGAGATTCTGGGATCAATAAGCTACTAACAACCAAACGAGCAAGATGGACCGAATGGCCTTCTCTTGTTTGTAACCTTTCTTATGTTCTTAAATAAACAGTAAAGGAAGAGTGAATGTTGAAGCAGTGCTCCTCATATCAGTAGCAGCTACATTGGAATCTGATAGTTGTTTCAGGGATCCCATGATATTTAGTTAGCAAGCAGGTAAGGCTGTGTAAAATACCCCACCCCGAGACACTCTGCATCTATGCCTCTGGTGAGCCATGCGATTCTCAGTCATTAAGACGTCCTGAGAGTCGTGAAGCCGGATGCATACAGTCTGTAGAAAACACAGGGTTCTGATTAAAATCAGCCAAAATCCTTTCCATTGGAAAGTGTTCAGTTCCTTGATGTCTCAGCACAGGGGGCTGGCCTGTATTGTCTCTTGCCCGGCTCCCTATGGCTCCTCTCCTTGGTACATACACTTAACTGTTTTGTACAAACCTAAAATAAAATCAAGGTTATAACAAAAATTATTGCGCTCTTTTTTTTTTCTTTCAAAGAGGCATATAGCTATCTAAAATACCATTTATTTTTTAGAGTCAGTAGCTTCAAATTAAATATTATTAAATTTTACTTACTGTTCCTTTACCTTTTTTAAAGAAGTATTTGTATGTATCTGTGTTAAGGTGTTTTGACTGAGTTGCGCAGCAGCTCTCCAGGTCTAGTTACCAGATAAAGATACGTGTAACACAGGCTGGATCAGCCAAGCCTGTAAGCTGTGTGGTTGAGGGGTTAAAGAAAAGGGCTTGTCACCCTCCCAAGCATTCATCTTCTATTTGCTAAGTCTGTAATGCGAGATTGTGTTGCTTGAGATGCATTGGTGTTACCACGTATTGTACTAGTGTATACTGTATAATGATCACAACATACATGGCTATACAGCTTAATAGCATCTTAATTACATGCAAACTGTCCTTTGTTACTTCCCTAAAAAACGGGATTATGAACAGCAATGCATTTAAATAATAATGCCAGCATGCATGTGGTCTGAAGTCATATTAATGGCCGCGTGACAAGAAGACATACGAAGTAGAGTAACCGTCGGCAACGGTATCGTCGCTTCTGCGACAGTATGAACTACAAAGAACAATACACCTGCCGGTGACCAGGTTACTCCAGGTTAGCACATTTCTTTCTTAAGGGGCTCTTTCTTCCTTCTTAAACAACCACAACCCTTGTTATTTCCCAATCACATCAATATTGAGGTTCTAGTTAAACGGCACACACTGCTAACCCTTTGTATAACTATTTCAATTTAACAAAATGTTTATAACGTCACTTAAAATTTGTGTCCAGATACGAATATGAAGAAAACAAAGAACATGCAATGCAAAAAGATGACAATTTATAAGGATTATTCAAATAATGTAAATATCATTTTGCACATAAAATACACATCTTTTTCTTTCAAAATTGAAAGTGGTCATTTTGTTCACTTGATTGAACACCTAAAATGGTTTGTGTCTCATGCAGTCTGGGAAGACAAACATTTAGAAACAAGCTCTTACATCGATTTAGACCCCGCAAAGGTTGCGAACCCACAGGAGACTGCTTGTAAAGCAAAGTCCATGCAGTTCCCAGCTTAATCTCGTAGCTCTGTGTGTTTCTCCAAGTCCAGGGAAGGCTGGCTACTGTCACCAATTCATGTTGTAAAGTGGATTGATAGAAATAAACCAAGAGCTGCACAACGGTACTTACATATTGAATGGAGTTGAGGTTTATAGTACACAATTGCAGTCGGTATCTGTTATTTAACTCGTATTTATTAGAAATTATTAATCAGAGAAATCTGTGATGCTGTGGCTGTCCACTATTTTGTTTATTGTGCAGTCAAAGGGCATTTTTGACTGCTCGACTATTGAACATGTGACCCTGATTAGCCAATTGGGATGTAAGTTTCAATCTAATGGTTTTGTAGTTTATCAATAATTAAATGATAGAAGACACTTTATATTTCATCAATACATTCTGGTGTGGCTTCCTTGGAATTCAAAGTGCTCTCTGTTCTCAGAGGAGCTCCAAGGGCAGGAAAGAGGCGCTGCAGTTCAGTTTCTGGAGTCTTGTAGTTTTCTGCTGTTTACATGCTGTTGTTTACATGTGCTTCTGTTTGTTCACAGCTTCTTAATGCGGTCACTCTGTGAACAGGATAGTTTCACCTGAATTTCTCTATCCCTGTTAAATACTGTCTGTGTCTCTGTCTCTCCCGGTGTGAGAGTTCAGCTGGGTGCCACCCTGCTGTGGCGTGCTCTGGACCCCAGTCTGTGGTTGCTGCGTGGCCGGCTCTCCTGGGCCCGGTAGATGCGGTGGCACTCCCGCAGGTTCTGAGCCCTCAGCTCCTGGTTATGGATCTCCTCCACCACCTTGCAGGGGAACCAGCCCTTCTCCCGATCATGCAGCCTCTCCCCGAGCATCCAGCCTGCAGAGGGGCAGAGCAGAGAGGATCAGAGCAGAGCAAAGAGGGGCAGAGCAGAGCAGAACAGAGAGGAGCAGAGCAGAGCAAAGAGGGGCAGAGCAGAGCAGAATGGGGCAGAGCAGAGAGGGGCAGAGCAGAGCAAAGAGGGGCAGAGCAGAGCATAACAGAGAGGAGAGGAGCAGAGCAAAGAGGGGCAGAGCAGAGAGGTGCAGAGCAGAACGGGGCAGAGCAGAACAAGCAGAGAGGGGCAGAGCAGAGCAGAGAGGGGCAGAGCAGAGCAGAATGGAGCAGAGCACAACAGAGAGGGGAAAAGCAGAGCAGAGAGGGATAGAGCAGAGCAGAGAGGGGCAGAGCAGAGCAGAATGGGGCAGAGCAGAACAGAACGGGGTAGAGCAGAGCAAGCAGAGAGGGGCACAGCAGAGCAGAGAGGGGCAGAGCAGAGCAGAACGGGGCAGAGCAGAGCACAGCAGAGAAGGGCAGAGCAGAGCAAGCAGAGTGGGGCACAGCAGAGCAGAGAGGGGCAGAGCAGAGCAAGCAGAGAGGGGCAGAGAGGGGCACAGCAGACCAGAGAGGGGCAGAGCAGAGCAGAGAGGGGCAGAGCAGAGCAGAACAGGGCAGAGCAGAGCAGAGAGGGGCACAGCAGAACGGGGAAGAGCAGAGCAGAACGGGGCAGAGCAGAGCACAGCAGAGAGGGGCAGAGCAGAGAACAGCACAGCAGAGAGGGGCAAAGCAGAGCAGAGAGGGGCAGAGCAGAGCAGAAGGGGGCAGAGCAGAGCAGAACGGGGCAGAGCAGAGCACAGCAGAGAGGGGCAGAGTAGAGCAGTGAGGGGCACAGCAGAGCAGAACAGGGCATAGCACAGAGAGACAGAGCAGAGCTAGCAGAGAGGGGCAGAGGAGAGCACAGAGGGGCAGTGCAGAGCAAGCAGAGCACAGAGGGGCAGAGCACAGCAGAGCAGACAGGGGCAGAGCACAGAGGGGTGGGGCAGAGCAGAGCAAGCAGAGCAGAGAGGGGCAGAGCACAGAGGGGCAGAGCAGAGCAAGCAGAGCAGAGAGGAGCAGAGCACAGAGGGGCGGGGCAGAGCAGAGCAGAGAGGAGCAGAGAACAGAGGGGCAGAGTACAGAGGGGTGGGGCAGAGCAGAGCAGAGAGGAGCAGAGCTCAGAGGGGCAGAGCACAGAGGGGCGGGGCAGAGCAGAGCTTTCTGTATCACAGAACCCAAACACACTCAACCTGCTCCACTGCACAAACAGGGCAGGGCAGGACAGGGCAGGGCACTACTGGATATTTCTTTAACTACACTTTATAGCTATCACGACAAAATTCAAGCTACATTTTGGGAATCCTGTGGTTATTTGTGTAGGCTTATGGTTTATTTCATGTACAGTAAGTAATTGTATTATAATAATAATAATAATAATAATAATAATAATAATAATAATAATAATAATTGTTGGCATATAAACCAGTTGATTCATACATGACTGATGCATATTTGCTTTTACATTTCTTAAGCTCAGCAGTACAAACTCTGTGTATCTCGGCTGCACAGCCCCTTTATAGCAGTGGGGTATATTGTCATTTTCCCTCTCTGCTGTAATGCACAATACATTCAGTGCCCAGGCCCAGGGTAAAATTCTTAGTTTTCCCCCCTACTGTGGACAGCACTGGTGTGGTGCATTGTAATATTACTATGTGGTCCATTGTAATAGTACTGTGCATTGTAATATTACTGTGTTGTGCATTGTAATAGTACTATGTGGTCCATTGTAATAGTACTGTGCATTGTAATATTACTGTGTGGTGCATTGTAATAGTACTGTGCATTGTAATAGTACTGTGTGGTGCATTGTAATAGTACTGTGTGGTGCATTGTAATAGTACTGTGCATTGTAATAGTACTGTGCTGTGCATTGTAACAGTGCTGTGTGGTGCATTGTAATAGTACTGTGCATTGTAATAGTACTGTGCTGTGCATTGTAACAGTGCTGTGTGGTGCATTGTAATAGTACTATGTGGTCCATTGTAATAGTACTGTGCATTGTAATATTACTGTGTGGTGCATTGTAATAGTACTGTGCATTGTAATAGTACTGTGTGGTGCATTGTAATAGTACTGTGTGGTGCATTGTAATAGTACTGTGCATTGTAATAGTACTGTGCTGTGCATTGTAACAGTGCTGTGTGGTGCATTGTAATAGTACTGTGCATTGTAATAGTACTGTGCTGTGCATTGTAACAGTGCTGTGTGGTGCATTGTAATAGTACTGTGCATTGTAATAGTACTGTGCATTGTAATAGTACTGTCCTGTGCAATGTAATAGTACTGTGCATTGTAAAAGTACTGTGCATTGTCATAGTACTGTGCTGTGCATTGTAACAGTGCTGTGTGGTGCATTGTAATAGTACTGTGCATTGTAATACTACTGTGTCATGTATTGTAATAGTACTGTGCTGTGCAATAGTACGGTGGGACCTACCATCCTCGGTCTGCTCCACAACATTGAGCACATCAGCCAGGTCCAGAGACAGCTCATCAGGCTCCTGAGACACATAGAGGTGAACACATTGCACCTGTGGAGAGTCTGACACACCCAATACATTCAATACACGGAGAACTACTTTAATGAAGAGAGACTGACACACCCAATACACTGAGAACTACTCTACTGTGGAGAGTCTGTCACACACAGTACACTGAATATACTGAGAACTACTGTACTGAGGAGAGATTGACACATACAATACACTGAATACACTGAGAACTACTGTACTGAGGAGAGACTGACACACACAATACACTGAATACACTGAGAACTACTGTACTGAGGAGAGACTGACACACCCAATACACTGAATACACTGAGAACTACTGTACTGAGGACAGACTGACAACACAATACACTGAATACACTGAGAACTACTGTATTGAGGAGAGACTGACAACACAATACACTGAATACACTGAGAACTACTGTAAGGAGGAGAGACTGACACACACAATACACTGAGAACTACTGTACTGAGGAGAGACTGACACACACAATACACTGAATACACTGAGAACTACTGTACTGAGGAGAGACTGACACACAGAATACACTGAGAACTACTGTACTGAAGAGACTGACACACACAATACAATGAGAACTACTGTACTGAGGAGAGACTGACACACACAATACACTGAGAACTACTGTATTGAGGAGAGACTGACAACACAATACACTGAATACACTGAGAACTACTGTACTGAGGAGAGACTGACACACACAATACACTGAATATACTGAGAACTATTGTACTGAGGAGAGACTGACACACACAATACACTGAGAACTACTGTACTGAGGAGAGACTGACACACACAATACACTGAATACACTGAGAACTACTGTACTGAGGAGAGACTGACACACCCAATACACTGAATACACTGAGAACTACTGTACTGAGGAGAGACTGACACACAATACACTGAGAACTACTGTACTGAGGAGAGACTGACACACACATTAGACTGAATACACTGAGAACTACTGTACTGAGGAGAGACTGACAACACAATACAATGAATACACTGAGAACTACTGTACTGAGGAGAGACTGACAACACAATACACTGAATACACTGAGAACTACTGTACTGAGGAGAGACTGACAACACAATACACTGAATACACTGAGAACTACTGTAAGGAGGAGAGACTGACACACACAATACACTGAGAACTACTGTACTGAGGAGAGACTGACACACACAATACACTGAATACACTGAGAACTACTGTACTGAGGAGAGACTGACAACACAATACACTGAATACACTGAGAACTACTGTACTGAGGAGAGACTGACACACACAATACACTGAATACACTGAGAACTACTGTACTGAGGAGAGACTGACACACAGAATACACTGAGAACTACTGTACTGAGGAGAGACTGACAACACAATACACTGAATACACTGAGAACTACTGTACTGAGGAGAGACTGACAACACAATACACTGAATACACTGAGAACTACTGTACTGAGGAGAGACTGACACACACAATACACTGAGAACTACTGTACTGAGGAGAGACTGACACACACAATACACTGAATACACTGAGAACTACTGTACTGAGGAGAGACTGACACACACAATACACTGAATACACTGAGAACTACTGTACTGAGGAGAGACTGACACACACAATACACTGAGAACTACTGTACTGAGGAGAGACTGACACACATACACTGAATACACTGAGAACTACTGTACTGAGGAGAGACTGACACACACACAATACACTGAGAACTACTGTACTGAGGAGAGACTGACACACAATACACTGAATACACTGAGAACTACTGTACTGAGGAGAGACTGACAACACAATACACTGAATACACTGAGAACTACTGTACTGAGGGAGAGACTGACACACAATACACTGAATACACTGAGAACTACTGTACTGAGGAGAGACTGACACACAATACACTGAATACACTGAGAACTACTGTACTGAGGAGAGACTGACACACAATACACTGAATACACTGAGAACTACTGTACTGAGGAGAGACTGACCACACAATACACTGAATACACTGAGAACTACTGTACTGAGGAGAGACTGACACACAATACATGAATACACTGAGAACTACTGTACTGAGGAGAGACTGACACACACACTGAATACACTGAGAACTACTGTACTGAGGAGAGACTGACACACACAATACACTGAATACACTGAGAACTACTGTACTGAGGAGAGACTGACACACACATGAATACACTGAGAACTACTGTACTGAGGAGAGACTGACACACACAATACTGAATACACTGAGAACTACTGTACTGAGGAGAGACTGACACAATACACTGAATACACTGAGAACTACTGTACTGAGGAGAGACTGACACACAATACACTGAATACACTGAGAACTACTGTACTGAGGAGAGACTGACACAAAACACTGAATACACTGAGAACTACTGTACTGAGGAGAGACTGACAACACAATACACTGAATACACTGAGAACTACTGTACTGAGGAGAGACTGACACACACAATACACTGAATACACTGAGAACTACTGTACTGAGGAGAGACTGACACACACAACTGAATACACTGAGAACTACTGTAAGGAGGAGAGACTGACACACACAATACACTGAGAACTACTGTACTGAGGAGAGACTGACACACACAATACACTGAATACACTGAGAACTACTGTACTGAGGAGAGACTGACACACACAATACACTGAATACACTGAGAACTACTGTACTGAGGAGAGACTGACACACACAATACACTGAGAACTACTGTACTGAGGAGAGACTGACACATACAATACACTGAATACACTGAGAACTACTGTACTGAGGAGAGACTGACACACAGAATACACTGAGAACTACTGTACTGAGGAGAGACTGACACACACAATACACTGAATACACTGAGAACTACTGTACTGAGGAGAGACTGACAACACAATACACTGAATACACTGAGAACTACTGTACTGAGGAGAGACTGACAACACAATACACTGAATACACTGAGAACTACTGTACTGAGGAGAGACTGACACACACAATACACTGAATACACTGAGAACTACTGTACTGAGGAGAGACTGACACACACAATACACTGAATACACTGAGAACTACTGTACTGAGGAGAGACTGACACACACTGAATACACTGAGAACTACTGTACTGAGGAGAGACTGACACACAATACACTGAATACACTGAGAACTACTGTACTGAGGAGAGACTGACAACACAATACACTGAATACACTGAGAACTACTGTACTGAGGAGAGACTGACACACACAATACACTGAATACACTGAGAACTACTGTACTGAGGAGACTGACACACACATACACTGAATACACTGAGAACTACTGTACTGAGGAGAGACTGACACACACACAATACACTGAGAACTACTGTACTGAGGAGAGACTGACACACACAATACACTGAATACACTGAGAACTACTGTACTGAGGAGAGACTGACACACACAATACACTGAATACACTGAGAACTACTGTACTGAGGAGAGACTGAACACAAACACTGAATACACTGAGAACTACTGTACTGAGGAGAGACTGACACACACAATACACTGAATATACTGAGAACTATTGTACTGAGGAGAGACTGACACATACAATACACTGAGAACTACTGTACTGAAGAGACTGACACACACAATACAATGAGAACTACTGTACTGAGGAGAGACTGACACACACAATACACTGAGAACTACTGTACTGAGGAGAGACTGACACATACAATACACTGAATACACTGAGAACTACTGTACTGAGGAGAGACTGACAACACACAATACACTGAATACACTGAGAACTACTGTACTGAGGAGAGACTGACAACACAATACACTGAATATACTGAGAACTACTGTACTGAGGAGAGACTGACAACACAATACACTGAATACACTGAGAACTACTGTACTGAGGAGAGACTGACACACAATACACTGAATACACTGAGAACTACTGTACTGAGGAGAGACTGACACACACTAATGACACTGAGAACTACTGTACTGAGGAGAGACTGACACACATACACTGAATACACTGAGAACTACTGTACTGAGGAGAGACTGACACACAATACACTGAATACACTGAGAACTACTGTACTGAGGAGAGACTGACACACACGAATACACTGAGAACTACTGTACTGAGGAGAGACTGACACACAATACACTGAATACACTGAGAACTACTGTACTGAGGAGAGACTGACACACACAATACACTGAATACACTGAGAACTACTGTACTGAGGAGAGACTGACACACACACTGAATACACTGAGAACTACTGTACTGAGGAGAGACTGACACACACAATAAACTGAATACACTGAGAACTACTGTACTGAGGAGAGACTGACACACACAATAAACTGAATACACTGAGAACTACTGTACTGAGGAGAGACTGACACATACAATACACTGAATACACTGAGAACTACTGTACTGAGGAGAGACTGACAACACAATACACTGAATACACTGAGAACTACTGTACTGAGGAGAGACTGACACACAGAATACACTGAGAACTACTGTACTGAAGAGACTGACACACACAATACAATGAGAAATACTGTACTGAGGAGAGACTGACACACACAATACACTGAATACACTGAGAACTACTGTACTGAGGAGAGACTGACAACACAATACACTGAATACACTGAGAACTACTGTACTGAGGAGAGACTGACACACACAATACACTGAATACACTGAGAACTACTGTACTGAGGAGAGACTGACAACACAATACACTGAATACACTGAGAACTACTGTACTGAGGAGAGACTGACACACACAATACACTGAATACACTGAGAACTACTGTACTGAGGAGAGACTGACACACATCAGAATACACTGAGAACTACTGTACTGAGGAGAGACTGACACACACACATGAATACACTGAGAACTACTGTACTGAGGAGAGACTGACAACACAATACACTGAATACACTGAGAACTACTGTACTGAGGAGAGACTGACACACCAATACACTGAATACACTGAGAACTACTGTACTGAGGAGAGACTGACACACAAATACACTGAATACACTGAGAACTACTGTACTGAGGAGAGACTGACACACACATACACTGAATACACTGAGAACTACTGTACTGAGGAGAGACTGACAACACATTACACTGAATACACTGAGAACTACTGTACTGAGGAGAGACTGACAACACAATACACTGAATACACTGAGAACTACTGTACTGAGGAGAGACTGACACACACAATACACTGAATACACTGAGAACTACTGTACTGAGGAGAGACTGACACACACAATACACTGAATATACTGAGAACTATTGTACTGAGGAGAGATTGACACATACAATACACTGAGAACTACTGTACTGAGGAGAGACTGACAACACAATACACTGAATACACTGAGAACTACTGTACTGAGGAGAGACTGACACATTCAATACACTGAATACACTGAGAACTACTGTACTGAGGAGAGACTGACACACACGAATACACTGAGAACTACTGTACTGAGAGAGAGACTGACACACACAATACAATGAGAACTACTGTACTGAGGAGAGACTGACACACAGAATACACTGAGAACTACTGTACTGAGGAGAGACTGACACACACAATACACTGAGAACTACTGTACTGAGGAGAGACTGACAACACAATACACTGAATATACTGAGAACTACTGTACTGAGGAGGAGACTGACACACAACACACTGAATACACTGAGAACTACTGTACTGAGG
>CM060254.1:23310748-23576546 GCA_030684275.1 Acipenser oxyrinchus oxyrinchus
ACCCAGAGGCACTAAAGTGCAAATGCCACTGTAACTGACTATACGATGCAAAATTAAAAGCACAATAAATATGCTGTGACTGCAGACTGTGCAGAACAAACCTGTAACTTAAGCTAAGCTTTCAGGAGACTGCAGTGCATGGTATATAAACTGCTACTGGACTGTAGCTACACCATACAGTATTCCATGGCAGACTGATGTTAAATGTTGCAAAAGAATTGCCCCTGTGATTTTAAAAACAAATGCTGTCACGCTTAACTAGCCTAAGATGAAATAGGGGTAAGAATTTCCTTGAATTCTAACCCTAAGAGAGGTGGCGTCAAATTTGTGGTTAACACTTTATATTAAGTGTCTCTAATTAGTTACTTGGTAAATACATGTGTACTATACATATAATTATAATATTATGCATAGTTACAATGTTCTTGATGTGTAAATCTTTTTGCATGATATAACCACAACCCTAACCCTTTAACACTGCAATTATGTAAAGTGTTACTGAAACACTTTTCGTAATTATGGTGGCCTGACGAACTGGTGGCAGCAGTACTATTATTATTATTGGTTTATTTAGCAGACCCCTTTATCCAAGGTGACTTACAGAGACTAGGGTGTGTGAACTATGCATCAGCTGCAGAGTCACTTACAACTATGTCTCACCCAAAAGATGGAGCACAAGGAGGTTAAGTGACTTGCTCAGGGTCACACAATGAGTCAGTGGCTGGGATTTGAACCGGGGACCTCCTGGTTACAAGCCGTTTCTTTAACCACTGGACCACACAGCCTCCTTAAAACTACTCAAAATAAATTAAAAAAGGAGGGATGATTGTGAAAACACTTTATATCACTACCTCCCACACCCCCTCAAATGAATCCTCACCCTTCAACCCTGATGGGTGCAGATGTCTGTACATTTCTGTGTGCTTTTGTAACCCGGTCCTTTGTAAACGTATCAATGCAATAATATTTCTGTAAGTAGTACTTGCTTTTCAATTAGCTGCTCAGTATGTGTGGGTGACAGGGAGTTGAAGAAACGTCTCTTTCTGTTATCTGCGTTTTCTAAAATGTTTCAAACAAATGCTGTTTTATTTTACCCTCCTCAAGACTGAAAGCTGTTTGAGATACTGTTCCTGAACTGTGGATAAACGAATAAAAGACTGTATTTCCTTATTCTTGTGTGTGCTGTTCTTGATACTTATCTACTGGTCTGAGTTCACAAAACTTAAAAATGTTTTTTAAGGAATCTTCTAACCTGCTCTCAAACAGAAGAGAAAGGTTTCATGATCTTCCAGGGGTAGTACAAACATGAGAACCCCGTGTCTTGTACTGTATCTCTGCTGGGTTAGCTGCACACTATTGGGATCGAACTATATATATATATATATATATATATATATATATATATATATATATATATATATATATATATATATATATATATATACTTAAACCTTTATTTAATCAGGTAGGTCAATTGATAACAAATTCTCATTTGCAATGACGACCTGGCCAAGAGGCGAACACAGAAAGTGCACAAAACATGAAAGAAAACAGACAAATAATTAAACAAATGCATGTACATCACAGATAAAAATCAAATCCGGCAGGTACAGGAGTCAGTCAACATTGAGTCAAGCTGGCCATTAAAAACACCCTCAGAAACAAAGCCAGGCAGTTTTAGCTTGAGTTGTAATTCATTCCAGTCATGAGCTGTAGCATGCTGAAATTAATTACGCCCAGCAGCAGTGGACACTCTGGGAACATCCAAATTAATAAAAGCGTTAGATCACAAATTATAAAAATAGACAGAGATCTTTAACACATTTCTCAGATAAAATGGTGATTTCCCAATCAGTGTTTTATATATTAGTCTATACCAATGAGTCAGTCGCCTTGTGTGAATTGAAGGCCAGTTGATAAAGAGTGTAAAGATCACAGTGATGAGAGCGGTAGGGAGCACCGGTGACAAATCTTATGGCAGGATGGTATAAGAACAGCTAAAATATAAAAAGTTCAATAAAACAAAAACTAAAATATTGTCTGCAATGCTAGAAAAAACATTTTAATGAGTAAGTAGCGGGGTACATAAAAATATAGCGTCATACATCCCCACATGTTGCTACAACTGTTTAAATAACGTACCTGTCATTTTCCGTTCATTGTTAACATCCTGACAACGTTTTACACTTATAACCTTATAGTATTTCTAAGCTCTTTTCAAAATTGGCCGCTAGTGCACTGGGGTTTGAGATCTGTCCTCGAGTCTCAATCACTGCAGGAAGAGTGATAAAAAAAACCCAAAAAAACATAACAAGTGCTCTGGCTTTCCTGTTGCATACCACATCATGGATTTTTGTTGCTGTGCTTTTCTTAGACCGATAATCAATTTTTTTATTTATATTTTTTTTACGTGAGTTTTCAACTCTTAAGTTTAATTCTACTGTAATTACTACTGCTGCTCTTCAGTTTGATTTTTTTTTTGTGGCAGTACTGTTTAAAAAAAAAAAAAAGAAAGAAAAACTGGTCAGTGCTAATTTGTGCTGAACAAGGCTAGCAGGTAGGCGACTCCTCCCCGTTTATCAACCATTTTGAAAGTGAACACTCTGAGAATCCAGCTCTGAAGCTGGAGTGGCCAGTGTGTTCTGAGCGCTCTGAAATTCATCTCCTCTGAGTTTTCAAACGACACCACAGAGCACTCCGGGAGTTTACGAACGGTCAGAGTGCACCCTGACTAGGTCAGACTGAGTTTACGAATGCACAATAAGATACCACTTCCTTCCTCTGGGAACAAATCTCTAGTTGTTGTTTTCCCAGCAACTTTGTTTAGAAAATATTGTGACGTGGTCTTGAAATCGAAATGCTATATTCATGTTGTATACAGTGCATTTTTAAACATACACTGGCAGTGTGTAACAGTTGAGTTTATTGGAATAAACTATGATGGGTTACTGTTTTCTTTTCTCTGTTGGCTAGTGGTGAAAATGCATTTAACAGCTGAATTGGGGCAAAACCTGCTTAGACTGCACGTGTAGATCTCTTGATCTACCTTGATGCACTGGACTTACCTGACCCGAGCACCACTTTACCGGATCCTCAGCTGATCCACTATCCTTGCACTATTGAACTGCTAATATGTCATTGTGGATATTGCTTGTTTAAATCCTAACTTGTTGCATCCTAGTTCATATTGTATTTTAGTAGTATTATTTGCTGTATTTAAATATTGACCTTGCATTTTAACCCTGTACTGCCCGGTAACACCTGTAAGTCGCCTTGGATAAAGGCATCTGCCAAATAAATAAATAAATAAATAATATGAAAGTGTTGTCAGTCAGAATACAACAATAAGATTCTACTGCTGCTGGGGGCTTAATGGGATCCCCAAATCACCGTTTGTTTTTTTGGCCACTGGTATTAGAATACTCTACATGAAAGCAATTCTGATTGTTTTTAAGAAAGCTACATGGCTGTTCTTGGAGGGTGAATACTCACTACTGGAATATTTCAAAAAACGCACATTTTTCAATCAGAATTACTGTTCAGAAAACCCATTTTTACAAAAGCCGACAGTGAAAACGCACTGACTGTATTGCTCTTTAGTTACTTCAACCAGAATGACAAATGGCAAAAAAGCCAATTACCCCCCACCCCCCAGACAACCAACACCGATAGTCACGATTCACCTTTGCAAAAAGTATATTCTTAATAAATCTGCTTCACTGAAGCAAATATATAAAAAAGGGTAATACAATTAAATTATAAAACAAAGGAAGCACCCATGTAAGAAATGGTATATGCCTTCATCAATGGGAGCTACATGTTAATTGCGGTTGGGTACCATTTCCTTTAGGGGGGGTTTCCTTTTTTCCTGTAGACGCACCGCTGGGCTGAGAGCTGAGTCATGGTTTATGTCAGGAAAATCAAACATGCCCTGCCATTGATATAAGCCCTTAGCACAATCTAATCTGAACCAAATGAAGGACAACAATATGGAAATAACTTGGAGGACAGGCTATTTATAGGGGGTGGGACGATGCAAGATATGATGTAAGCAAACTCAACCTCAGAAACTGTGGCAACAAAAGCAGAACAAAATATAAATCAGAGCACAATCACACACCAATAATTAGACAGGTTTGTGAAGGGCAGTGTTTTGTTGTGTTCTCAGATGCAGTAAAAGTGAATTGAAACCCCAGCACTCCTACCTGCAGCGATGGCCATCTTTTTGTTCACCGTGACTGACACCACCGTGCTGGCGATCACACTACTGGACTTCCGCTCTGTAAGGACAACGAAACAGCACAGATAATAACAGCAATCTGTTCAACAGGGTTAAACACGCCCTACCTGGACATGCCTAGGGGCTCCTCAGCCATGCTGCTAAAAAGTGTTTTTAATACACCAGTGAAGGCGTTAGTAAAATGCTGGCTTACTTGACTTAATATTTATTTTACTATTTACCTTCAACGTCATCCTTCCTGTCAGTAAAATAATTAGAGCTAACAAAATATTTCTATAAAGCACTACACTAGGTTAACGAAAGTCCCCAGTTTCCTGTTTCATTTCTCCCCAGTGTCTTCTGAGTCAAAGCATGTTACTGGCTGAAAGCATGTCAGTCAATAGCAGAAGCAGCTGATTGGTTAATATCAGGAAAGAAGCCAGGGAAGGGGTGGGGAGAATTTCACCATCCAGATGAAATGATCCAGGAAGTGCAAGACGAGCCTCTGGTTGCAAACAGGTTTCATTAACCAAACGTAGTGCCAGAGATCATGTATTTAAAGGAAAATTATTGTTTGCTAAGCATGTGTTTCTTTCAAAACTGCACATTTTGAAACCTATATAATGAATGGATGTTCACGTGGGAGAAAATGTTTGGAACTATTTTGTTAGCTACAATTGCTTTAAATAACCAGCAGCTGCCCATCTTGCCTGCCATGCTTTGCAGCAAGTAACACACTCAGACACTGCTGGTGTTCAAGCCTTGGTCTCTTCAGATTCTCTGCAGACCCATGCCAGCTGTGAACTGTGTGGTGGTTCGGATCAGAACCCAAGCCTCTAGACATGAAAGGCTGGTGCGATTGTGCTACTCAGCCCCTTCCATGTGTGATCAGTTTTGCGTGGAAGTACAAGATGAAAAGAAACATTTAGTTCTTCACTGCAGCACTCTTAAAATGATGAGCACCATTAAATATAATTGAACAAGCCAGACATTAACATCATGGATGTAGTGCGCTGTCCTATAATTTTCAAACCATAACCGCTGAATCTAGAGTTTCCACAATACATTTGTTGTATGTAAATACAGTTCCCCATTAGTAATTAAATACATAGAGTTAATAAAATAATTCCCATAAATCTGACCTAACATTAATGACTGCTAACCATGTATTTGGTTGTTTAATTATATATTTTTTTCCAAGCTAGTAATGAGCACAGTTTACAGATCGCTCCTTGAAGATATCAATCAATCAAATTTATTTTGTATATAGCGCCTTTCATGCCAAGACATCCCAAAGCGCTTCACATGACAAATAAATATACTATACAATAATATAACATACAATAAAATATCAAAAAAATCCAAAAACAAATAGGAAAAAATAAATAAATAAAATAAATAAATAAAATACATGTTAACAAAATTCTAAAATAGGCCATCCCAATCTACAAAAAGGCCTCTGCATAAAGATGTGTTTTAAGCTTTGATTTAAATGCATTTATTGAGTCAGCTTTACGGATTTCAATGGGAAGATTGTTCCATAATAAAGGTGCATAATGACTAAAGGCTCTTCCACCACAAGAGCTACGTTTTATCATTGTAGTCACCAGAAGCCCAGCATCAGCAGATCTCAACTGGCGTCCAGGGACATAAGGTAAAAGCATATCATTAAATGTCATTAATACATTTTTTTAAATAACTCTGTACTTCACCGCTGCATCTGCACATGCACTTCAAGAGGTCACATAAAGGAACGCAGAGACATTGAAAACGCATGCGCCTGAGTAAAGCAGCATTTGGTTACGGTACTGAGTAAGAGACCCAGAGTGCGAGGCTTCTGGGAGCTTGAGTTCTTTAACTGCCAGAAGTCCTCAGTAACCATCACTGCGTCACCAGTGACTCGATGTCATTTTTAGTGTCCATGACACCTCTAGGAGGTGGAATGCAGAGACACAGGGGTATTGAATCAATAACATATCTTGAAGAGTAAATACCTGTAAATTGTGTTCATTAACAGCTACAACCATAAAGTGATGGCAATATATATTTGGTAAAATCGAATGGAATTATTTTATTTTTTCTACTTGTTTAAGTAAGGAAGTACGGAAGTTAGTAAGTAAGTAAATAAAAAAAAATAAAGGAACACGAAAAGAAACTTAGTTTAGGTCAAAAACAATGTCAGAATACCAAACAAGACAATGGGGTTGAATTGTCAAAGCGTTTTACTCCACAGAGTAAATTGCTAAATTTCTTTAAAAGGAGAAAAACGTCTATTAAAGTACAACTAGAAATAAACACTGCAGGTATTTCATTTAAGGGATTCAGTAAGTTGGCCAGCACAGGTACATCTCAATCGTGTGAGCACTAATACAAAGACAGCCCTAAAGACCCAAGTCTCCTTTAGTATTACTGAGGTAAAATCAGTCATTAATACAAGATGAATCAAAGTGCTCGAGCCATGCAATAATGGTGAAAATAACGAGCCATGCATCAACTGCCAATCGCGAGAAACAGCAGCCAGCGTAAAAGAGTGCAGAGAGCATTCTCACGGGCCGGGTAAAGTACCGTCCTCATCTTCCAGGCCCAGGTCCTCGTAGTCTCTGAAGACATCTAGAGAAGCAGGTCTCATGAATTACACAACACAGCAGAGACAAGAGTTTCCACATGAGGGCGCGCATTGTGCACCGATCTCTGTTCCTTATGTTGAAAGTGGTATTGTGCTTCTGTATTGTTACATGTTGAAACACAACATTGATTTGGTTGCATTTTGACTGCACTTGCTTCTACCAAAGATTACTGATTGTCATTGTAAGCTTTTCAAAAAACACATTAAGATCCTTGAATGAGATACTTCCTCTGTAGTATATTGTAGCTCTGAAGGGGAAATAATCCACTGGACAGCCCTTATAAAACTGTGCAAGGAATGATTTAGAATAAATTTTCAAATATTAATATATACTAGGGGTGTGCCCTATTTCCTGAGTAATTACCTTTAAGAAGCATTTGTCAACAGGTATTAAATAAATAAAAATACACCTACTTATTAATGTGTTGATTTCAAAACAAGAAAACCGTCCTTCCCTCACCTTTACAATTGAGTACCAATCAAGGGCAATTAACTTCCGCACCGAGTGTTTTGAAAGCCGATTGGATGCACATTTTCTTTCTCATCCGGGGCGCTGACATTTTTACTGCTGTTTACTGCCATACCGGAGCCGTAAACTGACAATGAACATATGTTACAAAACTAGCAAATGCAACACTGTGGGAACTGGGATATGTATTTCTTTCTGGAGTTTAATGAGAGATAACACCTTGTCCAGGACTACAATCCCACAATGCACTGCAGAGATGACGCATTTCTAAGGAAACTAAGGAAAGTGGAAAAAAAATATATTTCATATTAAAAGGATAAAAGAAAGGTAAGACAAATAAATCGCTTATAAAATATAAAGGAGTTTTAGTTCATTTGATCACAACAGGTTCTATATTAAACACTGCCAGATAGTTATTCATTGATACTCAATAATTGTTCAAACAAGGGAAACTGAGGGACCGCATTGTTTTGTGCTGAGTAATTTACACGCTTTATTCCATTTAATTAATACCTAACAACTTCACACTTCTTAAAGGCAATTACTCTAGGAAAATAGGAGTTTCAGCACACCTCTAATATATACTCCCTTCCATGCTGATGGACAATACTTACCTGTGCAGTTCCACAACCCAGCATCATCACAACACATTCTGCTTGGAGGGGCTTGACAGAGCAAACTTCAGTTTTAAAAATTAGACCAAACTATCAGACAAAACCTTTGATACCTCAAGATGTACTCCATTGATACAGTTCCACAGCATTTTCATTGTTAAACTCAATGGAAGAATTCAAAGTGATGCAATATTAATGGTCATGACTAAGGCTGTAGTTCATGATTATCACGTAGTTCACGTTTTCCCTAAAATGTACCCACTGCCATGTAATATGTAGTTCCTTGTGAAAATTCACATTTCTGTCAGAATAGTGTATATATATATATATATATATATATATATACAGTACTGTGCAAAAGTTTTAGGCAGGTGTGAAAAAATGCTGTAAAGTAAGAATGCTTTCAAAAATAGACATGTTAATAGATTATATTTATCAATTGACTAAATGCAAAGTGAGTGAACAGAAGAAAAATCTAAATCAAATCCATATTTGGTGTGACCACCCTTTGCCTACAAAACAGCATCAATTCTTCTAGATACACTTGCACAAAGTCAGGGATTTTGTAGGCATATAGTCAGGTGTATGATTAAACAATTATACCAAACAGGTGCTAATGATCATCAATTCAATATGTAGGTTGAAACACAATCATTAACTGAAACAGAAACAGCTGTTAGGAGGAATAAAACTGGGCGAGGAACAGCCAAACTCAGCTAACAAGGTGAGGTTGCTGAAGACAGTTTACTGTCAAAAGTCATACACCATGGCAAGGCTGAGCACAGCAACAAGACACAAGGTAGTTATACTGCATCAGCAAGGTCTCTCCCAGGCAGAAATTTCAAGGCAGACAGGGGTTTCCAGATGCTGTCCAAGCTCTTTTGAAGAAGCACAAAGAAACGGGCAACGTTGAGGACCGTGAGACGCAGTGGTCGGCCAAGGAAACTTACTGCAGCAGATGAAAGACACATCATGCTTACTTCCTTCGCAATCGGAAGATGTCCAGCAGTGCCATCAGCTCAGAACTGGCAGAAAACAGTGGGACCCTGGTACACCCATCTACTGTCCGGAGAAGTCTGGTCAGAAGTGGCCTCATGGAAGACTTAGGCCAAAAAGCCATACCTCCGACGTGGAAACAAGGCCAAGCGACTCAACTATGCACGAAACACAGGAACTGGGGTGCAGAAAAATGGCAGCAGGTGCTCTGGACTGATGAGTCAAAATTTGAAATATTTGGCTATAGCAGAAGGCAGTTTGTTTGCCGAAGGGCTGAGAGCGTACATGAATGAGTGTCTGCAGGCAACAGTGAAGCATGGTGGAGGTTCCTTGCAAGTTTGGGGCTGCATTTCTGCAAATGGAGTTGGGATTTGGTCAGAATTAATGGTCTCCTCAATGCTGAGAAGTACAGGCAGATACTTATCCATCATGCAATACCATCAGGGAGGCATCTGATTGGCCCCAAATTTATTCTGCAGCATGACAACGACCCCAAACATACAGTGAAAGTCATTAAGAACTATCTTCAGCGTAAAGAAGAACAAGGAGTCCTGGAAGTGATGGTATGGCCCCCACAGAGCCCTGATCTCAACATCATCGAGTCTGTCTGGGATTACATGAAGAGAGAGAAGCAACTGAGGCTGCCTAAATCCACAGAAGAACTGTGGTTAGTTCTCCAAGATGTTTGGGCCAACCTACCTGCCGAGTTCCTTCAAAAACTGTGTGCAAGTGTACCTAGAAGAATTGAATCTGTTTTGAAAGCAAAGGGTGGTCACACCAAATATTGATTTGATGTAGATTTTTCTTCTGTTCACTCACTTTGCATTTTGTTAATTGATAAATATAAACTATTAACATGTCTATTTTGAAAGCATTCTTACTTTACAGCATTTTTCACACCTGCCTAAAACTTTTGCACAGTACTGTATATATATATATATATATATATATATATATATATATATATATATATATATATATATATATATATATATATATATATATATACTGTATATATATATATATATATATATATATATATATATATATATATATATACAGTACAATGCTATATTTGTGTGTGATGTGAAGTACCTTGTCCCTCCTCGTAGGGGGTGTAGTAAATGAAGCTGCCTGGTGGGTGCTCAGCCGCGCGCCGGTACCACAAGGGGAAGTGATCCATGGTGAAGATGCTGTCCTTGTCTGCCTTCGTCAGGAACTTCCTGCACAGATAAAAAGACAAGCAGTCAGAGCCGTTTTCAGCTGGGAGCCAGGATCGCAGGTTCTGAGTCACTGGGAATCCCAGTCCGATCCAAGAGGCCTTTACACACAGGGCCTGTCCTCCATTACCAAGGATCCCCAGTAAAGACCATATGAAACAGGAGAATAGCTACAAACTGTCTTTAGAAACAGTAGAGGGCTGTATCAAGAATACTTCAATCAATACATTATTTTAAATAAAGTGAAGTTATATAAACTGCGCTGAGTTTGAACATTTAAATACTCAAGTACTCTTAACAGAATCATTATTTAAGTTCTTATTTACTCAAAAAAAAGTTTAATAAATGATTTTAGCAGCAGTTCAATAATGTTTGTAACGCAGTTAGCAGAATGTGCCGACTACACCCAGGAGACTAATGTGTTCTTTTGGTTCAGATTCACTAAATGAGTTTAATTTTCTGTTCCACTCACAACATCTCAGAATGGAGATTCATTCATTAACCGGGAATCACAACATTGTCTTGTTTGCTTGTTGACATGGTTTTTAGCCTAATGAAGAGTATGATTGGTCTGCTATTTCTGTCATAACCACCAGGGGGCTCTCTAGTTCTACTGAGAGAAAAAAATGGCAAGCACTCGATTAACTTTTTAACAAAATGGAAATACATTTTAGGAAAGCAAATGTTCACTGAATTATTGGAGAACAACTGGATTCATTTTATTTGAATCAATGAACACATCATTGATACCAAAGCACTGTGACACATATTCCCTGAACATATTTCAACAAAACAAATAGTGCATTACACTTGGATTCAAGTGTTACAGAATATCCTGAACAGGTTACAAGAAACGCATTAAGTTACATTTGCGGTGTCCCGTATCATTAGTCCGTATCATTGAGTTATATTTTTAAACATATTTTAAAATGTTAATCTCACATAATAAATCAACCGGGCAATACATTGCTCAATATTTACTTGAGAGCGTTCGACAGGAGAAAAATAAATCTCTTCTAAAGATCCCGAAGTAAAAGTTGAAAAAGAAAAATCAATGCTAGTTTATTCACCCGTAATGTGTGAATAAAAAAAAAATATCTAAACGTGTTGAAAACGATACTGCTGCGATATGGGCATCACTGGATACAGTAATGTTAAAGCAATGTGTGTGTGTGGATAACCCTGCAGGGGGTTCTGTAACACTGAGAATACACATGAAGCAATCATGCTGGACTCAAACTAACAATGTCACGAGCCAAGCACAAAACGTGCACGAGTCTCAAGTTGTTCAGCAAATACAGATTCATGTTGTGATTGGACACAAGAGTTTAATATGAGTCACTCATGAGAAGAGTCTGGTCTTACTGGAGTGTTAAATGATCAAACGGATGAAACAAAGGGAAGACGAATAATTGTAGAAAAAAATATGAGCGTTTATCACTTATAATTTTAGATTAGTTCCAAAAGACATTGTCTTATTGATAGGTACTTAATACTGTGTATTTTGTGTTTTAGCTATCAACATATTTATCAGTTTTTTTTGGGGGTTATTTAATACCTGCTGAATTCAAACAGTTAAAGGGAATTACTTGGGAATTCAGAGTATCTGCACACCCCCAGTATTAATCTCTGTTATATGACTGCACTCTCCTTTAAACAGCAATTCAGTGGTCATGCTACATTTGGCCTCTCCACTGCCTGCAATTAGTATTTCGGTTGTATTTAAAAAAGCAGTTCATATGTGAAAAAAAAGCTGGATTTGAACCCAGACATCAAGGGGAGAAAAACATACCAGCGACCATTGAGGAAAACCCAAGAAGTCTAATTAGCACTTAAGTAGACTATAATCTGCTAATACTACAAATGCACTGCTTAATTCAACTACTTACGTGCTTCTGAGCAGCAGTGGTACAGTGCTTAGTAATACAATTGCATTGGTTTAGATGTACTTTTTGGAAAGCGAATGCTATCTATACCCATACACTCTCACACACACAACCTTGTTTCCAGTACTTACTTATTCACACGCTTCTCAGAGCCGACAAACAGACTGAATCGGACCAGCCCAGCTCGAGTGCCCAGGAAAGCCACCTCAACACCGTCCGCTGAGCTTCAGTGGAGAGGACAGGGGAGCAAGTGAAAGAGCAGATAGGACAGTTCTGTTAAAAACCTAAACATCTCATTCAAAATACAAGGTATACACAAGGATATATTAGAGATACATACAAGTGGATACAAGTTTCAAATAGGTTTCAAATAGAAATTGCATTGGAACTATAGGTTATAATGTCACATAAAAGAGAGTTATATTTAAATTATATTGCCTGGACAACTATAACTTACTTGGAAGAATTGAGAACCAAAGCTGTCCAATAGGCTTCCAGAGGGGCGGTAACCACGGCATCAAACAACACTTCCTGTACCAGCTCCTCGTCACCTAGGCAAAGGGAAACAGCCATGAGTGCGCATTTCAAATGCTGTTCTTTCTAGCTTTAGATGCTGCTAGAATGCAAACAACACAAGTGATAGCTTTTGAGAGCAAACGAATACGCCTGTAATTGGAGGGCTATGTACAACAGTGTCCTAACCTAGTTTTTCAAAATGTTTATGTCTGGTCGGATTAGGGTGGTGAATAGCTGATTACCATATGAAGACGTTGTAGAAAGACTTCTAGTTGAAATGTTTATCATACAGTAGTATTTCTACATATACTGTACCGCCATGGAGTGTTTTATAGTTTGGGTATGAGTCTGTCACCACCTCGTTACTCCATTGGCTTTGCCTTACTTTGTTTATTTCCACTAGTTACTCCTGTCAGCATAATCACAAAAGAAAAATGAATAACCTAATAGTCATTGGACTAGTAATTAATTCAAGTACTTGAGATATGCAGTGCTTGAGTACTTGAACAATGTTCTAATTAGAAATTTCCACCCCTTTGTAAATATACTATCATCTGAGTCGCATCCTCAGATCTGTATCCCTCCCTAAGTGCTTCTCATAGGGAGTCTTGTACCTAGAGGGAGGCTGGCTTCCCTGTGCCTGTGAAGTGCGGACTGATCTCTGAGTGTTAAACTAGACACTCACATTCCAGATCAGGTCCTGATCTCTGTGTGTTAAACTACACACTCACATTCCATATTGGGCTCCTGATCTCTGATGTTAAACTAGACACTCACATTCCAGATCAGGTCCTGATCTCTGAGTGTTAAACTAGACACTCACATTCCAGATCGGGATCCTGATCTCTGAGTGTTAAACTAGACACTCACATTCCAGATCAGGTCCTGATCTCTGTGTGTTAAACTAGACACTCACATTCCAGATCGGGCTCCACTCCTGTGAGGTAGCGGATGACGGCCTCAAGCTGGGAGAGTTTGCGATGGTGCGGGTCAATATCCGTCACACAGTAAATCCTGCAACAGAGGCACTGGTTATACACAATGTCTTAGAAGAATTAACATAACAAATAACCACCCTCACCCTCCATCCCCACACACATCCTACTGCACTTCTAGTAAATACAAAGAGGCATATGCTAACTCTTTTACATTGTTGAGAGCCTCCCTGGGGAATTACTGTACGTAGTGGGAATGAAAACTCTGGTGTACAGTAATGGTGGTAAACATGACATGATAGCGTATCATACCGGTCAATATTGAGCTTTCAAAATAAGGGAGCTTTTTGAACCACTAGGTCATGTGACCCGTGAACGGTGTTTAGCAGTAGCTGATAGGAAGGAAATCATTTTTTTACCCAATGCGCGCTCTTTTTGACAGCAGTGCTCACAGTGTGGTGTTTCAGTATATTTTTTTAAAAAGATGCTGCTTTTTGTTTTATATTTCATAAACATTTACGTATTTTTTCAAATTAACAACAAACAAAAAAGCATTAAGTATGTTCAAACAGAGCTCTTTATGAACATTATTGGTAAAAAATACTCAGCTCTACTGTAAGTGTATAAAGGATACAGAATACACAACTTCTTTAAAAATGGAAACGGCAGGGATTCGAACCCACTATTTTCCACCTCTGCTTTATAGCTAGAGCTATACTACATGCACCACAAAGAATCTGGTTGTAAGCATGAATCAAAATATCCTTCTTATCACACCATCTTACACACTACGGTTGCTGAAGTCTCATCAAATGTCATTTCAAGCAACTAGAGCTTGTTTTCGATTGGACAAAACATTTTTATATTTGTAGTTTGATTATTTAAGAAGGTTTTATTGGTTAATCACATGTGTGGTTGATATGCAAAATAAATATTCCAGGCAGTTTTGAAAAAAAGCAACGACCAAGCTCTATCATTAGAAAACACTGAAATGTTCCTTTACACTGAAACAATTGTTTAAATTATAGATGCCCAATTAACCGAGAAACTTAAAAATGAAATGGCTTGATTTTGTCAACTTTACTAAATTGTTCACTTTACTAAATGCCTTCTCTCTGGAGACAGGGGGCTGTCTTTACTCTCAATGTATTGAGTTGTGCAGATCTACCAAGAGATAGCACTAAAGAGCATGAAGCGCTTCATGTGCTTCGGCTCAGTAGATCTTTTTGTGAACCAAACGATTCAGAGGGTTCAGTGCTTCCGGTGGCTTCACTTTTCCCATCACTAGTGTTTTTGTGATCTCTCGTGCTTCCACAAACGTTATTCTTGCTCCTACGTCCCACTGTTAAAATCAGTCTTGCAAGACCTGCATAGTTTACATAAAGTATGCCTTTTTCCAGTGTTGCTTAGTATTATGTGAGAATATGTTGTTGTCCAAGAAGATTGAAATTTGCATTCATATTTTAGTTTTTTTTACCGGGAGAGCTTATCGCACGCGAAGCCCTCGTAGACGGTCAAGCATGGGAGTTTGCCTCCCGCACTGAATGCATGCCTGCCACAGGGCTCCCCTGGGTCCTAAACCCTGCTATGTACAGACACGGATTGCAGTAACCACACACCGTACATGACTTTTGCTGAAAGTAAAGGTTTGCTGACATAAAGGGGTTTAACAGTACAGTTTTGAGCAAAATACAGGAGAAAATCAGTCCCGGTAGTTGTCTGGGAGAAGTGTCCAAAAATAAGGGAGAGTTAACAGGTCTGGAGTATGTCTAACGGTTGAAGCAGAATTATGTTATACCTTGTGGGTATGGTGTCTCTTATTGTGGCTGCTTAAACTGTACAAAATGATTAGCTTATTATAAACAGCAAATACAGATCTTGACATGATTTATTAAATATAAAGTGTGTACCATTAGGTTATACCAATAATTAAAAGATCCCTGAGCAGAAGAATATAATTCAGCATTGTGATGTTGACAGTCTATTGAATTGCTCTAAGCAACGGTGGATCTAAACACCACTAGTGTTTAATAATTTAAAAAGTGTCCAAAGTAATGAAAATCAAACTTTCACCAGTACATGTCAGTCTCTTTAGTTTATTCCTGTCAGTAAAAATATGAAGGTTCATATTTGAATGATTTAAGTGATGGTGGATTTTAAGCGAAAGATTGAACAGTTGAACAGGCCCCATTATCCAGTCTGAGTTGGTAACTTGGTTACTTGTTTTTCAACACAGTTACACTTACCACTCGTCAGCTAAAGTCAGATCTGGTTGCTGCAAGTCATGCAGGCCTAACGGAAATAAAAATAAGAGTTTATAGGGTTACTAGAATTCTGTATTACTTTTTATATTACATTTAAACAGGTGATAACACAGTTGAGGCTGTATATCTGCAATTCATAATCTTCCTCTGTTTGTACCAGGTTTCAATAAAGACCATTTCACTTAGTCCCTTTGGTGGAGCATTTAATATAAGCAACTTCAAAGAAACCCTGTGACAGGGTAGCGTCACGGCCCAGGCTGGCTACCGACAGGAATCAGACCCAGAGGCAGAACGCTGCAGTTTAAGTGCTGGTGCGCACGTTTAATTAACAATAACAAACACAAAAACAGGAAAAAATAAAACACGCACGGGGCCAAAAAAAACGGTTTAAACAAAGAATAACTATGTGTAGGCTAGACCTCCCGCCTCCGCCTCCCCCTCCCGCCTCCCATTCCCCATTCCCCATTCCCACTCCCCACTCCCCACTCCCCACTCCCCACTCCCCACTCCTCAAGCAAACAAATGATTTTGCTTCCTTTTATACATGTGGCCACTCCCAAATCAGCACCAATTACCTAACTGGGGAATGGCCACACCTGTGATTGCTGGCAGGAACAGATTTAACCCCATCCCTGCCAGCCTTACATTCCCACACACACTATTTACAGCAGCAGGGCTTCTGTCCTGCCACAAACCCGTTAATAGCTACAGTACTATAGCTAAACATTTTGAGTAAAAATGAAAATCATAAATTTTAATTGTTACAGCAAAGTATATCCTTTTTCTACATTTTAGCATGAACATCCACAAAGGATTCCAATATCAATCAAAACTGAACTGCGGACATAGTTTTGTCCCCCTGCTGGACACCCAAAAATGAATTTGAAATACCACCGCTTTGACCTTCACTGAATCATTTAACCATAAAGAAGGGTTATTTCTGGGCTTTTTATCATTAGAATAACTTACCATTTTAGTTTAAAAAAAAACAGTTGATATATTTTATAGTAGCTTTTTCTTGTTTGCAGTACTTTATTACATATGTAGGCAGGTTTAGACTTCAATCCCGTGACAGGCTGAAGGCAATAAACCACTCTAGTCGTGCAACTGAAGGATGACTGGTCTCTTCAAGTGCTTGCAAAGCTGACGTATGAACCAACCTTTACCCATATTTTTTCTTTTTAGTGGGTGTTTGACCCAGCATGTCTGTAGCTCTGATGCAAGGCTGCAGTGTCCTCCTCCTGCATTGTAACTCTGTTCAACCACGTCACTCACGCGCCTCCCATTCTAAGCCCCTTTATTCTATAAATAGGACTCTGTTCCTTGGCACTGAACTGTTATCAAATAAACCTCAATCCAAAATCAGAACACAGACCTACTTGTAATATACTGAATGCAGCAACCCTGAATAAATAATGTGTAAATAGATGAATTACATAACTTACAGTAATTACCCATAAAACATCATGTACTACTGGATAAGAATGCTAGATGTAATTATTAAGTTTAAGAACAGGGGTATTGTCTGTTCACTTTGACTGTTAAAAATGAGCAAAATTTGCTTTATAGAAAAAACACAGTGTATGTTGTTTTTGTTTGGCAGGGATAGGGTCACACGTGATGTAAGAGTGGGATTACTCCAGCTAGGATGTGCACAGAAACTCCTTACTCGTAATCCCAATTGCCTTTAAGAAGTATTTCTTGGCAGGTATTCAATAAAGCGGTCCTATGTCGGACCAGGTCCGACATTAAAATTTTCCCTTTCCGGTCCAATGTCAGACCCTGTCCGACATCATCAAAAAGACGTAAAACCTAGGTCTCTAGTCGTTTTTCTCTGGAAAAGCCGAGAAACCATTCAATGGCCGAGTGAGACCGATAGGAGCGGAAAAAAAAGGAGGCGGATCTCAGCTATACACATAGCCCCGGCACCACAGAGATAACACAGACATAAACAAACAAGATAGCTGCTTCTGCATCCAGCGCTCAAAGAATATCACAGACATTTGCAGAGCTTTTTGAGATGTTATAGTAATAAAATAATGACTTAGATCGCGTTATTGAGGCGTTTGGTGATAAAACGAATGATCAGGAGATGATTTATCAGTATGCACTACTATGAAGAGGTATGTGAAAAATACAGCGAACAAGGGGTGGGACGGGGCTGGAGATGCAGTACTGAGTGTCCTGTTGATATGCAGTGCCTTTTAAACTGCGCGTGTGAAAATAAATTGGACCTGACACGTCTGAGACGCGCTGAATAAATGGACCGCAGAGGGTTAATGGCAATTAACTTCCGCACTGAGTTTTAAAAGCAGATTGAAAGCTCATTTTCCTTTTATCCGGGGCGCTGGCATTCCTACTGCCGTACCGAGGCATGGTACTCGAGTACCAAAGGTACTCAATTGTAAAGGTGAGGGAAGGACACCTTTTCTTGTTTTGAAATCACCACATTCATGAATGGACTTATTGAACGCCTGTTGATAATTATTTCTAAAAGGCAATTACGAGTACGAGTTTCTGCACACCCCTACCCCCTAGTCACGGGAGGCGGGGGGACGCGGGGGACTCACCCTGCCACAAACACACTGGGCTGGGACTTATTCTAAAGCTAATAGAATTGCAGGGGTACCATTCTACCAATCACACATCATTGTAGCTGCCCTAATGCTGGCATTGTTCCTAAACACAACTTCATTGTATTGCCATTGTAGAGCAACTTCTGAAGATCATTTAGTCCACTGTCAAGAACAGAGCAAAAGGGGGGTTCTAATAGTAACGTTTTGTACACACCCACTCAAACAAGCTCCTCTTACCTTCTTCCACAGAGATGTTCCCCATGAAGATGTATTCCCCGTGGCCCCTGGTGAGAACGACACCCAGGCTGCAGAGAGTGGAAAAGGGGAGTCTCAGAGTAGTGCTATGAATCTCTGAAATGACTTGCCTCATCAAAAGTATATAGAAATCACACAATTCTCAATCTGTTGCAGTTTTTCAATTGTGTTTAAAAGCATGTTTGGTTTGCAATAATTGTTGAGCCATTTTGATTAATACATTTTGGGCCATCTTTAATTAACTAGAAAACTAAACAGTAATGTACAAAACTGAGGAAAAAAGAACAACTGGAGAGTGCTGAAGAGACCTTCAATAACATGAATTAGATCAGTGGTGCACCACTCGGTCCTGGAGGGCCCGTGTTCCTGCAGGTTTTTATTCCAACTGCACCCTGAAGTACTTTATTGGACCTTATTGAAGCTTAATTGGTTCAGTGTTTACATTTCCCCTTTCGAATCAGCTTTACTCTGCTCTTGTGCGACAGATTGTCATTGAGGCAGCAGCTTTTATAGGGATTCAGCTTTAAGTGAGATCTTTTGCAATATATATATATATATATTGATTATTGGTAAAGAGCCTTAATCCCCAGACTGGGATTAAAATTCAATTCTGTCTGCACTCAGCGTCGTAACCAGAGCTGACATTCTACCGATTTTATACTTAATTTTATATTTAACATTTCAGGTACTGTGTGATTATTATGGGGGCATGTGCGTGCACTGGTTTTCTATGATAGACAATACTATTATATGCACTACAAGAAACTAGTGTTTTTTGACAGTACGGCAGTATATTTTACATTATGATTTACAGACAGAGCAGTCAGTTGATCCAGCTTGGTCAGTTAGCACTAAAGAAAATAATTTTTAGGTTAAACTGAATAAAAAGTATATTTTTTTATTGCAATTAAAATAGTTAGTAATAAATGAATTGATAAAAACACATGGGAAATATTCACCTGAATGGAGTCTCCTTGATAACTGTATAGAAATAATCATTGGTCAGGAACAGTATTCTTCTCTATGGGAAAAAAAAATGAAATGGCTGCATTAAAGGGTACCCCACTTTAGCAACTGTCAGTGATAAAAGATACAAGAAATGAATTTGACCATTTATTAAATTCCTTTGACCATTTATTTATTCCTTTGTAAACATAATTAAGAAATCATTACCTGAAATTTGCCCTGCATGAAGTCCAAGGTCAGATTGTTTGTTTCAAGAGTATTGTTAAAGTTAACAAAACGACCCCATGCCTGCAAGTATTGTTCTTCCATGTATTATTTAAGTCTTACATGTCTTAAACGTTTTAAAAGAAACACATGTAGTTTTTTTAAAAATTTATTTTTTAATATGTGGTACTACGCTTGGGTAGAGAACTCTCTGTTTGTAAGCCGTGCTTTCAGTTAGTTTTGCACTTCCTTGGTCATTTCACCTGGAGGGTGAAATTGTCCCCACCACATCAATGGCTTCTTTCCTGATATTAACCAACCATCTGCTTCCCCTATTGACTGACATCATTTCAGCCAATAACATGCTATGACACATCTGAGGTCAAATGACCCAGGAAGTGCAAACAGAGAATAAGGCATAGAAACAGTGAGCTTCCTTTAGCCGAGGTGTTTGAAATCTATTCAACTTTATGTCGGACTACAACGATTTTCAGGTATCACCCTCTTAATTTTGGTAGGAATAATAATTCCTTTACAATTTACAATTACGAGGGGAAAATCTGAAACAGTAGTTAACATGAAGACAAAGTATTGAGCATCCGTCAAAGACCAGCAGTGGCACATTTCACTTGTTTTCATATAATGCCACAGTGAAGTGGATTTTGTTTGTATCCACTTCTAGTCACATTCTGGTGGACGCTGTGCTGTTTACATTGTCTTCACATATCAAAAAGTATAGACATTTTACATTTCAAAAGGCATATAAATGTAAGCCAAACAGTTAGTTATAAAAATAACAGTAGACTTACCCCTTTCTCAACTGGCATCCTCACATCGTTGGAGAAAGCCCCTGTTTCTCCATTCACCATCGCTGTCCTCAGCTGTAGGCCACAAGAGCAGATCGAATTCTCAATGGGAATAATTAATCAAGGGGCACCATGAAATATATCCTCACGACTGTGTGTACAACCAGGGTGAGCAAACAAAGCAACTGACTCCTGGCAATCACCGCGTGTATACCAGGGTCCTGGTGTTCAGGAGTTGGAATTAGTTCAGGGGATATTAATCCCTCCCAGTATATCTGAGTGTGTGTCAGGGAGAAGGATCCTGCAGCACGGCCTCCTTTTTAGTGCGAGCACCACTGAGCTGTTTTGTATTTTGGGATTTATTATTTTCATCACACTGTGTTTATGTATGTCCTCCCTGGGGCTTCCCATTGCTGGTACCCTAGTGGCGACCACCTGCCATTGCATCTGAATGTTTGTAAATATTGTAATGATTTTGGCCCGACACACAATTACACACATTTTGCAATTAGGTGATAAAATGGGGCAGGGCACGAGATACGAGGGGGAGAAAGGACAACACTGAAACGGGACTGTGTCCGTGGAATGGACTTGTACCTTATGATGTAACGTGTTTGAAGTGGACTGTGCTGCAGTGCTGTGCAAAGCAAGAATAAAGGACTTGAGACTTTGTGCACACAGTATTGGAGTCGGGGCCGGGGAGCGCCGTACTCCGGGATCAGAATACATACTGTCTCGGCTGCCCCTCTTCTGCTCTCTGGGAGTGATAATGTAACTCTGCCTTCCTTCTATATACTGTATTGTATTTGAGCCTATGCTTCTCCCCACATTGTCTCGTTTTTAATTGCCCTTTAACTTGTTAGAGGGTGTGCTAGATTACGTTGGCTTGTGAGGGAGCGGCGTATGTATATTTGTGGTCATTAATTGTCTTGCCCAGCCCAGTACTTACTACTTCATCAGTGTCCTCCCACTCCACCTCGGCCAGGTCCACACTGTTGTAGTTTGGCTTGGGCTTCAGTTTCTTCCCTTCTTTGTACTAAAGACAAAGACAGAAAACGTCCAGTGCTGGGTCAGGTTTAAAGTCTAAATGGAGCATTTGTATTAATTATATTGCTTAATCTCCATGGTGGATAAGAAACAATAGTAAATACATGAATGTTGGGCAGGGTCTGGTCTCCTTCTACCACTCTGCTAGCCCTTTACTTATTATTATTTGTTTCAGAGCTTGCACCATCTGTATAGCACGCATGACTTGGGTTACATCCTTTCTATAACACACACCTCGTGGATTATTATATATAACGCATTTTATAAGTAGAAATTCTTCCTAAAGTAATACAGAGTGTGTATTACACCCTGAAATAGCATCATTGTTCTCACTCCGGCGTTTTAGCTGCAACTTCTTCAATTGTTTCCTTTCTTTATTTAAAATCTCTGGGTAAAACCATGCATTTTTTTGCTTTAACTCAATCCAAAGTCTGTGTAATATAGTTTCTGCATACAGCTCTTGTTTTAAAATTTGCATTATGAACCAGGCTTGTGCCACCACTTAAGCAAGCAGGAGGAAAAAGTAAAACCCATAAGAAACTATGGGGTTGTTTTCAGCAAACTATACCTCACCTGGCTTAGCCATGGCTGGATTTTATAAAAGCATTGAACTGCTCTGGAGACGTCCCCTGGATTGCATCATCACTTATTTTTAGGGTAATCCTGGGATAACCACAGACAGGCGACTGATACAATCCAGGGTGTCCCCTGTGCTGTAAAATGCACAAATAAAATCCAGTTGATCCAAGTTTCAGGTAGTGCCTATATTAGTGATTACCTGTGCACTGATACCTGAAGGCACTGGCCCAAGCATTTGTCTATTCATTTAGTTTCATATACATTTACCTTTTGAGTGTACGTTATAGATTAATTACTTAAGCATGAGTATACATATTCAAATCCCTTCAATTATAAATATATCCACTTTCCCTTAGGAAAAAGCTGATTATTTTCAGAACTATCGTATTCTTTTCCTATAGAAAATGTCCTTTCGGAAATCAACATGCAGGCACAAAAATCTGAAACAGCATAGATGATTGGTAGATGATTACCAGAGGTCGCAGATCAGGGTGTGAGAGAATGTAACCATTGTTTGTGTTCAGAAACGCATAGCCATGGACTCCAAGCTGAAAAACATCAGATAAATATACTCAAGTTAAAGCCAATTATGCAATATATTGTCTTAAATAAAAAATAAAAAATGTAAAATAGAAACTCCATATTGTACCAGGGTACTGAATGCAATGTGTAAATACCCAGCAGAGGAGTGTGTACTGATCATATATAGTAGCAGTATAAGTCATGTCTCATGTCATGTCTCGTTCAAAATGGGATGCCAGTAACTTTGATACAGGCCTCCCTATTACAGCACTTCTTTTAGGTGCCAGTGCTGCTCATTCAAGGACATTAGGCGCTATGGAGATCCCCTGGAGCCAGCATTGCTGCCATTGTGGGTGCTCATGCGCCAGGGAGGCTGCAAATAGGCTGATCCCCAGAGTCAGCATTACACTTCAGCCATCAGTACCAGGCCAATAGGAAATCCACATCACATGGCGAAGGAAAAGCTGAAGGCTTATATATTACATTATCTTGGTGTGTGTGTCGGAGTGGTGTGTCTATAAATTGAACAATTGCTCCAAGTAAATGCTGTAGGGGGTTCCGTAAACTTCCTAGCAAACAAATGCAGATGACCTCACCTTGTACCTGGGGGCCAGCTTCAGCAGCTCTCCGAGAGGGACGTCAGACCCCACCACCCCCAGCAGAATCCCCTCCGAACGCTGGAAGCAAACGAGAAGACAGCTCAGGCCAGGCTTGGTCTCCGCTAACACTTTACACAGGAATATCTTCTGCACTTCCTCTGAGTTCTGAAGTCATTCATTGTGAGAAGTGTTCATTCATGCATGAATGCATGCTTTGTACAGGTCATCAACGTCATTTGTTACAAAGGGACATGGAATTAATACAGGTAAATAAATCCACATGAATTAACAGGGTTGAACTCAAAATGAATTATTTCAGTGCATAAGATATTCAGATGTTATTTCTGTGGCATTCAGCTGGAATTCATTAGGAATTTGTGGCCATTATTTTAAAGTGTTACCATGTACCCTTCTTGTAAACTCAAGTAGGAAGACCAGAAGCTAAGAAGGCTGGGCCTGGGTAGCACTTGGATGGGGAATTGTCAGGTGCTGCAGTGTATGACTATGTTTGTTTGCGATATATACACCTGTAACAGGGCAGAGGCTGTGTGCAAATTGAAGACACCCCATACACATGGGAGGGTCTTAACCACAATGCAAAAGAGCTGGGCTTGTGTGTATTCATGGTTAGAGCTTTTAACCTCGTCTCATCTCACCGACAGGGGACTGGATCAGTAACGGCAGTGCATCCCACAACACAGCCTGTTACACGAGTCTATACACTACAGATCCCAAGGCTGTTTGGTAAAAGTATACTGGATTGCTACAGTTAATGTAAATCAGGTAACTGGGTCAATTATGTACCAATATAAAGCTTGCAAGGTTTTCAGGCAGGAAATCTATAGTATCAATACAAGCTCCTAGTACATCACATTCATTCATTGGTCAAATCTACAAGCCAATTACTGGCAAGTATCTATCAACCTATAAGGTATATAAACCTTATGTCGCAAACCCAGTCCTGCAGTGCTTTCGAATTACTACCTCCTCCCCAACCAACACCACCTCACTCCCCAACCACCACCACCTCACTCCCAGCCTTGTCCCGAGGAGCGTGGGGGGGGGGGGAGAGTATACGAAGCTCCTCTGCCTAATATTTTTTGTCCACCGGGATGAACACATTGCATAGATTTATTGTTTTATTGTTTGTTTTTTAGCAGGCGGCACCGGGATGCTCTGAAGGAGGAGGCTGTGCTCCAACTATTTTTACTCTATTTTTCATCAACCATTGTTTGGGTTCAATGTTTTTGGAAATCTGTAAGATTTGTATTTTAATAAAGGTGGTTATTTAACGCAAGATTGTCCTGACTGAATACCAGTATATGACAAAATATGTTACCTTTTACAACTTTCACTTGAGACCTCTATTACACCAGATGTCAAAAGTCCAAAGCATTTTAAAACATGTTATTAATAATAGAAGTGTTCTGAACGACATGTACATTCAAAATAATTGAGAATCTTATTTTAAAAAATGTAATCAAATGGTTTATTGCAAGACTACAGAATGTAATTTAATAGTTTGAAAATAATGACTCTACTCTCTCAACCGAGTTTACTATTCTTTTGCTCCTAACTTTTCCTAATCATTAATGACACAATTAATAATTATCACTGGCATTTGGTTTACTGCTATGATAGTTTTAAAACAGCAACGTGTCTTATTAGACATAAAATAGTGCAAATTCTACATTGTAGCCAACACTGTGGTATTCTCTGCATATCATCCTCTCTCAGGTGTTTCTGAAAACCATGACAAACACACATACAGCAGACCACTAGTTCTACAGCAGTGGTTCCCCATTCTGGACCTGGCCCATCTATTCCAAGCTAGATATTTTTCAAACCAAGGTTCTTAATTAGCTAATTGATCAGGCTAAGGGGTCAATTAACTAATTTAGGACTTGATTTGAACAAAGTCCTGGCTCGGAACGGACCTCGAGGTTGTGTTCTAGAGCCTCCAAATGATTCCGGTTCCCACCACAGCGATTTCCTGATTCAGTTCCCCCTCAGGCCACTAGGGGCAGAGTTGAGTGCTACTACTCACGGTTTCATTCTTCTTACTGAAGACTGGCATGGCCACTGTTGTCATGAGGAGCAGACTCTGGGCTTGAGAGGCAAAGAGCTGAAGGGCAGAGTGAGAAAAAGAACAAAGTTAGCGCCGGAACCCACCTGAGCAGGTGTGCATACATCCATTGTAAACTGAATACATCGCTGTAGTATTACCATTTAGATGTTTATTTACTGATCTCAACTGTATGGGGATGATTGTTGAACATTCTTGAGATCTGTAGTCGGTTTAAATAAATGTAATATACTCCACTATACTGATTCTCTAAATAATAAGAGAGATGTATAGAAACCTGTGGACTTCAATTGGCATGTACCTGTACTGTAAATCTATATATGTGTTGTCTCATTAAATTGTTTCAAATGCCTTTGTATCCAATGTTTCCAGTGTCATGAAATCAGGCTTTCAATGGAAAGACCTTACAGCAGAAAAGCTGCGGGGTCAGTTGTTACTTAGAACACTTTTGAGAAAGACATATATCTGAATCTAACATATCCCAAATACATCAACATGTACAAGCTATTACTAGAACTATGATTCACCACCTTCTATGGACCAGGGAACAAGAGAGACACGAGACAGATCTGTTACAAACACCGAACCCAGGCGACAGTGGTTACCTCATCGGACTTGGGCAGCTAGCATTGGTGTAAATGAATGATCAAGGGTGGGATGAAAGCAAGCAGAGATGAGCAAAAAACAAAAGACAAAGACAAAAATAGATGCATGCGTGATGAAAACAGAACCAGACATCGGACAAGCAGTTACACATCTGCCAAACAATGTCAAGGAGTGTTAGGGACATCCCACAGGGTTAACAAGAGCCGTGATCAAAGAAGCAGCATCAGTTTACACACCATTCACAAAACAGCTATTTATAAAAGTATACACTGGTAAAAGCTAAATACAGAAGTCTGTATTGTAAAGCACTTTATAAGGGCAATGATGATAACTGGGAACTATCTATACAATAAAAGCTGGATAAAAAAATACTGTATGTCTCTGTGAAGTTAACAACAAAATATGCTGGTAATATTTCTAATACACCTCACTGTTCATCTCAGCTAATCAGGTTCCGAGCAGAGTGGTCGTTATCTCGCCGGTATATGCTCTACAGCTGAGGGAAATTTACAATCTTGAGAGCCACATTAAACAGAGATCATTAGCAAGCACCCTAAGCGATCCCGTCTAAAATATAACCTAAAAACACAATAAAAAAGTCTTCATACACAAAAAACATTTGTTAGGTTTAACATAGCATTATTATCTGCAAGGGCAATCTTTATGACAGGAATACAATAATCGTAATGGTATATATATATAAAAAAAACAGCAGTAAGTGATTGTACTGACTAGTTCCTTGCTAGTTTTGTTACTCTTCTCTGATAATTTGCCTTGGCCTAAATGTCAAAAAAAGACAATCAGATGTTCACTTTTTCATTATCAATTTTCTCATTATTTAGAAACACAAACTCATTTAAATACTTCAATACACAGCTTGCTGAACCGCAAGCAGTTGGAAAAAAAATGGAAGCAGGTTATTTTGTGTTTGCACCAGCGCGCCGTCTGAGAAGAACATGTTATCAAACTAGTATGAAACCACTCGGCATGTTAATTGAACTGCTTCTACTCTAACCCAAGTGCTTTCTAGTTAGCATTTGCTTTTCTCCTTGTCGAAAAAAAATGGAAGTAAACTTTGTACTGGTGGTGACAGAACAAAAATGAAGCCCAATGTGTTGATAAATCTCAGGCAGACCTGCAGCTTTCTGCTGGTCACCCTTTGGGTGGGAGAGGTCACTTACTGCGCTGTCCATGTAGGCCTCTGTCCAGATGATGTCATGGTCGTGGTTGATGACCATGGGCCGGCTCAGGACATGCAGGTACTCCATCACATTCTCCTGCACATCGGCCAGCGTGGAGATCTGAGTGTAGTAGCCTGCAACCCAAGAGGTGACATGATGACGCTGGGGTCACCAGCACAGGGAACCCAACTCGGTAACTCTTTACATTAAGGGTCTCTAATTACTGTGCAATTACAGAGTCGTTACTTAGGAAATACATGTGTACTTACACATCATCACAGTGTTATTGTGTATATTTACAATGTACTCAATGTGTAATTTTTTTTGCATGATGCAACCCTGATATTAAAACTAACCCTAACCATAACGCTAACCCCTTAACCCTGATACAATTGTGTACTTAGATATGGCATGCAAAACGATTTACACGTTAAGTACATTGTAACTATGCATAATAACATTGTAATTATGTATAAGTTACTATGTAACTACTATGCAAATACACAGTCCTTAGAGACACCTAATGTACAGTGTTACCCCCAACTCAAGCACACAAGGCAAGCCACATGTAAGCACATTTATAACAATTTCACTTCAGACTAATACACAACGTTTTAAACGGTATGTTAACAAATCAGCAACAGAATATTTTGTATTTTTTGGGTTTTAAATTAAATGCCACGTAATATACTGAATCTGTTAGTTACAAATGTGGTTACCTAGAAATAACATTTTAAAAACGCATGTATTATTATTATTTGTTTATTTAGCAGACGCCTTTATCCAAGGCGACTTACAGAGACTAGGGTGTGTGAACTATGCATCAGCTGCAGAGTCACTTACAAATACGTCTCACCCGAAAGACGGAGCACAAGGAGGTTAAGTGACTTGCTCAGGGTCACACAATGAGTTAGTGGCTGAGATGGGATTTGAACCGGGAACCTCCTGGTTATAAGCCCTTTTCTTTAACCACTGGACCACACAGCCTCCTTAAGCCTCCGTATATGTGTACTTACTCATTAGTAACATCCTAAAAACGTACAAACATACAATAGAAACAAATGGTAACAACACACAGACATCTGCATTATTATTGTATGGTTATACTTCCACCCAATCTAAAGTGTAACCAACGCTTTCTTCATTTCCTCTTAAATGATCAGATTTATACATTCCTGATGCTTCATTTAGTAAACGGCACTGGGCAAAAGAAAATAATAAAGATGAGAGGCACTAGATTACTTTCAAACACCACCTTCTCTACTGGCATTGACCCAACAATGAAATCCAAAGAAAGAAAACACAGCTAATTCACCTGGTCCAATCTGAGGTGAATAAACTGAAATCAATGGAGCTGTAACCCCAGGGCAAATTGGCTTTTAAATATAACAACTACAATTAACTTTATTTTAAAAACAGTGTGCTGATAAGTTTATCAACCTGAGCTACCCTTGTCTTGGACTAGCTTTTCTAATCGTGTCTTACTGACCCACCTTTATTGTTGCAGGCGATCCACTTCGCGTTGTCGGCAAACGTCACTTCCCGTCCAATCAGGTAGGTAAAGACACGGACCTGAAGCAAACAGAAGAAGCAGAGTTACAGACAGATCATCAGCCACACCAAGCCAGGCTATTGAACCTGGATGCCAAGCAGTTGTTACCACGAGCCTTGATGGGCCCAATGGCTTTTTCTCATTCCCAAACCTTTCTTACGTTCTTATGTTCTTATGCACAGCATGGCATCTGTACACAGCATAAGATGTACTGGAACTTTAACAAATCCACAGCGATAGGTTGATTTGCCATACTTATAATAATTGTTATATACAGATCCTATGTACAGACATCTTCAGACACTGAAAGATAAACACAGCACTAAACGGCAATCGCGTTGCTAGGGGGGTGGTTTTAGGGGTTTGATTAATATAGAAATTGTGGCCTCAGCTAATACTAGCATTACGGGAAATCAGTAATTCTTTCATTTGTCCTACTGCCTTTAAGCTAGTGGTTTTCAACCTTTTCATCTCAAGTACCAGTATTTCCAGCAGGGGCCACCAGGTGTACAAGTAAATAATCACTCAAAAGGACGAAATGGTTATTGTAGCCTTTGGAAAAGAAGGTACAACGAAATTAGTTATTTAAACCCGGTTCACTGTTTACAAATCATGCACAAAAACGCCTTCTCTGGCCACAACATTGCATTTCATTTTGAATTTACCGACTTTCGTTGATAAAAACGAATCCACGTCTGGGAGGTTACTAGACGTCCTCTGCTTTTGACCCACTCTGAGGACACCCGTTTTTAGTCCCTTGCGAATCATGCTTGAAATGGCTGTTGTAAAACTGAGACCTATAAGTACTCGACAAGTTTGCAATGAAAAACAGGAGGATGGACTTGGGGATCTCAACATCAGGTAAGGTAGATTATTCTTTCAAAAGTGTGCGTTCGATGAAGGGGTGTAATTGTTGAAGGAAGGTGCGATGCCCGCTATCATTGTGAAAGGGTGCTATGGAGAGGATGAGGAGGAGAATGCTATCAGTTAATAGATTTCCTAGCACACCTTGCGGTCGGGCCAGTTGTAGTCTTCAAACACCTGCTTGTAATCCTCTACCGCCCCGTCTGTGATGAGCATGATAGCCTGGTTACACAGGCTTCCCTGGCCAGTCACATTAAACTGGAAACAAACACACACACAGTTAGCCTTCCACAAGTCCTGCCATGTTCTCTGTGCAGTAACTGGCTGGAAAGATCTGACATAAAACAGTTAAAAGGTTTAACATTTTAATATATTAATTAAATTAGTTTTCGTTAAAATAAAAAAATTGAAACACTAAAATAAGTATAATGAATTGAAAGTGTGTGTGTACTAGGTTGAAGAGCAGTAGAAATGTTTTTTCTCCCCAATTTAGAATGTGAAATCACAGCATGACGTAATGAAACTGTGGCTGTAGCAGGTGAGTGCAGGGTCTACTCACCTGACTGAGGATGCCGAAGGCCTCTTTCAGAGCCTTCTTCACTGTTCCCATCCCCTTGGCATGCAGCTCTTCCACCAGCAGCTTGAAATGCTGATAAGACAAAATACAGAGATCATGAATGTTCCTGGAGCACTGCGGTTGTTTTACTCATCACTACACAGGATATTGTTGAAACAGATGGCTGGTAACACTGGCCATCATTTTTTTCCCACCATTTTTGGTTAAAGTAAAATCTGGTAATCTTAAATATGTAACAAAGAACCTCTGAATCCTTAATCTAACCCTTTGAATTGCGTTTTTACTATTTTCCTATTATTTAGTGTCGTATTTCATTTTAAAATGTTGCAAGCTACATCTTGATGCGTAGGCTGTCACATTATGGTCTACTGTCCATTGTATAGTACATATTATTATATGTACATATTTTTTACTTAGAATCATCAACTGCTCCACATGTATAATTTAGCTGTCAGTCTTTTAATGAAAACACCTTGCTTAAGGCTATCTCAGTACAAAGTAGACCTCGTCATAATAAGACCACCCTGGTAAATCTTCTTTAGAGGCCATGCTCTGGATCCAAATTCCCAGGATACAGTAACAGGAGATTTTTGTTAGGCAAAATACATCCATAAAACAAATACATCGGCAGTCCCAAATGTATCAAGGCACTGTTAAATGACTTCTCTTATAAGACTAGCTTGCTGTAAACTGCCATATTTTTTAAAACAAACACTATGAAAGGTTGTATGCAACAGGATGTAACTCATTTGCACAAGCATATATATATCACATTCTGCCGAGTCGACGTCCCGGTTTGAACGACCGCCAACTTTTAGCTGAAAGTAAAACTTTCACCATTAATTTCTGGAAATGTGCAAATAATGCCTGTGGGGAAAATACCAGAGGCTCATGTGAGAAAACTGCCTAGAAGTAGCTTTAAAGTTTAATGTTTGTTTTGTGAAAATATTTGAATGAGAAAACAGTGGATATACTGCAGCAACTTTGAATTGTATTTCACCAGTCATAGAGAGTGGTTAACATGTATAAAACAGAAAGTACTGATCAGAGGAGAAACCTCAAAATGGAGCAAGGTAACCAGTGGTGTACCACTGGGATCAGTATTAGGTCCTCTGCTCTTCCTAATCTACATTAATGATTGTATTCTGGTATAGTAAGCAAACTTGTTAAATTTGCAGATGACACAAAAATAGGAGGAGTGGCAAACACCTTTGCAGCAGCAAAGTTCGTTCAAAATGATCTAGACAGCATTCAGAACTGGGCAGACATGGCAAATGACATTTAATAGAGAAAGTGTAAGGTACTGCACGCAGGCAATAAAAATGGGCATTATAAATACCATATGGGAGATACTGAAATTGAAGAAGGAATCTATGAAAAAGACCTAGGAGTTTATGTTGACTCAGAAATGTCTTCATCTACAATGTGGGGAAGCTATAAAAAGGCCAACAAAATGCTTGAATATATTATGAAAAGTGTTGAATTTAAATCAAGAGAAGTAATGTTAAAACTTACTAAAATTAGTAAGACCTCATCTAGGATATTGTGTTCAGTTCTGGTCACCTCGCTATAAAAAGACTATTGCTGCTCTATAAAGAGTGCAAAAAAGAGCGACCAGAATTATTCTGGTTTTAAAAGGCATGTCATATGCAGACAGGCTAAAATAATTTAATCTATTCAGTCTTGAACAAAGAAGACTATGCGGCGATCTGAATCAAGAATTCAAAATTCTAAAAGGTATTGACAATGTTGACCCAAGGGACTTTTTCGACCTGAAAAAAGAAACAAGGACCAGGGGTCACAAATGGAGATTAGATAAAGAGGCATTCAGAACAGAAAATAGGAGGCACTTTTTTACACAGAGAATTGTGGTAGCCTGGAACCAACTTCTCAGTAATGTTGTTGATGCTGACACCCTGGGTTCCTTCAAGAAGCTGCTTGATGAGAAATTGGCTAAACTAGTAACTTAAAAATAATCAATAGCCTTTAACCAAGAAATTATATGCCCTGTCAGTAGTAAGGTCACCACCTTATTATGATCATGTTTTGCTGATCCCTTGATTGGACAGAGCATGGGGTGCAAGAACATGGAAAAAGTCAACAGAAGGCAAAAAAAGATATGGTGGCCAGGCAGAAAATGTGCATCAATCCATCACAAGCTGAAAAACAAACACAGCAGTTTGCAGATCAGCGCTCCAGAAAAAAACTGACACACAAGGTGCAGGTGCTAGCCAGGCAGCACAAAGCTATTAACAGGCTCCCTAATCAATCAATCAGCCACTGAGCAGACTTCCAACAGTCTCAGTCCATCAGCCCATCGGCCCATCAGCTGACCATCTCTATAACCACCAGCTGTCGTAACCCTCCTCCCAACAATAACAAATCTCGCTACAGTCACTGCTGGCATCAAAGCTCAGCAACAAACCTGCCAGATCTACTTTGCAGTGCCCGACTTGGAATATAGGATCCCAAACATCTCGTCAGCCAATAGAATTTTTACACAGCAACCAATCAGAATACAATCCCGTACAATAACTGGCACATGCTCCCAGTACAGCAAGTTAGTTCATCTTCATGATGGACCATATCCATGTCAATATACTGTAGCACCTAAGGACAGATTTCACAGTGGATCCAATCTGTCACCGCAGGGGAGTGGTGGATCTGAAATCCTATAGGTTCAGAATTGAAGACTTTGTGTAACTTGAAGAATGTTCACCTTATATTCAAATATAGTAAATTACAGAACTCTTTCAGACAATTTGTTAAGTGAGCAATCTAGTTAGTGTTCATTTATTTCCCAAGACAGTGACAAGTAGTGACCTGTTGGTAAAGCTGCACAGTTTAGCAGCACAAGCTGTAATAAATGAATGAATTTACTAACCTCTCGATTGTCGAGATCTGCCTGTACCAGCGTCCCTTTGAAGCAAGGCTCAACGTAATGGACATAATCATTGTACTGAAAAGAAAATGAAAAAGGTTTCAGGGATTTCCAGTCAAGACTGTCCCAAACAGAGGGGTGGTGATGCCCTCTAGTTTCAGAAATACAAAGCTGATACATGTAGTTCTTGCTACTTGAAATAAACAAAACCATCAGCAAGCGACTGGTAAGTACATCAACTGCAAAAAAGTGCTGAGATGCATTTAATATCCAATACTAACATATAAGGTGAGTGTTCCTACTTGGTGCTAAAACACCTACTTTAAAAAGAGATTACACAGAAAACACAACAGCAGCCAAACAATCCTTCTGAATTTCTTTTAAATAACAAGCCCATTTAACAACCAACAAACAATTTATAACACCAGTGTGAGCACAGCACCAGGTGCATTGCACATAGTAGCCAATGGCTAATTTCCATCAGTGCTCCCTGACTGAGACAATCAAAATTTGTCCAGCTTAGTGGCGAACAGAAAACAATATTTAAAACGTGTGTCCACCTAGAGCCAATAATATTGGTGCTACAGGCCACAAGATATACTGGTTGCATAACCCGCAACTGCACATCAGGTTACAGTGACGTTGACAGGGTCTTTGGCTTACGGCTGGTTTCCCAAGCCATGATTATCTTGGAATACCTAATCATCTTGTATCGTACACCATGATTACCACTAATCCTGGACCACTGAATTACCTACAGTAACATTAAGTAGTCTAATATTAGTGCTAAGCAGCGTCTGTGACACCAGGTGTTAGAGATTAAGAAACCAAGTCAAGTATAAAAAGAATTCCACTCGTGCCTTCTTCAGTGTAACAATTAAGAACTGTAATGAATCTCCTCCTAGCGGCTGATAAGTTAATAATACTGACATCAGCATAATTGTAATTGCCTCTCGAATGGTATGGCATTCGTGTTTGAACCGTATGGTTTGTAGTTCATGTCCAGCCCTTGCCTTCCCATTTAACTCAATGGGCTGAGATGCAATTCATTACAATATGTTGGTATTTTATACCAGTTATGTAGGGAAATCCCCAACCTGTAGGCACTACGTGTGAACAGAACCCCTCATTATGATTAGTCTGTTAAAAGGAGAGGGTTAGAGGGGTGAATAGGTGTGGAATATGGTGATGTGTGGAAAGGGTTTTACAACAGTAACTTTAGAAACACAGGAAATAAAAGAGACAGAAAAGGGAGGTAGGGAAGTGTGGTTTTGTTCATTTCATAGCTCTAATCAGGCATAAGGATTGCAAGGAGTTCTTGTTCTGTGCGTTTATGATCCTGTGGGGCAGAGGACAGAAATGCTGTTTAAAGGAGTGCTCATGTCTTATGTAAATGTAATGGCACTGATGTAGGTGTGGCGGTGAAGTAACGAAAATGTAACGGAAATGGTTTCTTCCTGAACCGAGCCACTCACAGCGATGATGTTGACGAAGTCGTTCTCCCCCAGTGTGTCCAGGATGGTGGTGATGGTGTGCTTGGCGATGCTCAGCCTCAGACCCTTCATACTGCCGCTGATATCCACAACAATCACAATGTCCTTCGGAGATGTGGCAGCCTGGATATACCTGCAGGGGTGTGACAGAGATCGAATGATTCTTGGTGTTAGATCTCCCTCCCAACCTGTGAGGGCACTGTGTAAAGGGAACAGAGTTCACTGGACTAAATGGCATGACAATTTATTCCTTGGGTTAGGTGGAAGTCGGCCATCTAGAAAAGGGGTGTGGAGCTACGGTACCCAAACTCAATGACCCAGACGGGAGACGGCGTGGCATCCGCGGATTGGAGGAGCGGATGCGCTCGTTAACCTAGGGGTCATGGGGGAGGGTATATAGGGGTCGTAGTGTAAGCAATCTGTTCCTTTGTAAATGGTTGGATACAACCTAAAAGGAGACACTGTTGTTACTGAAAACCGTGAGTGTTTGTCTTGTGTTTGTTATTGCTTGTTGTAACTGTTGTCTGTTTTAATAGACTACCAGAGCTGTAGTGCAAGCCAGCATCAACCTGGACATCACTTTCACCCCTGCATTCACGGAGAACTGTATTGCACCACTAGCACTTATTCACTGTCACTAAAAACTGTGTTTGTGTTCTGTGTTTAGTGTGGGTGTGCGTATAAAACTGGACTTTTGGTTTACAGGTCAAACCCGGGGATTATAAATACCGAGTGATACACGCCGCTTTATCACTCCAACATTATTATTTACAGGTGTTTGCCATAAGGCTCTGGACATTGCAAATCATTCAATAAACACCCTTGCACCTGGAAATTGTTGTCTGTCTGTTTTGTATCTGCTCTGCACAGCACTCACATGTATTCACTCACCACTCTGTCACAAGGGGACACAATATCACAGCCCCAAACCAATGTAGTTTGTAATGATTCTGCTGTAAGTGTGTCTATGTATTTGAGCTCCACCCTGTTGAATGACTGTATGCAGTCTGGCAGTAAGTGCTTCAACCCTTAGAGGTGTAAAGTAATTAGGTGTAAAAAATCACCCTGTGTTAAATTAGGACAATTTGCAATATAAACAAAATATGAAAGAGTGAAAACAAACCAAAAAAAACTTATTTAAACAAAAACAAGCCGGGCTCTGTAATGCAAGATGAAACTGTATTCAAATTTAAACATATATAGGAAAATATATAGGTGGTTTAATTATAACTATGACGACAAATACACATCTTAATTCGTATAATAAAAGATGCTCATGTTTTTCGTGTGATACTAAGATCTTGTTAAAATGAATACAGAAGGGTTGTGTCTTCTATACACATCAGGTACACAAAACTGATACTACATTTAAAACGTCTACAATCAGATATTTGCCCTGCCATGTTTTTACGACAGAAGCACTGCATGTACACGTGTGAGCTTTAACAAGGTGCCAGCCTGCTACCCCAGTTGAAGATGATGCGATTCTCAACAAGGGGATTTATAGATTAAGATGTTTAACCCGATTGGATCTGCTGATTGCACTCATGTGACTCTGAAGCCACTTGGCTGGGTTTAGCATCTCCAAATCTCCACTGAAACCTTTTACTGAAGGCAAATGAGGGCATGGAATACTGTGCAAAAGAGTACCACATTCTGTCTATTGGGGTATAGTGCACTGGCTGGCGTGGATTCTTGCATTGCTTTATTGTAAAAGTGGGGAGACTGATCTCTGGAGCCAGCATTGCTCTTTTGTTACTGATGCCCAAGGAGGCCCTTATAAGTTGGTAAACTTGCGCTGTAATTTTGCAGTTTCCCCCAGGCTTTTTTCATGGTTGTGCTATGAATTTACCATAGTTTACCATGGTTTGCCATGTTCTTTAATATGTTTTACCATACGTCTCTGAGTTTTATAATGCTTACCTATGGTTTACCATGCTTTCACTATTACACTTTGCTGTGGTTTTACTGTGGTAAACTTTATGGGATGGTTTGTATTTTAGTTATAAAACGGCAGTCACAGAGGCTGTGCTCTGATTGGTCAATCACACGTTCTAACCCGCAAACTTTTTTCAACAACACATCTTCAGCATGAATCATGGAGAAATGAATCCGCCCCACAACAACCAAACAAAACAACAGTTAAACACAAATAATCAACACATACATGGGCTGTAATCCACCCCTGCAGCTGCTCCTGTCGTGCTTAGCCTTTATAAAAACTATTTTGGTGAAACTTGAAATTAGCAACCAAAACATGTTTGAGCTTGGAGAAATGCTGAACAGCTTTATTTACGTTAACAGTAAAGTTGATGCTTTTAGTTTCTATGCTGTTATTTTTCTTGGGTTCCTGTACTGTTTGTATTTGATGTTTAGACTAGGCTGTTTATATTTCCAGAGTGAAGTTCTTAAAGTGGCAATTACTTAACCTGCTGAATAATTATATTCCTACTAGCCTTAACTCATTCCTGCGCTTGGGGATAATCTCTCTGGGGTCTATTCAATTGATCTAAATACTGCCATGCTATAAATATTAAATTAGGACTTTGTCAAAGATACATAGTGTTAGAGATGTTGGTTTTGTAAAAGTCTTTAATCGATTTAAACAACAGTGGTATTTCACTTATAAAAGTTTACCACCGTAAATGTGCATGCTAATTTTGCATTTTTCCCATGCTCTACCTTTACTACAGTTAAAAATGTGTTTTATCGCACATTACTGTACTTTTTCTGTGATAAACCGGCACTGTTTAAATCAGTTAGCCTGCTCTTTCACACACATACACACACACACACATCTTATTCAAGAATGTAAGTAGCCAGCGGGTTTGTTTACTTTGTGTTACAGGATGTTGTAGTGAGGGGTTGGGTGGTGCAGCACGCTAATTCACTAGCCTTACATTGATCATGCAACACAAAACCAGCACACAGTTTGGCAGAATTGGTGGTATCTACTAGAGAGAGGTCTGAAAAGCTGTGGATTTTCTGGGCAGGAATAACATTTGTACAACTCCACTATATCCCTACATTCCCTGCAGAAAACAATTGGAATGGAATTGAATTAAGAATATATATTGCAAATACTACAGGGCAATCGTCTGGCTTTACAGAAAAGCTGCTGAATGCAACAGATTTCTTTCTTGTGGATAAAATAGCGCCCATTCTCACCAATTCCTGTTCCTGCAGTCGAAAGCGATAACGCCATTCTCATCCGGCTGCCATTTAATACCTGAAGAAAAAAAAAATCCAAGATTTAACACAAGCATCACATTTAAATAAAACAGAGTCACCATGACAAGAGCAGTCCTAGAGTCTGCAGCAGTTCCAGTTCCTAAAAGATACCCTGGTTGCGCACTAAAATATCTTATTCACATTACTGGATGCAGGCTAGCAGTTAGCATTCTGTAATGGTAACACTTTATTTAATTTGGACACTATAGTACTGTACAGTTATGGCCAGAAGTTTTGCATCGCCCTATAGAATTAACCAATTTTGCTTCATGAAGTCAAATGAAACCTGCTGAATAATTTAGATATCTTATTTAACATCATGTAATCAAAGTAACTACAAAATGATATCGCTAAAAGTCTATTGGAAGCCATACTAGTAGGACAATATTTCATGTTAAATTTTGAAATGTCACATTTTTTAATTTTTTGTATATGAAAAACTATATGGAAAACTACAAAGCGGTATGCAATTCAATATGTTAACATAACATTATTCAGCAGGTTTCATTCGACGTTATGAAGCAAAATTTGTTAATTCTACAGGGTGATGCAAAACTTTTGGCCATAGCTGTATGCTAGATCAGCCAAAATGCAGAAATTAGATACAGCGCCATCTAGTGATCTGCCACTTTGGAAACAAGTTTCCTTTAGTTTTGCTGGCAATACCCTGCTGTGCACTAGATGGTGCTGTCGCTTACTAATATAAAGACACTTTGGTTGATCTAGTCTGCATTACAAATATCTATGGCAGGCAATTAAAAACTGAAGAGCAGCTCCTGAAGTCCTTTTCAAATCACCTTAACACATAACTGCATAATTATTATTATTTTATTTTTTGTTTAATGGCATTAATAATTATTCAGGAAAATTGCAAACATCATGAAAAGGCGAGGGAACATTTGGATAAGGTGATATAATGTTGAACTGATAGAATAACACCTTCTGATTGTGTAAAGCACATGTGGGTACAACATACTGAAAGTTATTTGCTTGTTGTCAAAGGCACAGCTCTCTCTGAATCTACCCACAGCTGTGTTGGTGCTGCAAAAATGAAGCAAAATTTGTTATTTCTATAAGGTGATGCAAAACTTTTGGCCATAGCTGTATGTTACAAAATGAGAAGGAACTCACTTGAGATTCCTAAAGAGATTAATTCAAGTTCATAAAAACCCTTTTCAACAGTTTTATTAATCTATTCCGTTTTCAAAGCATCACTTCAGCTAAGAAAATGTTTATAAACACTAGCCAGAACATTTCCCTCAGAATATTTGGCATTTTGGAAGGATCGGTGCTAGTTTTCTCACATTCTAATTCTCTTGCCTTCTCAAAAACAGTTTCTGGGACAGGCCAGCGAGCTTGGCTAGGAGTCCTTGACGAAGCAGAAATCAGTGGGATCAAACTCCTTGACAATAATTGACTTCTCACTTAATTGACTCCAAATCCCTGTCTCTGTGCTTTTTAAATTCCCCCTGTTTCACCTCGCTTTTCATGAGGTGGCTGATCGATTGTACAGAGATGGACAGTGAAAGCTGACTTGCAGCCTGCCGTTTCTATGCCATGCAATAACTCTCCCAGAGCAAAGCACTTTGAGAATCAGTCACTGTTTGTACAATGTATTGGTGTTGTGGGGCCGAGGTGGCATGCATCCATACCTGGGTAGAGCCTGAAGAATCCTGTAAAGCTGCCAAAGTACTGCCAGGTAAGGGTGGGGTCCCTCTCGAAGTTATCCACAAATAGGGGGTTCAGAGCCTCTGACATGTACACCCCATTCAGAATGCCTGGGTCTGCAGGGAACAGCACGAGAACACGGGCATGAGGGGAATTCTGCTGCATCCCTGTGTGAAGGAACAGTACTAGCAAGGGAGCTCTCCCTCAGCATGCACTATCATTTCCACTATCGATGACGCATCTTAAACAATCTCGTACCAGCATCTTCATGTAACCTAACTGTAGAAAACTCTCATTGCAGTCGTTTATATGTACTTCCTAAAATCCACCAAACAACCCAGGCCGTCCCATTGTATCAGCCTGTTCCTGCCCCACTGAATTAAAATTTCTTGAAGATATCTTTCGTGTGATTAAAAATTTAAAATAGTCGGCAGTATGTTTAGAGATATAGCACTGCAATACGGACTACATGGGACAAAGCAAAGGTAACGTAAAGTGTTTCTTGTAAACTTTGCAGGGTGCTCTGTAACACTTTAAAGCACATGATTGCCATTCACTTCAAATTGTGATGTATGTGCATTATATAATGTGGCAGGGCGGAGCCCTGAATGTAAATAAAGTGTTGGGATTATGTGTTGTGGTGGTTGGCAGGGATGGGGTTAATTCCTATCCCTGCCAAATACATGTGAGAAAGTGGCTGTTCCCAAATTAGATAATTGGTGCTAATTGGGAACAGCCACGGGATATAAAAGGGGCTCTTGAAGCTCCATTAGAGAGAGACTACCAGGGAGCTGGGGACAGAGGGAAGTACTGTGTGTACAAAGAAACCATGAGTGTTTGTAATTTAAACACTTTTTTGCACACTTTTATTATCCACAACACACACTCAAAATAAACCAAACACAAAACAAAAGCCTATTCCCATTTGGAGACCTAAACAGTTTTAATTAAACTAAGAAGGGACAGCTAAGCTGTTTCCCCGTATCCCAAAACACCAGCTTCTTTACAACACACAGTTGTCTATCATTTAAACTACAAACACTCACGTTTTCTTTGTACACACCACCAACCACCACCCAAAACACATAAACCCAACACTTTATTTACATTCAGGGCTCTGCCCTGCCCCTGCCACAATAACTAATGTGGATAGGGCAGTACAGTAGCAGGGGCCACATTGCTCCAAATCCTCTAAACTGGTAATTTCAATCATAAACTTAAATAAAGAGATTTCTGAAACCCAAGACTGGGCATCGAGCTAATGCTGCTTTCTAACACTGCAAATGGTACTCTAATGAGGGTTGTATTGCCTGTCTGCACTCAGAGCCCTTGTGCGCACAGACAGTGCACCCCCCTGGTGGGCAGCGGTACCTTTGTTGTAGACATTGGTGGGGACCTGGATGTTGCTGAGCGAGGTGTTGACAGGCAGGTCGTTGAAATGCTCGTTGGACTCCAGGATGAATTCACTGCCCAGCTCCACGTAGTTACCATCTTCATCCCTCTCATTGACCTTCACAGAGTTGAAGTAATCATACTGCCAGACGGGAGAAAAAACACAAAGCTTGAGATGTGCTCCACAGAAAACACATGAACATTGGGATAGGCCCATGGAGGAAACAACGAGGAGTTAATGAACAAAAACAAAGCATGCCAGTAGCATAGTGTGACAGAGCAGCAGATCTCAGAATGGTTCATAAACCTGAAGGACATGAATGGGGTCCTCAGTGGCTCACAAGGTGACAATAACTGCAGTTTGGAGCAGAGGGAGAATCATGCAATCGTGGTTCGAAACCTGCTCAAGCCAAGTTGCCGATATTGGCTGGAGACCTACAGGGAGTTCTGCATTGCTCTTTGCACTCTCACAGGGTTAGAGTGGAAAATCAGTGTTTGCCTCATCTTGCTCCAGTGACCCCTACTGGTCAGGTGCCGGTTCTACCACCAGACTCCATCACCCCCAATAAGGATTGTGGACTGACAGAAATAATGAACTGTGATATGTGAGGTTTTGTGCAGTAATAGCAGCTTGGATAAATACAAGCAAACGTGACATGTTAAAATACAGTTTTGTACAGCATCACAAGCTATTTACATATTACTGAGGATGATGAAGAGGGGAGCGTGGAATGCATCGAAGCATGTTATCTATGATTTGTTTTTCAAATTTGTAAACAGATTATCCCGCTTCCTAGGTGACCAGTCAAATACATTTCTTTGGATCAATTAACCCTTCTTTATGCAGTGGATTGTGGGACACCACCATTAAGAAAAACATATAAATGACAGGAGCCCAGAGGTGAGGTTACTTACCAGTAGGAGTACAGAGAGCAGTAGGCGCTGTATGAAATTTGTGGAGCACGAAAATCAAACCAAACAAAAAAAATGTCAGAGGAAGGGCAGCAAAGTCCACTTGGCACATAGAAACGAAAATAATGTTTTTTGAGGAGCTGAGAGTCTTTACGGCTGAAGTCACTTCGCGTGAAATTGAGTTATTTGGAAAAGCCTCAGCCAACATCAGTTATGGTACCAAAGAGGCCATATGGTCCTCTATAGTGGAGAAAGTCAATGCTGTCGGTTTTACCAGGAGGACACTCAACCAGGTGATGAAAAGGTGACATTCAGCTATTAGGTCTAGGATGACCTGCGGAGTGAGACGATAACACTTAACCACCGCATCCTCCGGCATCCCAAACAAAGTCACCCTGTGTTTGAATATGCAGGGTCTTCTTCGTCTTGCCCATCCTTCAAGGGTTTTCCTGCCTGTCCTCAACAAGAGCCAAGCGTTGCTGCATCAGGAAGTGTACCACAGCAGCCAGCCTGAGGCCAATGACAGGTCTCTGAAGGTGTGTGCTTTTATACAGCTCTTAATTACTCGCTTCTACAATGGTATGCACCTTGTAAGAGGAGGTGCAAAGTTTTTGGAGGGTCAGCATTTGCCCAAGTGCAAGGCAAAATCCTTACACCTCATTATAATGTTTGCACCCGCTTAGTATTCCAGATCCCTGCACAATTCCATGCTCTTTTCTTCATTTGAATACATTTCAATATCATTTAAATGGATTAATGATGACAAAGTGCTAATTTGATAGCGGCTGCAGAACGGTAGAAAACCATTCTTTACATACACTGCATCTTTAGTGGCCCCTAAAGTCCCACTTTACAGCTGCTAAACACGTTTTGCTCGTGCAAAACGCATATTTTGCATGCAATATGGGTTTTGCAGCCGCAAATCCATTTGCACGTATTCTTATATCAGCTCCTATGATCATTAAATGCTTGTGTTAAAGTAAATTAACATGTCTCTTATAAGTGCAACACTATAAATGCTAGATTATTTTTTACTAATATTTATTTGGAGGTTACAAAGATACTAGCACAATTGTTATTTTTTTTCCTACTTGATTTGTGTATAAGTCTAATAAGATAGACATAACAAAATATGTTATGCATATTTAACTGAAGTCGTTATATATTTGTCATTGTTTATTCTAAGATTATCATTTTTTTAAAAATAAAAACGGAGTCATATATGAAATGTTTGGTGCGTTGAGACCCCACTTGCTCTGATGCTTCTGATATACCTGCTGCAGAGGCAGAGCAGCAAAGCAGTGGCACATCACTTATTCCCACCTCTATAACCCCGAAACCACACCTGATATGTTAATGATTCCAGAGGTATGTCTTCCTGACACATAGAGTGATGCACCAGATTCTCCAAATGGAATAACCCTATTTCAGCAGCACCGCCTACATTAGAAGGCATGACCGCATGGTGCTGTATGCAGGGTCAGAAATACAGTCAGAGGATTGCTGGTTTGCGTCCTGGCGATTCAACACTGACAATCTTCGCTGGAGATTCAACAGGGAGCGCTCCTGTGGGTTAGGGAGTCATAACTGGCAGGGATTGAGTCATCTCACATCGCTATAGTGGCCTCTACTGGTCAGGCGTCAACCTTTGGTTCTCCTGAGCTGTTGTGGGGAGTTGCTGCGATGAGGGTTTATTTGTACAATCTAAATTTTAAGGATAAAAGGGTCAAATAATTAGAGAAAAGAAACAGTGAACTCACCTCTAATGACGCATTATACTCATGGTACAAGTCAGCATCCTCTGCGGCATTGACCAGCCTCTGCATGAAAAAGAAAAGAAAGATACAAGTTGAAAAAAAAATGATTAGGATCAAGCAAGGTGAAAGCCAGATAATGAGTAATAATATAGATTTAACACCACAGGAGCGGCCTATTGTTTGATAACTACATAAGCTGTGCCTGTACACAAGTAAAGCAGACATTAATGAACTAATGTGGCTCTGGGCAGACTGCCAATCACTGAAGCTTATAGTGCTGTAATACAGGCTCTGGCAATGCTAGCATTGTAACGAGACTCTTTGTACATGGTGCGCTATATATATATTGGGATGAACTGAGTGCTTTTCAATCTGGGAAGCATGTAAACCTGTACTGTCAATAATACTGGGCCTGCATTACCTCACCACCAGCCATTCGGAACAAACAGCTGAAGCTATCTGTGTTTGCTTAGCCCCACTGCTTTGAAACCTCCTGCAATAGCAATGGTGTTTACGGACCAGTTGTTGTCAGTAATGAGCCCAAGCTGAAGTTCTGTACTCTGGTAATGGCCTGTGTGCAAGGGGATTATTGTGATTATAAGTCAATGAAAATACAGAACATGCTATTTGTGTACTAATAATAATATTTTGTGGTGATTCAATGTCTTCACTTTGGCGCAGCCACATGACAATGATAAGATCGCAGCCTAAGTGATCCAGTCAAAAATGATGTCTTTAAACTTGGACCCTTACATGTTGTAGTCATTTACATGAAAAAGAAGTACATGGAATTTCCTCCTGATTCTTACCTTTACGGCTTTCATTTTTCTGCCCAACATCTCCTCCATTTCCTCAGCGAATTTCCTCACCAGTTCCAAACCTTCCACCTCCTCGATCTTTATTATCGACTCAACGTCCTTGTATTTCTGTGGGTGTGAAGAGGCTTGTCACATCATCAACACTAACCAAGCCTTCATGTTTCCTGCTCCTGAGATCTTTGTATTGTAATGGTCCTTTACTAATTGGTTCATTTTGAATATATCTCAGTTGTGAGGAGGGCAGAGAGCTGTGTCGACATGCCTTGGGTGTATCCGGAGTAACGTGGGGTAACTAGTCAACTAAATAATAGAAGCACAGTACCGGACTCTGTGACAAGTATGATACAGAATAGAACTGTCCTGCGGAAATTCTATCACAGCATCTGATATAAAGGAAACGCTTTGTTGCAAAGCCCACATTGCCACATTTATTATTATTATTATTTATTTCTTAGCAGATGCCCTTATCCAGGGCGATTTACAAGATATCACATTATTTTTACATACAATTACCCATTTATACAGTTGGGTTTTTACTGGAGCAATCTAGGTAAAGTACCTTGCTCAAGGGTACAGCAGCAGTGTCCCCCACCTGGGATTGAACCCACGACCCTCTGGTCAAGAGTTCAGAGCCCTAACCACTACTCCACACTCCACAGTGTATGTGTTTATGGGGCGTGCAATACGTACTGTGCATGGGTCATTCTAGTTCAAATGGACCAGTGGTTCAATCAAATGATTATTAAACAAGCTTTAAAATTATACTAAAGTTATCACCCAACATGAAAAATATGTGGTCAACTGAAAATGTTTACCATCTTCATACTCATTCTCACCATGCTTCTACAGCTCTTATTTGGCATGCACAACATTTCCTGCCCTTGCAACATTTCCACATTAGCAACCACAAATGAAGGGAACACCTTCCCAGAACTGGGTCCACTTGAGCAGGAATGACCCATGTGGAGCCTGCCTCAGATCCTGACTCAGAATGTCTACCTTAAGCTCTCAGCATGACTTCTTTCTGTACAATTCACATGTCTTTTTCGTATTGAAAACCGGTATAAATACTTCAGCATTTGGTGTCCAACTCAGCAGCAGGAAACACCTTCCCAGAATGTGATCATTTCAGCTGCAAAGAGCCATTTGGAAGTCAAAGTGAGTCAATGTTGAGCTTGTTGAGAATTTCAAGCAATGTAAGAACCCCAAGCATGAATGTTTACCAGCATGAATGTCTACCTGTGCTGCCCCTGCCAGGCATGGTTTGCAGTGCTCAGCATGTGCAGGATTTGTTGATAACTATAGCTATTAAACAGGGTTTTATGGATTAGGGACGCTCTTAATCCCGAGTCCTTATGCTGCTGCTGCTGCTGCTACTCCACTAGAGCAATGATTTTCGGCAGCCTGAGAGTCAGGTCACCAACACAAATCCCCATGGTTCCTACAGAGTACAGGAGGAGAGTCGGATCACTGAAGAGACCAGTAGATCACAGCACTGACTCCTCCATGACCAGGGTTCGATAGTAGCCCAAGGCAGCCTTAAAGCCTTTTCTTTGGCTTTTAGCACATATCAAAGGTGAGTCCTGACCAACAGACTGCCAGCTCTTGAGACTCTTGATCACTCTTTATCTCTGACCCATGTTGCTAGGCAACCATGGGATCAGCAGTACTGTAGGCCCAGTTTCCTAGAGTAACTGTTCCACCTTACTGCACACGGCACTTCTCCAGAAGATCCACTTTGCTGTGGAAAGCCTATTCAATGCAGAGCAAAGATCTTTCTGTTTTATTCTCTTCTTCAAGGGGCTTCAGGCCCACCCCCTCAGGTCAGTAAGTGCCAGTTAAGGAATTCCATGTTGATCATTAAGACTTAATTAGATAATACTAATGTGATACAGCCATCTGAAATTCTTTGTATCAGATAGTTTGAGTCAGATGAAAGTCTCATTAAGATTTGCAATGTTTGAGCGAGGTAGCCTGTAACACACACCACCTAAAATCTAAATAAAAAAAATAAAATGAATAACAAGAGAACCACATGTAAAGATTTATACCAAGGTCAACTGAGCACAGCAAGAAAATACAAACACAACACAGAAAGCCTTTGCATTCAGATAACTAAACAATAACTTCATCAAATTACACTGGTGCGGCTCGACCCAATCCTGGCTAATTTTATAAAGATACAGAGGAATGCCAGCTTAATTCTCTCAGAGGCATAGCAGGCAGCATTAACAGGTATTTTGCTCGCCAAACTACAAGGCGTGGATTTTCCTTGGAAATTGGGCAGAATTTACCAAACAGGACTATAAAGAGTTAAAAAATGAAAAGATTATAAGCAGGGGTTAAATTCTGTCCGTACTTATCGGTATGATGTACCGGGACTTGGTAGCGACATCAAATATTAACCTTTAGGTGTAATTCGGTGGACGCTGTAGAGGGCGCTCCCTCGCTGAACTTCCAATTTGTATGTTTGTATTTGGCTTCTCTAGCCCCCTGGCAGCTCCCAGTGGGGTCAGGATTAGCCATGCAAATTACTTCCAGGTGGGGGCAGTTCAGTTTCTCAAATTCTACAGTCTCTCTGCCAATAGCTTGCGCTGCTCTGTTTGGTCACGTAAAATAGGGAGTGACCATAGCGGTATGGGCAATCCCGTTAGGTAGCTTGCATGTCAATCTCTCCTTCTTTTCTATTTATACACCCAGCACTGCTTCCGCCCTTCGTCTGTGTTTGTTTTTGTTTTTGTTTTTTTGTTCGCTCTTTTCACTGCAGGCCATTTCTTTGCTCAGCGCTGGCAAGATAGTATCAGCTATTTTCCGCCTAATGCTCAGAGGCATGGAGAAAAGCCTGCCTCCCACCTCTCCATCAAGACAACCAATCTCAGCAGACCTTCTCCGGCAAGGATGCTTCAACCCATTCGACGACATTGTCGTGGAAACCCTGTGCCTGACCGCCGCCTTTGGATTTCTCCGCTGTGCAGAATTCTCAACTCCATCAACTTCCAGCTTCCCAGCTCTAGGCCTCAACCGCTCCGATCTCTCTCAAATCCGAAAAAAAGGGCGCTCATCCCCCCCTTAATCATGCAGCTTCTTCGTCACCTGGTCTGGATCTCCGTGTCCAATAACGTCATTATTCGGGCCCGCCACATCCCCAGGTCCCTTAACGCCTCTAAACTTTATCTCACCGGCAGGTCCTGAAGTTCCACAGCCTAATTCCAGGAGCAGATCCCAAACCGCAGCAGGTGCCTTCGTTCAGCCAGCTAATATATAACTAAACTCCACTCTCTCTGGTCTCCTCCAGTCGGCCCGCTGTTTTATGGAGAGTGCTCTAGCCCCATCCACACGCTCAGCTTACTCTACTGCCTGGTCCTCCGTCACCACATTCTATGCCCAGAATCGTATTTCTCACTCCTTCTTCAGCACCTGCTGGCCTTTATCACGTATCTCAGTCTGTCTCTCAACCTGGCTCCTTCCTCCTCAGGAACTACCTATCAGACATCCAGTATCAGTTCCGCCTTCAGTCCCTTCAGGCATTGCAGCAGCTCAAAAGTCCTTTGTTAGTATGCCCGGAGTGGGGGCGCCCTCTCCGCCAGGTCCACCAAGGTTTCCCCACTAGGTGGGGGTTTTCCTTTCCACAGCGGATGGCCTCCAATCCCTAGTCGTCATTACTAACCTCTCCCTGTATTTTCTCTTTCTATATGTGCGGCACAGCGGTCTCTTCTCTATCTTCACGGTGCGGTGCTGCGGGGAGCTGGGGGTCCCCGGCGGTTCCTCGCCAGCTAGAGGGGACCCCCGGCCACAACTATTCTGTCACAGCTCATGCGCTAGCCTCACCAAGGCCACAACCTTGCTATCCCATCTACCTTGTTTCTTTTCAGGTCCGAGCACCTTTCTGCCCCTTCTGGCTGTCCGAGTCCCCACCTGCCGAGCCGGGCCCCGCCACGGGGGGGGTTCTCTATTTTCGTCTCTCCAACGCGGACCCGAGACTCTTTATCCTAACTCTCCACATCGCCCAGTTGCCAGCCACACTGCCTGGGAATGCTGCACAGAGTAGTGATGGATCTATCCCTTTGTCTTTTATGTCTCTCATCGAGTGAGAGGACAAACATAAAAGACATTCTCCTTGTTCGTCCAGCAGCTAAGAGACGCAGCCTGGTTCCGACCTGGACTGAGAGCTTTGTCCTTATTTGTTCTGTCACTCATTCTCTAGCCGGCCAGCAGCCAGAGGATGAGACGTGAGAGTTCAGAGTGTTATATGTCGTTGTCTTGTCCAGCTCTTCTCATCTCAAGCTATCCAGCTTTGTCTCTATTTCTGAGTTACACAAGCACCCCCGTTCCTCAAATTAAACCCCCCTTATTCTGCACTAATCAAGCCCTTGTAAGCGACCAGTGAAATACTGGGTATATCGTGCACGTGCCTGTCACCACTGGTGTGAAAGGTAGTGTTGCAGCGAAAATACCACTTTATCGCAAGACAAATCGCATCGTGTCCTGCTATTTTTGTAGCAATTTTACCGAATAAATTATATACTCGCTCGACTATGTAATTACACTATTTTGATAGACATTGGTTATCATATAAAATTTAAAGTAATACGTGTTGTTAAGATGTTGTTAAGATGCTCTCCTGATAAAATCGCCACCGCAATTAAACAATTCAACACATTTATTGAAACCGCTCACACAATTCACACCCACTTTACTTGATTTAAAATCAGTTCATTTGTGGTTTTTAAAATTTAAAAACGTGAGTTTAAAAACCTGAGCTGTCTTAACGTGTCCCGGAATTATGGGGCGAGTTGGCACCCCTAATTCTAATAAACGAAACCCAAAACAGTGAGGTGATTTTTCTGTGTACAATGCCCCTTTTTCTAATTATTTTTGAAGAGTTATTTAAGTTAACTTTGAGTTTGCAAATCTTTGAAACCACAAATCTATGCTAACAAATACAGTTTGAATCCAACATGTGAAAGTTAAAAAGTTTTTGCATTCTCTTTTCCCCAACAAACAGGCTCTAAACATACCCAAAAATATACTGTAATTCATCTCATCACATAAACATGATATGCTGAGGTACAATTGTGTGTAACAAGATGTACAGATCATTTAGGAAATTGACTGTGCTACCTTTCCAAGATCCACTAGTTTTGGATGGATCATTTTTGACAGATCTGGAATTTACAGTTGAGATTTTGAAGCTTGGATTTAATTTAGTACTTTCACAGCTTTTAATTCAAGTTTTTGAATGTTCACATTTTGGATGAATATTGTTTTATTTTATTTTGGCTCGTAAACTCACTCTATGTGTAACCTGTACTGTGGAACATCATGCAAGTGTAACGGTGCTTGCACAAACCCCATTTCAATAATCCTCTGGAATTGAGTCCTGCCTAGGATTATTACTCAATGAATCCCTAGCAAGTCTAGTGGCTACCTATTGATAATACCCTCCATCAGCAATGGCATGAGGCAAAACCAAGAGTCATTCGTACTCAGAAAGGAATGCTCTTAAATGGTATTATTTCATTGTTTCATAACAGCTCAGCTTTGTGGTTCCCTGCTTCAGGACCTCACCTCTATATTGTGGACAATCTCCACTCACTCCAGTGTAGGGATGTGAGGCACCATCTCAAAATTCCAACACCACTGCAGCCTCATTCAATGGATCTTAAAGCTCGGGAAAAGCATTTTTGGAAAATACAAATTCCTGCCATAAACAGAGTGAATGTGGATCTATTTATAGTTTCCATTGGCCACAGATATACAAATATAACATATAAAAGATATTTCTTCTTCTTCTGAAAAATATCATTCGAATCCGTCCCACATTTGCCATAATCCATCAGCGGGTGGGGGGAGTCATGTGACTCGGAGGCCGCACTCTGACTGGCTGAAGTCTCTGGGGAATCAAGGGTTTCAACTAATCCAGTAAGGCAGGAGGTATGTGGATGTCACATAACCTACATAATTCCAACACACATGTTCAGTGTGATTCTGCACTAGAGACTGAGATAATAGAAGCAGCATTAACCAGCGCTCAGCTACTGAACTGCCAGATCAAAATAATAAAAGCTAAAAGGCTGGTTTGTGAGGTGCACCCTAACTTTAACCCTATAGCTGAAACAGGGTTGATAAAATACCAACAGCACAGTGTATAATGTGGATATGCCAGTAGATATAGGGGACACAGCGTCCCTGGAGGTGCAGTGCATGGTCAACGGGACCTTTTTTTTTCTTTCTTTAATTTTGAGTGCCCAATTATTTTACCCCTGATCTTCTGAACAATTTAGAATGTCCAATTGTATTCCCTTATCCTGGAAATTCCCGACACATCTCAGGAGAACTGAAGTTCAGGGGCAAACTGGATCCCATGACCAAGCCAATTTCCCCTTTTACACCCAAGAACTCTACAGTTGATAGCGAGCGAGCTACCGACTTCTGGAGGACAAAGAGAAACAGTCCCTGCCGGGTTTGCCTCCCTCCCTAATCTGCAGGAGCGCCACAACCAATTAGACACTCCCTCCAGAATCCCCAGAGAAGACTGGTGATTTTGCACAGCGAGGAAGCGGACCTGTGTCCCTCTGACTGTATGGCTCACCATGCCCACCACGTGCCCGTGCCTTTACCAGGTGAGCAACTTGGGGACCCCTGGTGAATGGAACCTTTAATAGAATGGTTTGTAAAGTGGATTTGGGAAATAGGCCTAGATTGGCATTTTCGAACAAGGCATAGAACACAAATATCAAACTTTATTCGTTAAAGTCGCTTCAAATGTCCTTTTAATTTACCCATTGAGATGAAGCCTCATTTACAAGGGGGTCCTGGAAAACATACATGTGCAGTTCAAACTGAATCAGAAGCATACAGAAATCAAATAATATAATAAGAAGGCATATTTATTTGTTAATGTGGACTGAAGGAGAAGCATTGGCAGGAAGTTTGAAGCAATTCCCAAAATACAATCTTAAAACCAGAGAAAGAAAGATTATCAAATTCCATCTTTGTACTATGATGGAAACAGTTCCTTGTCTTCGGGAGTTGATATGCAAAAGACAGTTCTTTCAAAAAGTGTTCAACTGCTTGGAACAGCCAAATTAACAGAATCCTGAGAGTGTAAACTACAGCCAATGCTAGCCATTTCTATCAGAACACTGAAATAGGGAGGCACCAAACCTTTAAAAACCATAAACACAAAACAATGATCAAACCTATGGTTCATAAGTGCCAATGTAGTTTTATGTACATATGACAATGATGTGTCAAAGGGCAACACTGTAGAACAAATCTACAACATGTAAAAGTCAGGAAACAGTAGATTGAGATTGTAAATTCCCAATCAGAGCTGTCAGTATGATCCATCCATCCATCCATCCATTATCATTAACCGCTTACTCCTTTACAGGGTGAGCGATGAGCCGGAGCCTAACCCGGCATACACAGGGCGCAAGGTGAGACCACACCCTGGACGGGACGCCAGTTGTCAGTATCATGTGAAAGCTGATAACTACGACATGCATCTACAGAATTAGAATTGTCAATTCTTGTTAAATCACAATTCTATATATATATGCAAATATCCAAGTGTGAAATACCGACTGATGGATATTCTGACCCCCTCCACATAGTCTTGTTAATACCAAGCTTCATTACAACTGGATAAGTGGTTTCCAGAGATATCGAAAAATGTGAAGTGTGACATACGTACGTAGCGGTGGAACCCAGACACACTGTGCAGGATTGCACATTTAATAAAATAATAAAAGCAATTATAAAGACATTTCAATCAACCTAAACAAAATGAATGTGGCAGGGCCGAACACACATTATTGAAAATATGGGCCAGTTTGCAACCCATTTAAAATCTGCCCTTTCATTTTCAAAGCCCTGTCTTCGTTGGAGACGATCCAACATTTCCAGTGTTCATTTTTATTCTTTTGTTCGCGTGTGTAATTTTGATATGATGAAATATTTTATATTTTATAATAATGGATGATTTAAAAAAAAAAAATTGAGCCGCAAACTTTCTTGAAAAATAAGCTTTAACTGAAAAAAAGAGTAATATATTTGATTCTAATGAATTTCAGTAAAGTGCTCTGAATTTATGTTGCTGTATTATTCCATTCTATATCCTCTTAAATTGCACAGGCATTAACGTTATCCTGTTACATTGTAGCTGCCTTTCTCTTCAAACTGAAAAGAAAAAAAGAAAGAAGAGGTTTGCAGGACTGACAAAATGGTGAAAAAGATTTATTCAAAATGGGTCAGTATTTGAATGGTCCATACCTGTGTTTCTCTTAAGACTTACAGAAGTCAGTATAATATTAAATGGCATTTTTCTGTGCTTGAACACGTAATCAATAGAAATTTACATTTTCTAGGATTAAAAGAATGCAGTGAAATTTTCAACGTAGCTTAATCACAAAGCTTAATAAATGGTACCAGAAAACCAAGTCAACAGTTCACAAGCACCAAAATGTAAAAGGCTGTCCAAACATAAAAGGAAACAGTTCTGGAAATTACTGTTGCAACTCTATCAAAATGGTTTTGGATGGGCGTGTTCCTCAATATTTACTGTCTCCAATCTGAAGAAGCTGTATTTCTGTTTTACATCACCCAATGAAACTCAGGGTGACCAGAGTTCCAAAGCTCAGGACTAGGACACATAGATTAAAAATTGTTTTAAAACTATACATTTTTTAAGCTTGTTTCTTATTTGAATCTAGTGCTTTTATCACTATTACTGTTTTCACATTATACTAATAAAAAAAACTGCCTCTGACTGCTGCTCAACCACGGCACCTTCACTTTCCAGTTTGTGGCCTCGTTTAACTACATATTCTAAGCATATGTATTGCTATTTTTACCCTTCATTTCTGTCATTTCGCATATGTTTTATTTAGTATAGTAACCTATGAGAAAAATATTATTCTGGAACCATTAATATGATTGCTGATTGTTTACGTAATTAATGCAAGGAGTGCTATGTGCAAAACTGGACTTTTTTTTAAGTTTGGGGGAATATTTCGGGATAGTTGATGGGAAAAGGGGGTGGTCCCGGTCATTTTACCTCAGCAGTGTCTTCTGGGTCAAAGCATGTTCCTGGCATGTCAGTTAATCTAGGAAGCAGCTAGTTGGTAAATGAGAGGAAACCATTGAAGGGGTAGTTTCTTTCACACAACTTAAAAGTTATGAAATTATTTTGTTTGCTACAATGGATTTAATTAGAATCCCCAAAGTTTCAGCTACTGTATGCAAATCCACCAAAGGTGCTCTTTGCAACTGAGACAGTGTCTTTGCACCTCTGTTTGAGACTCAATATCATAGCCAGTATACACACTACATTCGATACCTCCTTGTACGATATCTCTGCATAGCTGAGCTACAACATCTCCAAGATAGCTACAGTAGCTGTGTGTTAAATCTATTTACAATAATGAAGAGCAGCTCACCTTTTGTAGCAGGTGGGAACCTGAGTATTTTGTTGCTAAGGAGAACATTTCTCCTGCGAATGTATCCGCCCATAGTTTAACCCTGCACAAAAAAAAAAAAAAAATTAAGCAAGTGTTTCCATTTTGTGTCATTTCTGAGAGCTAATGTTATTGTAATTACTTTTTACATTCTCCAACTATTTTTTGCAATCATTTTGAAGAGTTCTGGGTTAAGTGGCTCCCATATTGAGTTATCAGCTTTTTTTCTCTACCTGGCTTTAGATGGGGCTGACAGAGCTTAGACTTTACATTGTCTCATGATTAGGATAGAATGAAAAAAGGCTGGCACTTAGAGTTCTCTGGGCAAGCTCAAAGCTAGGTAAAGGCAGATTTGGAGAAAAAAAGTATTAACTCAGTATTGGAAAAATATAACCCAGATCCACTCAGATTAATTTCAAACACCATAAACTAGTAATGGAAATATTAAAAAGCAATACAAATTACATTTGAGGCTACTTTCCATAATATTGCTAACTCTTATCTGTTTGTAAATACTTTCAGTAAACTGTCTTTATTTTAATTGAAATCCCCAGCTCAGTCTCTGGATTTCAATAAACCAGAGGTATTATCGTATTGCTTATCATCCCCTGCTGAAAACAAAAAGATCAACATCAAACCAACTGGGAATTTTGTGACATCAAAGAGTAAACGTCTCCAAATGTCGTTTCTTTTCCCCTTCTTATTGTATGGTGTTTGCAATCATTCTGAGTGATTCTGGGTTCTGTTTTCTTTCAATTTTCTTTACCTGGCTTTGAGCTTGTCTGGAGAATCCTAAATGCTGTGACAATATAACCTGTCAGCCCCACCTACGCTACATATGTGTGTGTGTGTGTGTGTGTGTGTGTGTGTGTGTGTGTGTGTGTGTGTGTGTGTGTGTGGGGCTTGCAGAGTTGAAAAGTCACATTGTCACTTGACATGTAAATAGTGTTTTTGTTTTTGTTTTTTGTTTTTAATTTTGACTAGCTTTGTAAATTAAGTTTATTGGAAATCTAAGTTTGTGTTAGATATGGCAGGAATGGGGTTCCCCTCAAGTGTGGAATGTGGCCAGACGTAAATTGATTTATTGATTATCAATGAACCCTGGCCACATGCCTTTGAAAGGGAGCTGGAAAGCCGGTCCTTTGTTCTTCACAAGCCTGGGGGTGCATCGGTGGAGAACCCTCACGACTGAGTGTTTGAACCAGGGTGAGCAGCAAGTTATCACCGCGTGCAGGCCGGGATAACCACAATGAAAAAAACTGGGGTTCATTAAGGAATTTTAATCCCACCCCTGTATATCTGAGTTTGAGTCAGGGAGGTTCTTGGAGCGGGACCCTCCTTTCAGTGGAGGTAGCGCTGGGCTGCCTGTAGGCCAATTTCTTTTACTCATCATTTTGCTTACATTTGTGTATATATTATTTTGCACTGAGAAAAGCACTTGTAGGAAACTACAGGAAAGAAATCAGCTACATAACCAGCGTCGTAACCAGAGCTGACATTCTAGCGAAGTCAAACTTGGGTTTCAAGCTCTAGCTGGCAGAATTTATAAGACTGCTTGGTATTGACTATTCAACCTCTTAATCTGTTACACGGCAACAACAGAGAAAATTAAGGAGTCTTTTGTACTTTACCAGAATTATTACATGAACATCAGCATTGATGATGCAAAAAAACAACCAAGGACATGACCTTGGTGTCCTCATAGCTAGTTACGGCCATGTACAGAACAGTTTCAAAGAAATATGGAATACCAAAATCCACAACCAGAGCAATAATCAAGAAGTGCCACAGAACAAATTCAACTGAAATGCTTGAAATAAGTGGATATCCAAAGAATATTGTGGGTACAGCAGGTCGGAGAATCGTCATAGCAGCTAAAAATCCAAGACTTAAAGAAAGATTTAAAAGCATCAGGCATAATAGCCTTCAACGATATGTAAGTAATACAAGAGAGATTGTTTGTGCTTACGGAGAAAATCCGTTCAGTGTGCGGTACTGGAGTTTGGTGGTGAAACAGACAGCAAAGGAAAGGCAGGGGATTGTATATGGAACAACATAAAGATATGTATTTGTTCTATAATTGTATGCTTCTCTGGTTCTAAAAGTTATTTTTTCTTGCCAAATACGACGCATTCACTACTACAAAAAAATAAAAAATAAATTGGAATGCAAGTTGCATGAACTCTAAATAAAAACATACTGTTATTATTAAAAACAAACAAGATTTTTGAGGAAATCACAAGCACGAGCATACAGTATGTAACAACCACAAACGTGAGGAGAAAAGCAACCTACAGTACAGTACTTTATCTGTCTTTGTAGATTAGTTACCAACTGGAAAAGGTGAACTAAAGTACTTACTTTTAGAGATGTAATAGCAGGTGGATTTGGTTTTATATACTGGTTAAATACGACTCGCTCCATATTTCTAAACATAACTTTTACACAAAACCAGCTTGGGATATTTTGGCTGGCAAATCTGGTAACATATATAAATCACTCAGCAACTTTGGGTAGGTTTTATATATCAAACCCAGGTGATAAAAAAAACAAATAAAACAGAAAGCAGGACGATTCCCGATATGCTTTTATTATGTCCACCCTGTCAGCCTCTCCTTCTCCTGTTTCTCTGTCTCCCTCTTTTTTTGTCACAAGGTAACTCATAATTGTCTTTTTGGCTGTGCTCTAGAAACCTGACACGTCTGGGTGTTAACGCCCCAGGGTTAAGGTCAGTATCAGGATTAGCATGCAAACCAATAACATCTCGGTTCAAAGACAGACTTCTTACTATTCATCGAAAGTGCAAGCTCTGTAGTGGAGAGGGAAGTACGTGTCTTATGCTGATGTCAGTATCACTAAACGCATCAGCTCCATTACAAAGTTCTATAACCGCTCGTGCAAATGGGCCTGGCTCTTATCACCAGTGATTAAGACGCTTGCTGGGAGATAAATGCTTTCATTTATGCGATTCTGGGGAAGCCTGATAAGCAAAACAGGAAGGGTGCTAACGAGACAAGAGTGGGAACAATCTGAAAGAGAAAGTGATGAACCCTGGACGGGGTTCGTTGGAGGTTTATTTGCTTCTTAAGCATTGTTTAACTAACAGCAATATTCTTCTAATGGGTTATAAACCAGATTCAAAAGGTAGAAGGACCGACTACAATGACGTGTATGGGAGCCAGAGGGAAATACTGTTTGTGTGTTAAGTGGCTGAGGAAAGGGTTCTATTGTTTTTGTCTATGTTTTTACTTAAGATTTTTTAATATGTATTACTTTGTATGTCCTTACGCAATGTACTGTGTTATAAGCAGATCCTATTGATTGTATTGCAGTGTACGGTTGTGCTGTGATTCTCTGTAATTACTGCACATTGCATTCACTTTTAAATCTTTCAGTAAAGAGTTTCATATGGATCTCCTGCTCTCTGGTGTAAAATCTCTCTTTTAGAAAAACCTCAATTCATGTTGTCAATGTGTTCCAGTAGACCTGAAAGGATCCCGTGGACATGAAATCGTGGACACAGTGTCTGCAGGGACCAACTTGACAATCTATAAGGTATCTCCAATCCCGGTCCTGGAGTGCCCTTCCACTCCAGGTTTAACAGGTACAATGAGATCATGAACTACTTCAGGGTCTGGATGGAGGTTTAATTGGTTCAATTAAACAATTTAGAACAGGGTTGGAACAAAGACCAGGAGCGCAATTGCCCTCCAGGGCCGTGATTGGCCACCCTTGATCTAGACAGTCTCCAGGGTGTTCCTTCTTCAGCCCTGATACAAACTGCGCCCTTTAGCTGCTGCCAATTCTGGCTAAGGCTAACCCCACCCCTTTCTCTGTGAGTCTCTGACTAAATCCCTTATGCAAGTCCATCCCTCCAGGTGTAGCCTGGCCTATCAGGTTCCCTACATTTTAAGTCCAAACCCATGTGACTTGGAACTAGGGCTGGACGATAATGAAATTATCGACTAAAAATAAATAATCTTTTAACTCCCACAAATTATGACTTTTTCAGTAGTTACTGTGGTTGATATTTCTGTCTGCTTTTCATTCATTAGCCTTTTCAAATAAACATCTCTTACTGTCAAATGAGTTGTGTACAGGGAGGGAGGAGAGGGAGGAACAAAACATCTGGGTAGCAGTGACGCTGATCCTTATTAACTGTGGATGGCTGTCAGAAACACGATTATTGCAGATTATAAAGTTATCGACACTACATTTTCAGATTAAACAAATTATCGTTAATTTCACAATGATCACTGATTTAATCATAGTTACCCTACTTAACCCTAACAACACAATAACCCAGAGCTGACTAAAACAACAGACAAACCAACAAATTACAAACCAAAAAAACCCCCAAAAAACACTGTTTAACCAAACTGCACACGGTTCAGTATTTTTAATGTTTATATCAGTCATGAAGCAAAAGAGCCAATGTGGAGATCAAGGAGCCATATATGGCTCAGGTGACCCGTTGGACAGGCCTGCAATAACGCATAGCCTGCCTCCAGCTCTGTCCCATTCCTATACCCCTCGGGAGTGGCCCGAGGCCTGGAATCACCGCCAACATCTCCGTCAGAGTCACTGTGCTGTGTACTCTAGGAGATCAGTGACTCTCCGAAGTTCATGCTAAATGAGAGCGGAGATAATGCGCTTACTCTGGGTAAGCAAGGCTTTTGTTCAGGACTGCACACTGAAGCATTACCAGACCAAATCCAGTGCCACCTGCATTTAGAAAATCTTTGCTGTTTAAGGAAATTAAACCTCATTAATACTTTGCCATCACTGCTCTTTGCTAAATATAACAACACCCGCTCTCTTGGTGAATTTCGGAATGGAGATGTATGGATCGATCTGTTCAAAATCAATTATTCGATTTCTCAAAAAAATCTGCCATTATTAAATGCAATGATCATCTTTAAGCTACTCAGGTCTGGCTCTTCTAACCTAAGTAAAGATGGGAAACTTTTTTCCGTGATCTGTGAAGAACATGTCCTATTTTTTTAGTTAGCTTTAACCTGGTCTAATATTCAACTTTTCCTTGTCGAGTTGTATTGAAAATGCCCCTATTCACAAAACTCAAGGGAATCTCAATATAAAAACAGATGTCAATTAAGAGTAAAAGGAAAATACGTCAGAGCTCCAATTACAAGAAGTGAGATTATAGCGTGATTTTTGACATTTCTAAAAGTGAGCTGCAGTGATACAGTGTGAAAAAGGGTGAGTTTGGGGGCTCCCGAGTGGCGCATCCGGTAAAGGCGCTCCACGTGGATTGCAGGATGCGCTCTATAGCCTGAACGTCGCCGGTTCGAGTCCAGGCTATTCCACTGCTGACTGTGGACAGGAGCTCCCACGGGCGGCGCACATTGGCCGAGCCACCGGGAGGGAGGGTTAGGTCAGCCAGGGTGTCCTCGGCTCACCGCGCACTTGCGACCCCTGTTGTCTGGCCGGGCACCTGCGGGCTTGCCTGTAAGCTCCCCTCTGACGCTGTAGCTCTGGGTGGCTGCATGGTGAGTCTGCAGTGTGTAAAGAAGCGGGCGGCTGACGGCACACGCTTCGGAGGACAGCGGGTGCTCGTCTTCGTCCTCCCGAAGTCAGCTGGGGTGGTAGCGGTGAGCTGAGCCTAAAATACAATTGGACATTTCAAATTGGGAAAAAAACGGAGTAAAATCAATTGCCGATTTACTAAATTAAAAAAAAGGGTGAGTTTAACTGAACTGACATCTTTTGTTACAAGGAACAGCTCTGCAATATGATAGTCAGATGTAACGTTGGAAAGTCTTCAGCTGCGTTTTCCAAATGCTCGCTTCAGCAACCAAGCTGCCTGTCACACACCAGCCTCGGCGTGGTGTACAGGAGTCATCTATTCCAACACACCGGACATCGCCGGTAGTGTGTGATGCATAATGTGTAAAGGCATCGGCCATAAATGCATTAAAAAATATTGCTAGTTTGGTACTCTCATGAGAACCTCAAAGTTAAATAAGGCATTTGCTTAAAAAAATGGCGAAATTAATGAATAAAGAAATAAATAGAAATGCTACGTGTTTAAATCGTAAAATGTAAGCAGTTAAATATTTTTATTGAGGACCTCTATTGGAGTGCAATTAAATACTAGATTAACATGAAAAAAAGGAATTGAAACAAATGAATTGGTAAAATAATTCACTGATAATCCCATTGGCGGATATAGCATTCAGGTGAAAGCTTGTTTTAGGCATTAGGATCAGTCAGGTCACATGTCTTGCTTTGTGTTTTCACATTACAGACTTGCTTAACCTTGAACAGTTTAAAGCAAAAATGTAATGACCTCTGACCCCACTCTGTGACTGTATTACATAATGTTACACTGATGTCATTGTTTTGTATGTGATTTTAAATATGGGTTTTGACTGTGGCTGTATTATGTGATTATAAACTGAATGGATCCAGAGTACTTCACATTAGTGGTTTCTAACTCTGGCCCTTGAGATCTTTTACTGTCCAGGGTTTTGTTCCAATCAAGTCCTGAATAAGTTAATTAGCCCTTAGCTAGTTCAATTAACTAATTTAGGACCTGGATGGAATAAAGTTCTGGACTGGAATTCATCTGGAGAGCCAGAGTTGGGAACCACTGCTTTATATAATCTTTTATTTCATGATATTTAGCTTTGTAACTGTTTAATACCCTACTGTGTTTTTTCTCCACTATTATCTACTGTTTTCTTATATGTTTACTGTTCCTGCTCACATTCCAAGCAAACAATTATCCTAAAATGACACCTCACGGCTGATTTTCAGAAGTAAGATATGGGAAGCATATTCACAATGGCAAAACAGTCAGCCTTAGGGAGTCTTTTCAGAAGTACCTTTTGGTAGTACACCAACCAGTTACCTTCCACACTGCACCTGACTCTTTCTCTAACTTCTAAGCTACTCAAACCCAGTACCTTCCACACTACAGTCCAGCTTTCACTTACCACTGAGCTACACAAACCCACTACCAGCAGCCACAGTAGCTCTCCAGGACCAGAGTTGGAGACCCCTGATCTAGGTGGACGGTAATAATAATAATCATCATTTTGTCAGGGAAGTTCAGAAGCAGACAACATTTTGTCAGGAATTCAAATGTATGACCCTGTGCGCAAAGTTTATTAAACTAATAAATAAAAATAAAAATAAAAAATACTTTAAAAAATGATTTGTAAATAGAACCATTATTTCTAAATGAATTGACATAATAATTAAAGTAATCATCAATTCCTGATAAATTACACAAATTCTGATAAGAATGAACAGCTTTGTTTCCACCACTTAATCAACTGCCACCCCCTGTAAAGAGTTACCACTATGTGGAAGTACACTTTAATATAATAAACAAACAAACAAACACACACAAATAAATAAGGTCACAAAAACAACAGCCGCACTTACGTTTCTGTGGGGATCCTAGTCTGTGCGTTTGCAGAGTAGAAGAAACAGCTGGGGTTGATAATCCACAGAGTGATCCACAGCCTTACAGCTGCACCCAGCCTCCCACAGCAGCACAGCATCATTCCTCTAGTTCTGTCAGAAAAAAAAGTATATAAAAAAAATCCTCCACACGTTTCTATTTATCAGGAGAGGAATCTACAGCCACAGTAAGAGACAGTCGGCGGTGGAGAGGGGGAGCTCTCACATGGTGGCTTCTTCTACTTGCTCCTGAGTTCATTCGGAGACGAGATCAGGAGATGATCAGACTGACAGGAGCGTTGACACAGCTGAAACCTGCACATTCTCTCCGGCTGCTTTGTTTTTCTTCCTCTTTGGCCTCTACGTTCTCATCCTCCGCCCTTTTCCGAGGCTCTTTCCTCTGCCTCTGTGAATCCCCCGGGCTTTGGAAATGAAACAGGGGAGTTTGTTCCAAGCCTTTGATTCAGACAACCTCCTCTGATTTAAAAATATATATATATATATATATATATATATCAACTTCTAGGGTTCCTGCCAGCCCCACTGAGCTCTCCAGAATGGTGGCTCTTGAACTTCAGTTTTTGGTAAAAGGGTCTTGTGTCCGGCATAGCTGAGTGTGCCCTGAGATGGAACAGTAGGGACGCATTCAAGCCGGGAGGACTGTCTTCACTGTCGCACAGTTAGAGAATAATCCAGAGCGATTAAATCTCTCACCAGCAGCAGGTTTAGCGAGGTGGTGGTGGTGGTGGTGGTTGGGGAGGGAGAGGGGGGTTAAATCACAGAGGATTATTGTGATTTATGGAGACAGTTCTCTGTCTATCCAATCAGATATCAGTGGAATAAAAAAAATCCAGAAGCCTATTTTACAAAGGGACTGAGACATCTAGTGGGCCCGATAGCCTTAGTCATGATGTTGGGAGATGCAGGTATACAGGTAACAAAGAGATGGAGTAAAGCTGTTTCTGTGCTGCATTATGGATGGGTTCAATAAAAATAATACATATTTATGGCTCAATTCAATTGAATTTAAAAATCAGACAAACGCAGAGTGTAATGGATTTCCTCCTAACAACTGATGCGTTAATAATACTGACATCAGCATCAGACCTGTACTTACCTCTCCACTACAGAGCTTGCTGTCCAGTTGAATAGTAAGGCGTTCATCTTTGAACCGTATGGTTTTCACTTCCAGCCCTTGCTTTTCCATTCAATTCAATGGGCTGAGATGCCAATTCATTACGAGGGGTATCCCCAAATAGTCAACTAGTCGAAAAGTAAAGTGACAGGTGACCTCAGACCCTGGCTGTCGACTGATCGCACGTCACGTGATTGTGAAGTGATTGTGAAGTGATTGTGAAGCGCGCCGTTTCAGATGGACGGAAGTGTAGTAACATATAAAAGACATTTTAGAGACATTTTAGAGCCTTAATAAACAAAAAATTCCAAGCAGTTTTAAAATGTAGTACAGAAACAGCAAAGCATCACAAAACACAGTGCCAGACATTATCAAACGTGATAGAAATTTTTTTTTTAAATGGCAGCCTATTTTTACTCAACTATTCGACTCTGCCATGTTACTGCATAACATGTTTTTCTGAACAGAACAGCTACAAGACCCTGGGCATTGATAACACTCCTCAACTAACGGGAATTTAGCTGAAAGCTAGTTTAAATCCGATTGGTATGGTCCACACAATACTTGTTTTGGCTTTGTTTTTAACACAGGCATGCTTTATAGTTGCCCTTTTCAGTACTAATAGTTTTCCACATTGGCTTCTAAACAATAATCAAAGATATTCGGTTTCAATAGTTCTGAATGTGAATGCTAGATTCAGTCCAGTGCAGAACATGCAAACAGGTAACATTACAAGATTGCCAAGAAACTCTAAAATTAAAGCATCAGAGAAATTGCTTATAAAATCAGGACCCATGCTTGCTAATACTAACTTCCAACTATCCATGCCATAAGTTGATTGGTACCCCAGTAAAATCACTACTATACTTCCAATGCAGAACGACTGGGCAGAGCCTCATTTTACCTCAATAACAGGTGTCTGCAATGGTGAGTGCCAAGACTGGTAGCATGTTCAATATCTGGGATACAGGATAGTGCACTTGTGGGAGAGTCTGTTCATTAAAATCTTTTGAAGAGAGGATGATTAATATATACTCAGGACACCAAGATATTTTATTGTTCACATATACTTATGTGTCCCAATACTTGTTGGAGCATACATATTTAGTATATATCAATTACATGCAGACATACATGCATACAGGACATGCACAAAAAATGCATTATTAGTAAGCATTAAACTCAACAGGCATGATGCCATGCCATTCAAATAGAAATTATTATTACAAGGTAGGATATTTGTATCGTTTTATGTAGTAATACCCTTCTAGGAGGGCAGTAAATGCATCCCCCTTTCCTTTTGAGACCCAGAAACTCACCTAGACCTAGTATCCCAGGAATCGGCACTGTTCTCTAGCTGAGCCTCTTGAAGCACCTGGTGCTTTATGGGGAAGTCTGAAGAACTGCACACCTGTTTTATTATTCATTTCAATAAACAAACCAAAAAATAAATAAAAGAATGACTGTACAAAGTTGTTTGGACCCCTTTCTAGTCCCACTGTGAAATACAAACAAGGCACTTTAGACCCAAGTTCCCTGCTTCTGTTTCGGACCGCTGCTCCACCGATTTACCATCCTGCGATCGATTGGCAGGGACAGTGAGGCAGGCCTCCCTTTCACCCAGTCAGAGAAACTCAACCAACTGGAACCCCCAGCCAGCGCTGAGCCAGGTGAACGCTGAGCAGGAAATCCCATGGGGTCTCATTTATAACAATGATTTACAAAGAGAGTCAAGACAGGAGCAAGCAACTACAGTCCTGGAACCGGGTCAAAGAATAGCAAGGGACTCAACGTATCTAGACTCCTCCATGTAGGAAGTAATATTACATTCCTACATGTATTGGGACAGCTATCTCTACCGCTGCTATCAGTCCCACAAGCAGAGCGGTATCACAAAAAAATGACTAATTTACTTCCAATGCAGAGCGATTAGGTAGCTCTTCATTTTACCTCAGAAACGTGTCTCTGGTGACTGGCAAGAGTGGATGCACATTCAGTATCTGGGATATTAGTGCCCCTGTGGAAGAGATTGCTCCCTAGAAATCTTTTGGCCATTGACGAGTGGCTCTTATTTCCATTCACCAGACACATGCTGGTATACACAGTACAGTACTAAAGTTGATCAGTAATGCTGGGTTTTCTCTGGTTTTAATTTGGGACAGGTAGATTTATTGTCATTTCCACTGAGGTCCCAGGACAAGATGCAACAATTATACAAAGGACAAGCTTGATCAAATATACATAGTCTAGTCATATCGTTTGTCAAATTGTATTATTGTTAATTTCCTGCATCCTGACTGGCCACTAACATTGAAAAGCCATATGGTCAGAAGGCAGATGGTGATTCAGCAGTAATAACCAGCATTCAGCAGTACGTTCTTCTAGACAATTAGTAGAGGGACTATTTTGCATTGGCGGAAGGACACATTCAATGAAACTTAATTTAAAGTTTGAAATTGTTTAAAATGTTTGTAAAATACACATTGTATGACATTTCATAAGCGCACTAAAACACTTGAAGGCATATGTTGTACTGATATAACCCAGTTCTGCTTACCAATAACACACTCAATGGGGGCATGGTATTAGTAAAAGAAACATATACAATTATATGATGTGACACAGCAAGGTAATCCGTGCTGGTGAAGACTTGCGACCAGTGGTGGCGGCGCTGTGTTCATTAACTCTGCGACCTTACCAAGATGGAACAGATCTTAAGTCTATGGACGGCTTGCAGCGGCCATCTTGGTGGAGTCGAACTGCACGTGTGCTCTGAGCTTCCCCTCAGTCAGCCATTATCTGATACATCTGCCAACTAGTAATAAGTGTGTCACTGTTTCTAGGGGTGGAGCTCGGCGCATATAAAGGGAATGTACAGGTAACCTGTTTGGTGTTGTTGCAGTACAAGGAGTAAGTTCTGTCTCAACCCTTGGGTGCTGTGTTAACCTGCTAAGTTAGAAGTCCACCCCGACTTTAAAGGGACACTCACCCTTTTCTTTCCTTTGTGTTATAAACACGTTTTTCTTTTGTCTGTTATTTTGGTGTGGTTCACTGTACACAAAGTGAACACATTGTATAACGTGCTGGGGCTAACGTCCAACAAATAAACTAATTATTTTATTTTGAAATTCATCCTTGGGCTGTGTTGTCTGTTTGTACACCACTCCTGCAGAGCCTCCCACGATGGCCATTATTCAGTCTTCTTTAATTGAAAATATTTTCTAGTCTGAACGTTTGTCAGCGAAGTTTCTTTCTGTACTACTAAAGAACTGAACCAGTTTATTATTTCTATGTAAATATGAGGTATGCTTCTCATTTATGCTTCCTAAAATAGAGTGTACAGATGGTTTATCAATTGAAAATGTAGTTCAGCGACCCCAATGTGCTTACCTCTTGCAGGGAGTGTTCAAATGAGTAGAAATGAAACAGGAAGCTCAGCTTTTAGCTAATGATGTGATGACAGCAACAAGACTGACAGGAAGTAGGTAGTTACAAAAGAAACAAGATATTAACTGTGAAATATGTGCATTGACAAGGCATCACTTCCCCAGTCCCTTGAGGTCCAGAACTTTGTGTCTGATATCATTTTTGGGGGGCAAAAAAGACCAAGAATGGCTCTTTTATGTTATAAAAAAATGATTATTTAAAAAAAACAAACAATAATGTAAAAACTTGAAACAAATTATTTGCGCTGGTGCCTGTGAAATACTGTGTGTGTTTTAGGAGCAATCGTCTGTACATCTAATGCTGCACCCTGGTAACTTCAAAGAGCAATTTTGTACCGGTCTGAAATGTTAGCTAAAGTTCTCTACTTGTTTAGCATGACCTTGTATGTCATTTCCTGTTTCAGTCATCACATCCCACTGACCAGCTAAAGCACCTCTGTGACCTCAACAGAGCTTTTATATATAAAGTGTGGAAGCATGAACCTGCCCCCTGATTCAATCAGCATATACCACTCCCAGATAAAGCTGGATTTTGTATTCAGAGTATTTCACAGCCCCAGTTAACCCCCTGGTTTGTATCAACCACTTGTTCCTTAGGGGCAATCCAGGGTAACAGAGTTAATAACAAGCCCCAGAGGAGGATTATCTACCATAGCAATGACAGTGATTTCACAAATCAATTTCAAACATGCAATAATATATTTTGATACAGAATGTGCCAATGTTAAACACATATTTTGGATATATACAACGTGTTCCATGAAGAGATGAATGCTACATGGATGAACTAAAGATTCTGCCTTGCTAATCACCTCTGGGCATGATGGAGAATGTTTTCAGATGCTGTGGCAGTCTCTTTACAGCAATGTAGTGTACACTGAGGCTGATGCCACTCCTGTGGAAGCTGCTCATGGAACCTATCAGCTTGTAATGACATCACTTATGGAACACACCGCATTCCTCTTCCGTGTGGCACTGTGTTTCACCAAGCTGCTATAGTGGAGGAACAAATACATTATTATTATCATACTTCTCTTTACAATATGTTCCTGACTCAATTCAATATCAATAGTTCTGGCTGTTGAGAGATTTGATAATGTGATCTTCAGGCCCCCCTACCCATGATATCATGTGGGACATTAACATGAACAGAATGCTGCAGACAGTTAATCTGGTTTTAACATTGACTTTACCTTGTACTGTAAGTTATTGAAATGGTTTTCTTTTAAAGCTAGTCTTCCTTACTTTGACAGATCTTCACCCACCAGCTCCCGCTCCATCGTGTCCCACCTTCAAGCCCCGCCTGTCATCTTGAAAAGCTGGTCACTGCTGCCCTCTGCTGGTGACCTCCACCACTGCAGCCAAACACTTCACATCTGATTGGCAAAATATGAACACAACTTGAAATAAACACCTTAATCATTAGTACTCTAATGTGTTTTGCTATTCCAGAACGGAGGTACTTTCAATTACTGCAATACAAACTTTTAAGTTTACCAGGCTGCCAATAATGGGGTTATCTCTAACAAATGCATGCTTTAACTCTATTACATGTATGTGTTTTCCATCTGTTTCACTTTTTTAAAATCTATTTTTTTATACTTGAGTTATATTCAGACAATGGGTTTCTTTTGATGAGTTTATTCAACATGTTCCATAATATTGAGATTGGAGTACAAAAACAACATTGAGAGCAGTGCCATATCATCCAGAGTGTTGAGATGGTCAGTTGCATTCACCCGACTCTCTGGAGGGATAAGAAGACTCATGCACTGGGATATCACACCAGACCAGAACTGTTATCTCTTGACAGATGGAACAACATGCTGAGGGGTGGAGACTGATTGGTGACGCTTCTCAACCATCAATTTCAAAAAGTTGTATACAGCATGATTTGTCTGACCTCACAACCTTTTGCCATCGATGGCTAGAACACAAGTAGAATTACATTTCTAAAACCAGAGTATCCATTGTTACAGGCAGTGTGCTACATCAGGTATTCTTATTAGCAGTAATTTAACGATTGGTCTTGTCCTTACCCAAACATTTAACATTGGCATTTTCCCTAGGCAAACAAATTCGTAATTAGTTGGTTTTCTGCTATACCACTGTCATAGTGCCTACACTACACAGGTTCCCTACATCTGTTACATACATCTCTCTAACTGGGTGGGATGGGGAGGAATACTGTAACACCTTATTATTTTCTAGCAGTCAAGTAATAGCATGTGGCAGTTTTAAAATTGTAATTTTCAATTGGGTTTATAAATACATGTCACAAGGTGGAAATGTAATTCTCTGAATATATAGCGCTCCCTTTTGAAAGAATATGTGCATGGTACATACAGGTTGAGTGCTATGAAAGTACTCGGTTTATAACAGTCTATAGAGCATACTAAGCTGTTTTTGATAGGGTACCGCTGCATACAAGAGGTGCTCGTTATACAAAGGGTTCAGCCCAAGGCAGTCAATCTCACAGTTTATATACAGCGTGCATTATAATATACACATTACAGAATAGCTCCCTTATAAAAGTATACCATAGTTAAAGCACAGTAAAGTATAATAAAGCATGTTAAAGCATAGGTAAGCCCAGAGAGGTATGGTAAAGCATATTAAATGCATGGTATAACCATGGGAAAAGCATAGGAGCATTGCAAAATTACCATGGTAACCCTTTGTAGTGCTTCTTTTTAAAGCCTCATCAGCCCTCATACCTTTATGTCTAAAGTGTTTCTGCAGGCTTGCTTCAGCCACGTTTGTCATGTCTCTGGCCCAGCATGGTTTAATAGAGTCTGCTTTTCTAACTTATTTTGCACTCAGGCAAGGTTTAACGCAGAAGTCATTGGTCACAAATGCAACATCTCTGCAAATAAGTTTCAAAAATGTATTTGCATTCCAATTAAAACTTCACATTTAACAGAACATTTGTACAGTAAAATAAATGAACACATACAATGCTGCTCATTATTCAGCTAAAATGCATGAGAGTACAGCTTTTTCTCAATCCTTTAAAACACGCCTTGTAATAAAAGCATCAATTGGTTTTAGTTTTAAAACCGAATGCTAGCCGGGTCAAGCCATGGCCCACTCTGCCCCAAACTGGAGGTCAGCTGGATGGGTCATGTGGAAATATGCACAGAACGTGCTGGGTCTGGCGAGAAAGCGTGCAGAAGCACAGCATTAAACAAGAAACAAAATTTATGAAAAAAAAAAATCTATCCAATGTCTATAAACTTGTGTATTTTAAATAAATTACTGTACCGTCACCCACAGAACCATTTTTGACAAACACTCTATGAAGATGGATTTTTCTTTTGCAGTGGTTAGTTAGGCAGCTCATTTATCATTGCACATGGACTGAAGGGGTATTAATTTCCATATTGAAATGGTGGTGGTGGTGGTGGTGATGAATTGGCTGCACACCACCCGTCCCAGGAGCATTAATTAAAAATGGGATGGAGGCTGAGAGCACACGGCCTGATACTTTAATTGTAAATGCAGGATTTACTGAACTGTAATAGGAACTCATTTCAGAATACTGGGGCCCACTGTGAAATGTGATTGAAACTCTCTAAGCCTTTTCCTCCAAATTGTTGTTGGGACATTTAGAGAAAAAGTTAAAAATCTTTAAAGGGTTTTTTTCTCCTTTAAGAAACAATGGTGCTTCGTGAATTTCACTATAGACACATTTTCTGAGAGGTGTTGTAATGGTATGAAACTAGAAAGAAACAACTTAGAGCCCTTATTTTTTGCTAGTTTTATTTATTCCTCTATGAAAATTTAGCCTTTTCTCTTTCTTCATAGTAGATCTACTCTCAATAAGTAGTATTTCAATGTTTTTTTAGCATGAGCCCCATCCCACATGGTGGAGAATCAACATCAATGGTGCGTGTATTTCAGCACACAAACCTTGCGCAGAAAAAATAGTGTTCCAAATTGAGTGTTCCTTATTCCTACTCAATCATCTGAAACCCTGAAACACAAAAGTAGATAAATATCTTCACAATGTCAGCAGCACAAGCAGTGAGAGCATTGTTTCTACAACAGCAAGCTGTGCAGCCATGCAGTAAAACACATTACAATTACTGTTTTACAAACATTTAGTTAGCTCTAAATGTAGTTAAAAACTAACATTGTATACATTTGCTCCAATAGCAGAGAAACACTTACCAGCACATTCCAGGCTTTTAATACATGCAGGTGTAGTTTGAAAGTATTATCCCCTGCTTGTTTATGTAACACTAAATGGGGGAAGCCTAGACTCCAGTTGTGGTGGAATATTCACATTTAGTATTCACATTTAAATGTTTTAGGGGTATTTTTTGTAACTGAAGGAAAAGAGCCATGAGAAGCACTCCACTAGTGCTGTTACTTTTTATAACTTGAATGTGGATGAATTATTGAATATATAACTGTACTCTGCACACATCCTACTGTATAAATACTACAGCTGACCTGCATTTGACAAGCATATCAAACTCGTGATTTCTTGTCTCTGTACGTGGGAGAATGTTCTTGATTGGAATACAAGAAAGCATTTTACTAAATGTTCAACAGACACTGGAGTCTTTAAGGATCTTTTTTTTCTTCAAAATAAGTTACCATTTGTAGTATTTTGATGCACTGTATCACTGTCCCTTATGACCTTGGGAAGGTCATTCCACAGCCTAGGTGCTATACAGGAAAACGCCCGATCACCAAAACAACGCTGCTTAGTTTTAGGTACTGACAGTAGGCCAGAGTCAAAAGATCGAAGGCTACGCATAGCAGTATATGGTGAAAGAAGGGCACAGATGTAGTTTGGTGCTAACCCATGCAGAGCCTTAAAAGTTAATAGTAGGATTTTAAATTTCACTCTTAACGCCACTGGAAGCCAATGCAAGAAAGCTAAAACTGGTGTGATGAGATCATAAGATTTTGTTTTAGGTAGAATGCGGGCCGCTGAGTTCTGGACATATTGCAACTTGTTAAGAACATTTCTTTAAACACCAGTGAGCAAAGCATTGCAATAGTCTATACGAGAAAATACAAAAGCATGTATAAGCTTCTTTGCATCCGGCTCAGTAAGACAAGGGCGAATACAAGCAATATTCTGCAGGTGGAAAAAAAGGACACAATTCCATCAATAACCAGTTTAAAACTTTCACATTTATGAAGCTGAATACTTAAGTGAAAACCAATGTAAAATTTAAAATAAATTCAAAAGTAAACACTAAATCCAGTCTACGTGTCCATTGAAAACAAAAAAAAGTGTTGGATAGTTTAAATGCTACACATTACTCAAAAGGGTTAAATGTTTAGATTTATAGAGGGGAAATAAATAAATAAATAAATAGGCTCACACAACTTTGAAATGGACCATAAAAGTAATTTTAATGATGTTCCTGTTAAAAGAAAGACTGGACAAAACAAGCATGGTTTTAAAACCTGATAAAAGTAAAACCACATTAAAATGACTGTGACCAGTTCTGTTTTAAATCATTCAGTTTTTACTGTGATCAATGCACCTTGGAAAGAGAGGCATATACAATGAACTCCACCACGTGTGAGCATAGAAAAATATTCTCTTTTTAAAACAAAATATATGAAATACAATAGTACTGCATCTGCACTGTTGTTTCATATAACAAATCTGATAACGAGAAAGCAATCTGTATGTGCGAGGACAAGCAAAGCCAGCTGCCAGCCACAGTGTTCAATCGTTCCCCCAGTATCTCACATGTTGAACACAATCTAGACGGGCTACTCTTTCCATTGTCTTTCCATGATATATGAATACAGATTTGTATAAAACTGCATTCCAGTTATTCTTCCTTCCTTTCGTTACTGGAAACTAAAAACAAAACATAAAAATAAAGCATGGAAAAAGCAAAAACTAATAATGTGTCTTTTGAAGAAATATATTCACACCTAGATATTTATCAGATTTGTTAAAAATCGGCAACTGTACAAAAAACACAACTTAAAAAAGAAAAAAGAAAAAAAAAAAAAAAAAAAAAGAGCTTCAGAGCTTTTTCGTCACTTGTCCTTCGTCAAACTGGACCTATAAGCTTCATAGATGGTGTTTAGGAAGGAGGAATCGTTCTGAAAAAGAAACCATACACAGAATCAGGTGTGGGTCACAGTGAGGGTTTATTGGTTCATAAGGTAAAACTCATGATAATAAATCAAAAAACTAAGTATTCTGTGTTTTGAGGTCTATTAGATACCAAAATAATTCCAGTAAATTTGAACCGAAATTTGAGTCTGAGTTATTGTAAATTGATAAACTAATTAGTTTTCTATTCTACGACTTGAAAAAACAAAAACTCAAACTCCCAGAAGCATCACACAATGGATCTCTTTCCCAGTAGCCTATCGCTGCCTTTCCTGTGACCGACGTGTTTTCAAAGCGAGCAGCATTCCTTTACATGACCTCCTGAAGTAGAACACCGAATGGGAGGTGCAAATTTGCACTGATAGGTTGAGAACATAGCTGCCTGTGTAGCTCCATGTACTTTAACAATGCGTCAGTCTCTGATTATTCAGGATGATTTGTGACAAATGGTAAACTGGGTATCAGATGTAACATGGACACCCAGTAATCAGAGACTGACCTTTATATAAAATGTACCCAGAGTGGTGATTCATTGATACAGGGAAGAGAGGTCCATGACGGAACAGATTCAAGATTTGCTGTTCTTTGGATCCTTAAATAGTTTCCAATGCGTTTTGATTTTAGCTACACAGATGGTATAGAATCTTTTTTTTTTTTTTTTTTAAATCACATTAACTTTCGGTTTTGTCATCAGAAAACATCTATTTTCAGTATCATGCTCCAGACACCACTATCTTTTCCTGACTACAGTACATTTTGCTCCTTTTTCCAGTTCCCAGTACAGTACAAACCCTTCATCGTATTTATAAACAGGTGTACAGCAATATTTAACATTTATAACAATAAAGGCTTTTTTCATAATCTTTATACCGGTTTTCTTTGTTGTGTTTGAAGTTGTAGATATCTGACTAGAAACTCAGGTCAAAAATCCTGAGCAATCTGGGGTCACATTTCCCCATTGTCAGGTCACTATTTTGTAATACACATATGTGGCAGGATGGCTTGCAGTGGTGAGGTGTGGTGACGTCACAGACCAGGAAGTAACTGAACCAAAACAACAATGGATGGGCGGGTGAAGCTGAACGCTACTGCGGTCAGCGTTTTTAATAAATAATAATACAAAACAAAAAGACTTAAACAAATAACAAACAAAACAAAAAGGCGCGTTGGCCAAACAAATAATCAAACAAATAAGCTGGCTGGTTTTTAATCTATCTCTCTCCTCGCTCTCTCTGCTCCCCGTACTCTCCTCTCTACGTTCAACCCCACAGCACGGACAGCTGCAGGTTCTTATACTCTGGCCGAGGGGTTAACTAGCTGTTAATTATCTTATTACCCCTCGGCCACAGTCTGCACGAGTTTAGTAAGGATGCATGACTGTCAGCTAGTTAAATAATCAGTAGCTGATCAGCCATGCATCCTCACAAAGTTTTAAATTATAAAAACAATAACAAAGCGCCGCAAACAATAATACAAAAACAGTGCACATATAAATATAGGGGCGGGACACTCCGCCACACATGCCCCCCCTTGTGCGCAGCACACATGGCCTTTTCGGCCACCTCCCCCCTTAGTCCCTAAAGTCCCGGCTAGCAGTCCCGGCCCAGGAACAGGGGCAGCAACGGGCCAAAGGTGGCGGCCACGGTGGGATGTCCTCCTCCCACCCAAACAGCCGTAGCGTTCCGATGGCCCGCGCACAGGCCGGCTCCTCTGGCCAAAAATTTTGGGGGTGGTCTCCTGACCTCCACCCCTTCTTCAGGGCTGGCAGCTTCCCTCCGTGGGGCTCGGCCACCCTTTCTCCTGCAGCGAAATTGCTGCGGGGGGAGCTGGTCTCCTGACCTCCCCCCCCTTCTTCATGTCCGGCAGCTCCCCTCTGAGGGGCTCCGACCACAATTTCCCCTGCCGCGAAAGTGCGGCTGGTGGAGCTGGTCTCCTGACCTACCCCCTTCTTTGTGGCCGGCAGCTCCCCTTCATGGGGCTCCAGCCACAGTATTTCCTGCCGCATGGTAGCGACCCCAGGCAAAACAGGACCCTCGGGAGGCGACCGCAGCAGCAGCGGACCCTCGGGAGGGGAGCCCATGGCCATGGAGGCGGCAGTGGGAGCTCCACTTCTCCCTTGTACCCTGTAACTGGTGGCTCTCTAGGCGATGCGGAGCAACAGGCAGCCCCAGGCGATGCGGAGCAAAAGGCATCCTTGGGCGGTGCGAAGCAGGCATCCTTGGGCGGTGCGAAGCAGGCATCCTTGGGCAGTGCGAAGCAGGCATCCTTGGGTGGTGCGAAGCAGGGCAGGAGCAGTCCTTCCCATGACGGTGGATGTGGAACCAGCAGTTATTCACCCTCTGCTGGTGGAGGTGGGAGGGGCAAGCAGTCCTCCCACGGCGGCTGAGGCGGAACCAGCAGGCATTCACCCTCTGCTGGTGGAGCTGGGAGCGGCAAGCAGTCCTCCCACGGCGGTTGAGGCGGAACCAGCAGGCATTCACCCTCTGCTGGTGGAGCTGGCAGCGGTAAGCTGTCCTCCCACGGCACTTGAGACATAACCAGCAGGTATTCACCCTCTGCTGGTGGAGGTGGGATGGGCAAGCAGTCCTCCCACGGCCCGGCGGAACCAGCAGGCATTCACCCTCTGCTGGTGGAGGTGGCGGAGGCAGAGGCAGCTCCTGCTGCTCTGCCCCTGGTGGTGGAGGTGGCGGAGGCAGAGGCAGCTCCTGCTGCTCTGCCCCTAGCGGTGGTGGAGACAGAGGCAGCTCCTGCTGCTCTGCTCCTGGTGGTGGAGGTGGCAGAGGCAGAGACAGCTCCCGTTGCTCTGCTCCTGGTGGTGGAAGCGGTGGAGGTGGCGGAGGCAGAGGCAGCTCCCGCTGCTCTGCTCCTGGTGGTGGAAGCGGTGGAGGTGGCGGAGGCAGAGGCAGCTCCCGCTGCTCTGCTCCTGGTGGTGGAGGTGACGGAGGCAGAGGCAGCTCCCGCTGCTCTGCTCCTGGTGGTGGAAGCGGTGGAGGTGGCGGAGGCAGAGGCAGCTCCCGCTGCTCTGCTCCTGGTGGTGGAGGTGACGGAGGCAGAGGCAGCTCCCGCTGCTCTGCTCCTGGTGGTGGAAGCGGTGGAGGTGGCGGAGGCAGAGGCAGCTCCCGCTGCTCTGCTCCTGGTGGTGGAAGCGGTGGAGGTGGCGGAGGCAGAGGCAGCTCCCGCTGCTCTGCTCCTGGTGGTGGAAGCGGTGGAGGTGGCGGAGGCAGAGGCAGCTCCCGCTGCTCTGCTCCTGGTGGTGGAAGCGGTGGAGGTGGCGGAGGCAGAGGCAGCTCCTGCTGCTCTGCTCCTGGTGGTGGAGGTGGCGGCGGCAGAGGCAGCTCCCACTGCTCTGCTCCTGGTGGTGGAAGCAGTGGAGTTGGCGGAGGCAAAGGCAGCTCCCGCTGTTCTGCTCCTGGAGGCCTAGGTTCTGGACCTATGGGCTCCCCCTTCTGGCGCTGGATGCACGGGCCCCCCTTCTGGGTGCTGGATGCACGGGCTCCCCCTTCTGGGCGCTGGATGCACGGGCTCCCCTTCTGGGCTGAACGTCCTTTTCTCTTTTCCTGGTCAGGCTCTTGGAGGCGTTGTTTGTCCCACGCAGGACACCATATGTGGCAGGATGGCTTGCAGTGGTAAGGTGTGGTGACATCACGGACCAGAAAGTAACTGAACCAAAACAACAATGGATGGGCGGGTGAAGCTGAACGCTACTGCGGTCAGCGTTTTTAATAAATAATAATACAAAACAAAAAGACTTAAACAAATAACAAACAAAACAAAAAAGGCACGTTGGCCAAACAAATAATCAAACAAATAAGCGGGCTGGTTTTTAATCTATCTCTCTCCTCGCTCGCTCCGCTCCCCGTACTCTCCTCTCTACACTCAACCCCACAGCACGGACAGCTGCAGGTTCTTATACTCTGGCCGAGGGGTTAACTAGATGTTAATTATCTTATTACCCCTCGGCCACAGTCTGCACGAGTTTAGTAAAGATGCATGACTGTCAGCTAGTTAAATAATCAGTAGCTGATCAGTCACGCATCCTCACAAAGTTTTAAATTATAAAAACAATAACAAATACACGGCACTTTTATCCGCGCCGCAAACAATAATACAAAAACAGTGCACATATAAATATAGGGGCGGGACACTCCGCCACAACATTACATTGCAGTGAAAATGGAAATTCAATCTTTGTAAACTAACAAACTATACATATTTTATATTTGGCGAGACAAAAATAAACGAAACAGGCCTAGAACTAAATCCCTGTTTTTCTTTCTCCAGTATAGGCACACGCTTGGTTATTAAAAATGATTCTATCACTATTAAATGCAAACCTGTCTAATGGTATATATTGGTGAGGATGCAAGTCTCCAGCCTGTAAAATGATTGAACATGCTGCCTTTTCAGTGGATGAGTATTCAGAAGCCGTGACCTCTGCACAAGATGAATTAATTTGTGTTAATCCCAGGTCAAGCTTCTTGCACATCTCCAGCTGTCAATGCGTACCTGCTAGGGTTAAAGGGTATTCCGGGTCATATGTTGCACATGCCATGACTGACAATGCAGATTAAGTTGCCTATTGAAAAGGTTCATGCACAATTTATGATGAAAGCTCTATGCATGGCTAGGGAAATGCTTGATGGAAAGAGAAAAGAGATCAGGTATTAAACTAGAAAGGAAGGTGGCTTTTACATACAGCACCCATCTAATTCTCAAAAGGTTCAATGTCGGTCTCTCTCTACATCTAAATTATTTCTGTAACATATAGTTTACTGTTTTTTTCTTCATGTGTGTGCTTGGTCAATCCGGGTCAACAATTAATATCTTGCAAAATAATTAAATATTCACTGGTAAGCTCAATTCGTGTTTCGCCAAAATAAAATAAAAAATGAATAACAAACACATTAAATTAAAAAAAAAAAAAAAAAAAAAAAAAAAACCAAAAGACCAAAGTTTAATTTGCTTAACCACCGAACTTGCTTACACAGAGAGTTTCAGAAGATCCAAGAGAAATCCTTAGCGTCTATTTTGTGGGTTTAACAGGGCTTGAATTTCAGCGCGGGATTGCGGGAATCGTGCATTTTCCAAGTTGCTCCCACATATCTGCAACTTTCAGTGCGGGAAAATCCTGCAGAGATATTTTAAGACACCAAGCTACTGTATTTTGTATTTTACCCAATTTAGAATGCCTGAAACGCTACAATAAATCTCCAAGTAAGTGGGTGTCCATGACGAAAGCACTCGAGCCGCATTCTGAGTAGTTCTGGTAAAAAAAAAAAAAAAATACATAAATAAAAGTAGTGCTGGATATTTTAAGTGCCGCGAGACTTTATTCTCTCATACGTGATTCTCGGACGTTATCTTTAAGCATTATAGTATTATAGAAACTCAGTACACTGCAGTAAATAAGCAGTTTTGACTTTTGCTTTAACGCTTAACTCATTCATTTTGGGGTACCAGCGCACCGAAGGTTATGCGCATATTACTCAGGCACCGTAAAAGCCACTGACCGCAGCTTGTTTAAAAAGTACAGATCCGCGGCTTTCCAAAGACGTATTCAGTGTGTGTATGCGGTACTCCTAGCCGGAAATACGATCACCTGAAGTTAAGCCTCTCATCATGTGACAGAGTTCACAGCTTAGGTTTTGTTTTGAGCCTATTGCTCCGTCATTGTAGCAGCTAGACTGAAAGGGGCGGTAACGTTGAAAAGGTTAGAAGCTCAGCTTCCCCCCCACCATGTTCATTTCATATTGAGGTTCAATGGTGTAGTGTTTATAAGCCATCTATGATTACAATTTATAAAGCAGTGACCAAACATGATTTTTTTGGAAAAGCGTTTTTTTCATCTCTACCACACAGAGTATGCCTGATCATGTTGCAATTTAATAATATGAAAGGACATTTTGTGGCCTTTCATTTGATATGTTACATGCATGCAGTACAAACTATCCAGTAGTTAAACATACATAAATGAAAACAGTGAAAAACAGGCAGAAATAGGACTGAGTGTAAAGAGTTAAGAAAAAGAAGTGGAGCGCTGGTTAAAAAGAAAAACACCTTTTTCTTCTGCTGGATGCAAAAACTTCATGTCAGGCAATGGCAAAAGCAATGGAGAGTGCTCTGTCTCACAGTGATGAACAGCTGTTAGGTCTCCTGAAAGCAGCTTATTTTAAACACCAGTGTGAATGATGTGTGTGTGTGTAATATATATATATATATATATATATATATATATATATATATATATATATATATATATAGTTTTGTTATGCAAAAGTGCCTTTTTTTTGCCATTCCCTCATAACATTTTAGAATCCCCCTCCCACTGGCTGCAGGATAGGGGAAATCCCCTGCACACAAAAATGAAATTCAAGCCCTGGGTTTAAGCATTGCTACCCCTAAACCTTCTCCACTGCGGCTACAACATCAACCTATAATGTTTTTGATTGTATTTAGTCATGCTAATAATGTGATCGATAAATCAGTCAGACTGCAAGAGGTTAGAAGAAAGCGTTTTTTTTTTTTTGATCTGCCACAAGATAATTAATGTGTTCAGTGGTGACGAAAAGTACAAACAAAGCGTTAATTTTGGACTGTAGATTGAATTATTCTCAGTTACCAAACTTGCTGCTTAGAAAACACCTTTTAAAAATGTCAGATTTCACAGTTTTTAAACAAACAATACAAAACAAAAAAGGTGATTAACTGCGGTTATAACATATAATCAAGATTTTGCAACGTACTGTGGGTGATTTTTTCGACTATCAATCAGGTGGAAATAAATAATGATGACCACCATTACCAGTCGGTTTTCTCTATACAAGAAAACGTGTTTATAAAAATACAAAAACATGATCTCCGGTGGCTCGTCTTGTAATGGCATGCAAGTGTGGTAAGAATCCTGATTGCCAATGGCAGGGGACCCAAAACGGAGGTTCTGCCCTTCAGCGACCCCTGCTGGTCAGACAGAGAATCCCCAAGATTAATTATACAATTACAAAATATCCGTTTGCAATATCATCTGAAATGTGTGCTTGTCTACACTTGTTGCTATTCAACTGCTGTCCTTCTCCATTGAAAAGTAGCAGCAAGACTTTCCTTTTTAGTTCATAAAACTGCTGTAGATGCCTGAGCATTTAATTTAATTCAGTTACCTTGTCATGAAATCAGTGGTTGTCAGCCCTGGATTTTTTAAATGTTTTCACTGTTCCTATATAGAGATATAATGTTTTCCACTAGAACATTTTACCCCATCCTAGTAGGATTATGGGAAGGAGAAGCACAGGACTCTTACACATGGCAGTGAGCAGGGACTCATTAGGGCAGTCCATACATTCACACAAAATGAAGCTGCTTGCCAATATAGAAGGGGGAAAAAAAGTGAATAGTTAACCAGGGGAGAAGAATTCAGTTAAGATCAATACAATTTGAACAGAACTTCTCTTTTAAATAAAGCCCATGAATAAGCAAGCAGTTCTCTGCACTGTCCTTACCTTGATCAGGTAGAGCAGCGTGTCCTGGAGCTGGCCCTTGGTGAGAGTGCTGGGTGTCAGACTGACAGGCTCCACAGCCTGCCTGGGGGATAACAAGCTCCTCAGCCCTTGACAGCTCTCCGCTGGGGGCATGGCGAGCCGGCTGCTCTCTGAAGGCTTCCCCACTTTGGACTGGGAGAACTCCATGGGAGACATGAGCAGAGTGGGGGCCACTGTAGCTGGAATTCGCTGGGGAGAAATCACCTGATTGAGACAAGAGATCCTGTCAGCTTCTAAATACACCACATTTCAGACTGCAGGCTGTCTAGGCATAGACATTACTGGAAAACAAATCAAATCAATCTACTGTATCCTCCCTGCTTTTATTGCCTCGCATACATGTATTTCTCTTAAGGACGAGGAGGGCATGATAACATGCTGTATATGTGTATTTCTCAATAGGAATAATTATTTTTCTCTTGTCAATTACCTAACCACTGTATTCCAAAATAATAAGGACAGCAACATGCACAATTATCAAATGGCACAAAACCAACATAAGATCCTAGATTAGTATATTGCAATAGCTTTAGTTCCTTTAATGCTACATCAGCTGCTCAGGGGCACACACTGCTGCTGCTGCTATACTATTACAGTAAATAATAATGAAAATAAATAATGGACATTAAGTTAGCAATGCAATGCATAAATACATTTATCCTATCACTGTTCTAAAAAAAGAATCACAAGCTATAAACTTTAATTTAAATCAACAGGTCATAACTATGAACTGCAGGATGCTACAATTCACATTTAGAGTAGCGGTAAAGGGGACAATGAAAGCACTAGCCTGCAGGGTTGGCTGGAAACTGGATGAGAGACGGGAGGCTGTGGAGAGAAAGACAGAGGAGAGGTACGTGGCACTGATCAAGAGAGTCAGCAGCAGGGAAGTACCCCATGTACCAGCATCGGGTACGATTCTGGTACATGGAAGACGTGGGTACAAATAGGCGAAGCCACTGCCCTGGAGCAATTTTGCCACGTGGTCGGCGCCGAGACCCAAGCGTGGATACGGTGCCAATACAGCCACCCTGGAAGTCGCAGTCAAACTGGCAGAGGACTTCCTGATCTCCTCCAAGACCAGCCTGTTGACCTCTCCCTCACCACCACTGAGCAGCCAGGAACTGGCTCCACCTCCACCACACCCCCGCCTCACTCTGGAATCCAGACCTCCCGGACCACTGACCCCAATGGGCTGGGCCCCCTCCTTACCATGGAGGTAGCGATCGGCCCCCAGCTGGGGTAGATTTAATGCCCCTGACTCGCTGCCTTATCAGCAGCGGGACAGATATGTATCCCCAGTGCCTTCTACCCCTCCTTTCAGTTACAGGTGCCACCAAACAGGACATGTCGCCCAGCTGTGCTCCTCTGCTATGCAACGTGGCGACATGTCATCTGGCATCAGACGTGGGTAAGACAGGGAAATGGTCGGGAGGGACCTTGTATTGTTGATGTGGTTGTTGGTAAAGTGAGTACCCATGCATTAGTGCACTCCGGGTGTGAGCAGACCATAATTCGGACAGCTCTCTTGGGCGGTGTGTCGTGGCAGTCACAAGGCCAGGTGGCCATCTCCTGTATCCATGGAGACACGGCGACATATCCCATGCCAAAAACACACATTATATATATATATATATATATATATATATATATATATATATATATATATATATATATATATATATATATATACACACACACACACACACACACACACTACCATTCAAAAGTTTGGGGTCACTTAGAAATTTCCTTGTTTTCGAAAGAAAAGCAAATTTTTTGTCCATTAAAATAACATCAAATTGATCAGAAATACAGTGTAGACATTGTTAATGTTGTAAATGACTATTGTAGCTGGAAACGGCTGATTTGTAATGGAATATCTACATAGGCGTACAGAGGCCCATTATCAGCAACCATCAGTCCTGTGTTCCAATGGCACGTTGTGTTTGCTAATCCAAGTTTATCATTTTAAAAGGCTAATTGATCATTAGAAAACCCTTTTGCAATTATGTTAGCTCAGCTGAAAACTGTTGTGCTGATTAAAGAAGCAATAAAACTGGCCGCCTTTAGACTAGTTGAGTATCTGGAGCATCAGCAATTATGGGTTCATTTACAGGCTCAAAATGGCCAGAAACAAAGAACTTTCTTCTGAAACTCATCAGTCTATTCTTGTTCTGAGAAATGAAGGCTATTCCATGCGAGAAATTGCCAAGAAACTGAAGATCTCGTACAACGCTGCGTACTACTACCTTCACAGAACAGAGCAAACTGGCTCTAACCAGAATAGAAAGAGGAGTGGGAGGCCCCGGTGCACAACTGAGCAAGAGGACAAATACATTAGAGTGTCTAGTTTGAGAAACAGACGCCTCACAGGTCCTCAACTGGCAGCTTCATTAAATAGTACCCGCAAAACACCAGTCTCAACGTCAACAGTGAAGAGGCGACTCTGGGATGCTGGCCTTCTAGGCAGAGTTGCAAAGAAAAGCCATCTCTCAGACGGGCCAATAAAAGAAAAGATTAAGATGGGCAAAAGAACACAGACACTGGACAGAGGAAGATTGGAAAAAAGTGTTATGGACAGATCGAATCTAAGTTTGAGGTGTTCGGTTCACAAAGAAGAACATTAAGTGAGACGCAGACCAAATGAAAAGATGCTGGAGGAGTGCTTGACGCCATCTGTCAAGCATGGTGGAGGCAATGTAATGGTCTGGGGGTGCTTTGGTGGTGGTAAAGTGGGAGATTTGTACAGGGTTCTTGAAAAAGGGATCTTGAAGAAGGAAGGCTATCACTCCATTTTGCAACGCCATGCCATACCCTGTGGACGGCGCTTGATTGGAGCCAATTTCCTCCTCCAACAGGACAATGACCCAAAGCACAGCTCCAAAATATGCAAGAACTATTTAGGGAAGAAGCAGTCAGCTGGTATTCTGTCTATAATGGAGTGGCCAGCACAGTCACCGGATCTCAACCCTATTGAGCTGTTGTGGGAGCAGCTTGACCGTATGGTACGTACATCGTGCCCATCAAGCCAATCCAACCTGTGGGAGGTGCTTCAGGAAGCATGGGGTGAAATCTTTTCAGATTACCTCAACAAATTGACAACTAGAATGCCAAAGGTCTGAAAGGCTGTAATTGCTGCAAATGGAGGATTCTTTGACGAAAGCAAAGTTTGAAGGACACAATTATTATTTCAATTAAAAATCATTATTTCTAACCTTGTCAATGACTATATTTCCTATTCATTTTGCTATATTTCCTATTCAAACTCATTTCATGTATGTTTTCATGGAAAACAAGGAAATTTCTAAGTGACCCCAAACTTTTGAACGGTAGTGTATATATATATATATATATATACAGTACTGTGCAAAAGTTTTAGGCAGGTGTGAAAAAATGCTGTAAAGTAAGAATGCTTTCAAAAATAGACATGTTAATAGATTATATTTATCAATTAACTAAATGCAAAGTGAGTGAACAGAAGAAAAATCTAAATCAAATCCATATTTGGTGTGACCACCCTTTGCCTTCAAAACAGCATCAATTCTTCTAGGTACACTTGCACAAAGTCAGGGATTTTGTAGGCATATAGTCAGGTGTATGGTTAAACAATTATACCAAACAGGTGCTAATGATCATCAATTCAATATGTAGGTTGAAACACAATCATTAACTGAAACAGAAACAGCTGTGTAGGAGGAATAAAACTGGGTGAGGAACAGCCAAACTCAGCTAACAAGGTGAGGTTGCTGAAGACAGTTTACTGTCAAAGTCATACACCATGGCAAGACTGAGCACAGCAACAAGACACAAGGTAGTTATACTGCATCAGCAAGGTCTCTCCCAGGCAGAAATTTCAAGGCAGACAGGGGTTTCCAGAAGTGCTGTCCAAGCTCTTTTGAAGAAGCACAAAGAAACGGGCAACGTTGAGGACCGTGAGGCGAGTGGTCGGCCAAGGAAACTTACTGCAGCAGATGAAAGACACATCATGCTTACTTCCTTCGCAATCGAAGATGTCCAGCAGTGCCATCAGCTCAGAACTGGCAGAAAACAGTGGGACCCTGGTACAACCATCTACTGTCTGGAGGTCTGGTCAGAAGTGGCCTTCATGGAAGACTTGCGGCCAAAAAGCCATACCTCCGACATGGAAACAAGGCCAAGCGACTCAACTATGCATGAAAACACAGGAACTGGGGTGCAGAAAAATGGCAGCAGGTGCTCTGGACTGATGAGTCAAAATTTGAAATATCTGGCTGTAGCAGAAGGCAGTTTGTTCGCCGAAGGGCTGGAGAGCGTACACAAATGAGTGTCTGCAGGCAACAGTGAAGCATGGTGGAGGTTCCTTGCAAGTTTGGGGCTGCATTTCTGCAAATGGAGTTGGGGATTTGGTCAGAATTAATGGTCTCCTCAATGCTGAGAAGTACAGGCAGATACTTATCCATCATACAATACCATCAGGGAGGCATCTGATTGGCCCCAAATTTATTCTGCAGCATGACAACGACCCCAAACATACAGCGAAAGTCATTAAGAACTATCTTCAGCGTAAAGAAGAACAAGGAGTCCTGGAAGTGATGGTATGGCCCCCACAGAGCCCTGATCTCAACATCATCGAGTCTGTCTGGGATTACATGAAGAGAGAGAAGCAACTGAGGCTGCCTAAATCCACAGAAGAACTGTGGTTAGTTCTCCAAGATGTTTGGGCCAACCTACCTGCCGAGTTCCTTCAAAAACTGTGTGCAAGTGTACCTAGAAGAATTGATGCTGTTTTGAAGGCAAAGGGTGGTCACACCAAATATGGATTTGATGTAGATTTTTCTTCTGTTCACTCACTTTGCATTTAGTTAATTGATAAATATAATCTATTAACATGTCTATTTTTGAAAGCATTCTTACTTTACAGCATTTTTTCACACCTGCCTAAAACTTTTGCACAGTACTGTATATATATATATATATATATCTCTCGGTAGGACCAATGCAACGTCACCTCGTAGTGGGTTGTTTATACTGGCCACAGTATAAACAATGAATTAAAAATGCAGTCCCGACCGCACACGTCAACGTGGCAGAGAAGCAAGGGGAAACGATTGGTGAGATTTTCCCCTTAAGAGCTGACTTGTTTTCTTCCCTTTTTCGTCCTAGAAAAACAACGAAAAGAGAGACGGATCAAAAGATAGGAAGGTGCCTCAGTGAGACGAGGTTGGGGCGTGGTAGGAGAGAGCTCGGATGGTAGCAGTGTGGAGTAGTGGTTAGGGCTCTGGACTCTTGACTGGAGGGTTGTGGGTTCAATCCCTGGTGGGGACACTGCTCCTGTACCCTTGAGCAAGGTACTTTACCTAGATTGCTCCAGTAAAAACCCAACTGTATAAATGGCCAATTGTATGTAAAAATAATGTGATATCTTGTAATAATTGTAATTCGCCCTGGATAAGGGCGTCTGCTAAGAAATAAATAATAATAATAATAATAATGGTATCAAACGCCACTCAAAGGGAGTCGGTACGCAGTGTGACCGAGAGGGCGAGGTTATTTGGCCATTCAGGGCAGATGTTACTCCGGCCCCTCTCAATATACCAGACATGTGGGACAGAAGCATGGACCTAGTGTGGGACCAAAGCAACGACCCCACACTGGTGCACGCTTGGGGTCTTGTCCCAGCAGGTCGACGGAGTATAACACCCCATCCTCTATCTAAGTAAAAAAATGCTCCCCCGGGAGCGTAACTACTCCGTCATTGAGAAGGAAAGTCTGGCCATTAAATGGGTCACTCAGACCTTACGCTACTACTTATTGGGACATTCATTCAATCTCGTCACTGACCACACCCCACTCAAGTGGTTAAGCACGATGAAGAACAGCAATGCCTGGATAACTCGTGGTATCTGGTGCTGCAAACCTTCATGCATTTCATGACACACCGTGCAGGGAAAGACCACCAAAATGCGGATTACTTTTCCCTGGAGGGGGGTGTAATGGGAAAAGTAGATTCAGCCGACTGTTCCTTTGGCTCCACTCTGAGCGGTGGGATATGTGACAGACAGCGAATGAATCCGAGTCAACAATCTCCCTCCCGACCGGCGAGGACACAGTATAACAGGAACAGTGTGCCCTGGACTGGATGGTTTGATAGTTCATTCCAGAGTCAGTCGGAAGTCGGCCATCCAAAGAGGGGGCAAAGCCACAACAGTAGAAGTCAGCACCTTACTGTGGTAGGCGATGTGTTAGTCATGGATTGGAGGAGATGTGACTGCACTCGCTACCAAAGGGGGCATGACTGAAGGTATATCAGGGTGTATGGCCGAGCGATCTGTTTCTTTGTTTTGGTTATGGAAAGACCTGTAAAGGATAGGCAAAACTGAAAGTAACCGCAAGTGCTTTGTATTTGTGTTTGTTATTAGCTGTTTATTTGTAATTATTAGACGGCTAAGCAAACCGGGAGCCGTCGCTGTTAAGCCAGCATCCAACCCGGATTACAAACACTGCACCAGTCACACTTAACTGTGTATTCGCCAGCAGCACGGGAGCACAGCAAAAGGACACAGAGCCGTGCCTTACATTGCCTTTGTGTATTATTATTACGGGACTGAAACCCTGTATTGTTTGGCTGTGCAATTACACATTGCTGTGTAGTTGCTAGCATTATTATTAAACGGTGCCAAACCGTGAAAACAAATTAAAGAAACTGTTTGGACCGTGAACACTGTTTGTTGTCGTTGTTTGAGCACTGCATCACCTCTACACCTGTGCACTGCAAGCCACTTTGCCACAATGCCCCTCTTCCTTTCAAAGCAGAGTGGGATTTTCTTATTGAAGGAACGAGCCCAGCGGCAGCAGAGGGTATGTACAGTGAGGACTTTACACGTTTCTTTTAACACAGAGCTTATTTCTTTCTTACTTTTTTTGGCCATCTGCACACTACTGAGAACTGAAGTACAGTACTTTCGAAGTAGGCATGCGGTTTGTTTTTTGTTCGTTCATGAGATCGAGTCCCTCCTACCTTCAAGGCTGACCGTGCTATAAACACATTACCTGAAACAGCGGATTTGACTTGTCCCTGGCGAGGCTCTTCTCTGGCCAGGTGACCAGGGGCCTGGAACTCTGGCTGAGGGGCTCATGGAACCTGGCGGCGAGGGTGGGCCTAGGCAGCCCATCGGGGTTCTGCTCTTGCTGGACCAGCTGCAGTCTTTGGATCAGCTCGTGGGGGTAGACCACGCCTGGAACATGGTGCCGGGGAGAGGGAGCTACAAGCTGGGGGCCGTTGGGGCTGAAGAAAAGGGGCTGTGACTGGCGACTGCTGCTGCTGAAGCCCAGGGGCTCTACCGGGGGGCCTGCTCCGGAGTCAGGCTTGCGCAGGTTGGGTGCTCCCTGGAGCTGGGTCGGCTGGTGTGAGCAGGCAGAGGCCGGGGGCTGGAACAGTCTGTGCAGAGGGTCTCGGCCGGGGCAGGAGGCTGGCTGGAAACTCCCGTTCTCACACAGCCGGTTTTCAGGAGATTCTGAGACGGGCCGCAGCTCCGCAGCCCCTCCTCGGGAGGTCATCAGCTTCTGGAAGGCCAGGCAGGGGTGGGCGGTGCTGCTGTTTGCAGCTACCTTTGCTAGTGCCTGCCCCGGTTCCTCATAAGAAAGGGATCGGAGCAGTGCAGGTCGATTCTCGGCTTTTGCCCCTCCCGATTGCATGCTGCTGTCCTGCCCTGGGACAGACTTGTCCTTGGCTCCGAAAAGGGCTGCGAGGGATAAGTGCTTGGGCTCAGACTCGCCATCCTGCAAGAGGAGCAGACTTCTCAGTTAACTTGTTAAAGAGGAAGTAGCTTCAAATGTGATTAAATTAGATTTTTTACATTTCCATTACTATATTGTGTCCTGGGTCTCCAGTATTGGGATATTATAATTTCTCTAAATCTGCCTACATTTACATAAACAGGCAGGCACACAGTCACATTATTTTAATGGAAGGATGAATGCTGCTCAGTCCTGGTGGATAGGATTCTCCAGACAAACTCAAACCCAAGTAAAGGCAGACTTAGAGAAAAATGAGCAACTTAATATCAGAGCGACAGAACAACTCAGAATGATTGCAAACACTATAACATTAGTAAAGGTAATGTAAGAAAAATCTATTAAAATGACAACATTTGAAGCTACTTTAAACCAACACAGAAATAATGCCAAATGCTACGATTTTGACTATAGCAGCTACTATCCTGGTCTCTGCTGAGGCATTACCCCAAGGGGTATCAAGCTATGCTTATTCATAAATAAAGGATACTCCATGAATGTTCATGCAGTGCTTTCCTGTATTTGTTTTTACATAACTGAATTAATCTATATACATTTTCGCTGTTGATAGTTCTATTATGGCATTCTAACTGGCTCCATAAAGTTCTTATGTACGGACAGCCGTGTCCTTCAGAAACGTATTACTTTATTAAATGTTAATAATTATAATACTTTATCACTTATTAAAATTGGAAGCAGAATGGTCATTTTTAAAAGAAGTTGAATGATACTAGGGCTGACGTTTTACTGTGAATACCGCCGGACAGACCAGTCTGTGAAACACGGTGCCATCATGACTGTGCAACTCACATGGATAACTTACAAGGAGACAGAAGCATTACAGAAGCTCTGTTGTGAATTCAAAGCATATACGTGGCTTTGTTATATTTAATGACGGAGATACTTCAGTGATAGAGGCAGAGGCACTTTTACAAGTTGATCGTCAAGCACAATCTTCCAGTCGCTGTTGCCAATCTCATCGGTTCTCTTTGCAAATCTGCATTTCCTGACTCCAAAATCGCCAGCAGAAAAAACATTGACAAAACTAGCAAGATAAATAAACATCTGGAACAGTTCCAGCAGATCTGTGGCATTGCAAACAGAGAGATCAAAACGGGTAGATAGTACTAATCAGTATTAAGATGCCTCAATCATTCTTGATACACTGCTGTATATAAAAATTCAGTTTTTACACCATTAATGAATAATGATGCAAAACTGATGTTTGGAAATTGTGCAAACATTATTATTTATAGAGCGTGACTGTCAGTTCTCATGTGTTCGTCAGTGTTATCTTTACTCTGAAAGTCCAAAGCACATGCCGAAGCATGCATGCCTTGAACTGCCTCTGCAATGCAAGCTCAACTCTCAGCAGACTTTTAAATGAATGTGCTTGCTGTCTGGGCAGTGTATCTGCATTTTAGTGAATATTTTTTAAAATTTAGGTTGTATAGTGTTTTAGCAGGGTAACTGTTGTGCAATTATTTTTACAATATTGTTTTTACCCTTTTAAACTAACATGGTTTTTAGATAGTTTTAAACATTGAACAGTGTCTTACTCCGTTAGCAAAGCTCAGTAAATCTGCCCCATTACTTTTTGTTGGTGCAGACAGAATGCATAGATGAGTTTGATGTACCATTCAAACACACTACTGCTTTCTATAGTATACTACAGTACATGCTATAGCAAATTACTAGTGTTTAACAGGACTGGTATTTTCTTATGGGATACTTCCTAAAGTATTAGTATTAAAATGAAAAAAAGAAGTCATTATGGTGGATCTTTCTTTGATGTTGTCTTTCTCTACAAGTGTTTTAATAGTGCCATGGGCGTTTCTATGTTACTGTTGGCTAACAGTAATGCATTTTTCAACTTTTTATTTGAGCTATTTGAGCAGATAAGAAGTTACCATTGTGACATTTTGTTTCCAGTTTTCCAAGCACTCTTGTTATTTGAACTTCAAATTAGATGAGCTCCCACTGGATTAAGATCTAGTTGTTCTAAACTGTATGATTAAGTTGGGTATAACTGGCAGGAAATGAGGTCTACCCAATCAATTTAACAGTAATATACCAGCACTGTTTAGATTATTTATATAGGACACTTTGTGAATCAAGCTGTGCATAAGTGTCTAGTGTAAAAACTGTATGTTTGTAAATAAGATATCAAATTCTGGAAAAGGGTCCCATTTTAATAATTTAAAACAATATCAGTCTTTAGATCTGCAACTGTTTAGAACAACTGAATTGATATTGCATGTCTTGGGCCCTGTCCACACTATGCCTTTAAACCGTCTTAAAAGTGCTAAATACGGTTTGCGTCCACACTACGCAGTGTTTAATACTGTACTCAAGAACTGGACTCGAGACCACTTCAGGGGTAGTCTCGAGTCCGGGTCTAATTAGATCGCATCAGGTAGTGCGGTTTGTCAGAAGTGTGGACGCTGTAATACAAAACTACATTTTTTGTGCATCCTCCAATATCCCAAAATGCTCTCTGATATGTTTTGGTGCATGGATAGTACAAATACAGTACTTAAGAATAGGCACCTGAAGTTGAGAATGACTACCAATACTACTGTACCGTAATTCTGAGGCTTGTTGTAAAATAGTGAATCGTGGAGCGACGTGATCAGATGCCGAAATCAAGGCACATTGATATCTGGAGAGATGAAATCGGTCAAGAACTTCAGCGTTCAAAACGAATATGCACACATTATGATAAAACGTACCTTGTGTTTTTAAGAAACAAAACCATAAAGTTCATTGTTCTGAAGTGCGGTGTCTTCCACGGGAACAGGCTCCATATTTGCCGGCTTGTAAACAGACAGTGCATGGTGGGATACTATCATTATGTCCCACAGTCCATTGCACTGCTAGGAACTGTAACCAAACTATTTTAGCAGTGTTTGTACTTAAGCCTGACTAAACATGAAACAGTACTTTAGTTGTGGACGCTTTGAGCTGGTCTAACTGTTTTTGAGTACGGTTCTCGAGATCGGTTATGTAGTGTGGCAGGGTCTAAGAGACCAAGGCTTCCACCAGGCTGTGTCACCTTGCGGGGCTGCTGGTGCTGCACAGGAGCGTAGTGCCTTTCTGTTGGTTTCACAGGGATGGGTTTGATCAGGTTGGGGTTGTTGAAGATCACACTGCTGACAGCGATTTCCTTTGGCTCTGAACTTGGCTTACCCTGAAGAAAAGAGAACAGGGCAGGGGAGGGAGAGTGAAAGCAGGACAGGAATAAAAGATCATGCATGTGCTACATATCCAAACTGCACTTATATTGGAGGTTCCAACACATCTATACAATTAACAGGGCTTTCTACAAGCTGTGGTGTTTGACTTAAAGTATTTATAAATCCCTCTAATCGGTGAACTTGTTAATACAAACCACTAAAACAGAAAACTATTTGTCAAGCTGAAACAACAGCCAGCTTAACTCAGTCAGCAGACACTGTGTGACGCTTCACTCTCAAACCACTGCTTTGCAACTTTAAGACCTATCCTATCAGAACAATGGATCAGCTATAGTGTGCAGCAATGTTTGCATCACTCTACAGTACAACAACAGGAGCTAATTTATTCTACTGTCAGCTAGTCCTATCCTAACTGTGCGGGTTTAAGCCTAGTGCGAGGCAGTGTGCCTGCTGCCTCTGCGGTGTCCCACAATTAGGGTTACATTTTAAACAAAGAGGACAAATGTTAATGGTAGAATATTCAATCACATCTTAGCAGACTGCATCTTTCACATCAGTTAATGTTTTCTTCCTACCACAGCAGTGGAAAAAATAGAATATACCATATAATACCATATACATTACATGAAATGTTCTGGGTAACTTACTGATAATTGTGCAAGTAATTTATTTATTTATTTATTTATTTTAACCCTTTGTGCTTCTTTCTTCTAGGGTATATTCAAATTGATCTAAGAGAGCATGTTTGAAATACACCACTGTTTAAATAATTACAAATACCCCAATGATCAAACATCCAATAGTGCATCTGTTAATGTTAAGACTGAATGGACTACATTGTGTTGATGAAGAAAAGAACACATATTTTGCCAGTCTACCATGTTACTATTGCTCAATCAGAACCCATGCTTACTGTCCAACCCACTACAAAGCAAACCCACACATCTTCAAATGTCTTTTTATTGAGCAGTTCTGAGTTTTAGCATTGTTTCTCAATCTGCCTTTACCCGGCTTTGAGCTTTTCAAGAGAATCCTTAGTGCTGAGACTGAACTCTGTTTAGATAATGTAGAGTAGGTGGGGCTGGCAGAGTTGAATTGTCATATTGGCACATGATTTGAATGGAATGAGGATGGCTGTTCAGTCCTAGCAGTTAGGATTATCCAAACAAGCTCAGAGCAGCTCAAAGCCAAGTAAGAAAAAATAAAAAAATAAATAAAGAGGAGGTCAATATTGGAGCAACAGAACCACCTTGCATTGCAATCGTATGAGAACCCTCTTAGAGGTAATAAAGTGGCTGGGCCTTTAAGTCTTGATTTGGTGCCACCTAGTGGTGAGGTCAACAATCTGCATACCTTGTCATATTCATCTCTGGCCTTGGTCAGCATCTCCAGGATGTCCACACCTCTGCTGTCCCCGGGGTGAAGTGTTCTTGGGGAGCTGCCTCCCCCCTGCTGGGCCTTGAGCAGCTCCTGTTGTGTTAAACTGGAGAAGGGGGAGACAGACGAGTGCAATTACATGCTGCCACAAACAAGGCGATTTACAACTATAGATTTTACAGTAATGTATTTGTTTGTACCTATGCAGTTCAGAATATATAGAACTCATTGTGTTATATTTCAGTCTTTGGTGCACTCACTTTTATCAGAAAGCTGACTTTGTGGATAGTCCAGTTTGTTTACTTTTGCGATTTTAGCTGGGAATGTGCAACGTCTTATAAATGCTGAGGACGACCACCTGAGGTTGACACACGTTTGTTTTAACTGTTAATTTCATAATCAATGAATAACGAATACAAATAAAGAGATAAAGACATTCTGAGTTTTTGTTCATGAGTGTGTCGAAATGCTAGTTTATTGATTACTGTGAGGTTGACGCAACCGTGTCAGGTTTAAATGAAGCACAAGGGTATATATGGAAATTATTTTAGCTGCAGGGAAATAAAGAATTATACAGTCTTGCATATCCTAGGTCATTTCAGAAATAGCGTGAAATTAACCAACCAGCTGCTTCCCTTGATGACTGACATGCTTTGCAACCAATTACATGCTTTGACCCCAAATGTCGGGTGTTGCTGTAACAATGCAACTTATTTCAAATCTGCACCTAAGAGATGGACGTGCAGGAGAGGTAAGGCTAGTAGTAGCGTGAAGTCTTTTATGTTCGTTTTTTTGTATGATCGCTTAAAAGGAAAGCCACAGTTTGCCTATTTGTTTTATTTTCATTTTGCCGGCCACAACGCAATATGTTTGATGCAAGTACTATCCTTAACTTTCCACCTGACTCTTCCCCCTGTGCAGCACAAAATGACCGGTAACTGCAGGGCCTCATTCCAAGGTCAAAAACAAGCCAAACAGTAAGGGAGTTGTTACAATTATCTTATGCTAGTGAAATCCAAGAACAGTATTGCTCGTTTTCTACATCAGAAAACATAAAAAAACTTTAGTTACCTACTAAAAAGTTACCTACTTTTTCATGAGTTCTGCGATTCTCCGGCAATCCTCTTGGTCATAAAACCAGATCCCGTATATGGACACTGAAAACAGAAACACAATCAGAGCACAAGAATAACCCTGCAATACACAACTGTGCACTTGAAGGTGCTGGCACAGAACCACGTACGGAGCGTTTTGACACACAATGAAGACGACATGGTAAATAGGTCTGCCCTCAAAAGTAAATAGTAGAGTACAGTAATAATGTCTACAGCCATCTACATTGTGGTTCCAAACTTATTTTCCAGGTAGTTCTTAATGTCCATACTTATGTCACAAATATTTGAACAATCTTATCTGCAGGCTGTTTTCAGTTGGGGGAGGTGAATGGAGCCAGTGCTGGAAAGCAATGGCAGAGCCCATCATGGTGAAGTGCAGTGGAGACAGGCAGACAGTGAACATTTCCCCACACCTCTTGAGATTAGTTTAAAAGAGATAAGACCAAGGGGACAGGGGAGGGAATAGAATGTGAGAAAAAAAAAAAAACAGTGAACAAAAAAATGAGTAGTGAGAGCTGACAAAGTAATGCCCCTCTACATATTAAACGGTCAGCTTGCAAGTGGATCTACAGGCCATTTCAGCTCTGCTGTGCTGTATCCAGACTGCTTTAAAACCGCACCAGTATTTTCTAAAACCAAGAGACCAGCGACCCCTCTCAGGAATACACCATCCGGAGAATGATCCGAAATCTGCTCTCCCGGTCACAGAAGCCCAAGCACCAGCGCTTGTCAGAGGAGCCGCAGGTGAAGTACAAAGGGAACGTGGTTTCGGAGACGCAGCTCGACCATGTCTACGTTCGTCCTGGAGGTGAGAGGCTTGTTTTTTATTTAGTCATATCAATGTACGCTATAAGAAACAGGGTCAGTTTAATGTTTTGGTGTTTTAGCATTTCTATTTAACAGTTGCCTTTGTGATAAGCAAAACCTATTGTTTTGGCTACATAGCTATAGTTTCAATAAACTCGAAAATAAAGGCCTATTTTAAAAGTACTCAGGACTTGGTGGGTTTTGCCTTCATGTCGCATCATGGGGGTTCTGTGTAATAACATTCTGTATTGTGGCTGAGCGTACACAGCAATATTGTTAAATAATTATAAACAACAGTATTGCAAAGCTACAACACAAACCAAAGTGAGGCTTGCTAGTCTCTGTCTGTCAATGCAGTCGAAGTACACGGTATTTTGGCTTTCACCTTCAAGCAGTAATGGTTTGGGGAACCAGTGTGTGCAAAGGGGTTCAGCACTTTCTTTTACCTTATCTGGGGTGGCTGGCCTGGATCCCCAGAATTGGCAGGACACTCACTGGCACAAGCATGCTCCTTCCCTTTCACTATATATGGTAAAGGGGCTCCGTTGTCGAGACACATTATCCAGCTGCACTATTCATTGCCTATTTATAATTGTTATCTACCAAGAAATTCCTAAATAGCAGTAAAAACTGTATGTTGCAGGAGCTACTATGATTTAGAGATACCACTGATAGCAGATAGTACTGATAGCTCTATCAAGATCTGCAAAGATTAGTAGCTCATATAGCACTCATCTATATATCAAAACTATATACAATTCAAGTAGTATTTTTTACTAGCTTGCCAGAAAATTGATGTTTTATTCTTTCACAAAAGCCTGATCTAATTATGTGCATGGGCCTATTGCTGTTTTTATAACGTTTTCTTGGATGGATTTTTGGTTAAAAAGAATGCGATTATCAGAACTTGTGAACGACTTGTTGGATCAAAAAAGTACATACGCCTTCATAGTAGTGTTCTGCGATATTTCAGGATATGATATTCAACACTATCACAATACTTTGGATTTTATGTCCATTACATGTTAAATGGCTGCCAAATTCCTTTTTTTGCAAGTGCAAAGAGCATAAGAGGCTGATACAGTTAATAATGCTACTGCATGGTGGAAACAAGTTCCAGTGTATTCAAAGGTCATTGCCACAGACTATAAAATTAAAACAAACTGGTAAGAAAGCGCAACACTTCGTGTAAAAGACACTTTCTTTATTTCTTACATATAAAAAGAGAACTCTGGCATCTCTTAATTCTTATATGTAACAAAATAACACAAATACTTTCCTTGAAGCAGACTTTTTATAACTAGGCCAGAAGTTTTACATACAGGGGTATCTTAGAAGTGTCCTAAAAATGTGAGCAAGGAATGAAAAAATGAAGCTCTGTTGTGGAAGCCGATTCACACGATTACTTCAAGAAATGGCTTGATGAGGTTCTTACTTGGATCAATAAACAACCAAATGAGCAATATGGGCCAAATGGACCTCCTCTTGTTTGTAACATTTCTTGTTACTACAACACAACACCTCCATGAATCTATACTGTTCAAATATTTTATTAAGTAAAAGCAAGTAAACACACATAATGCTAAACTAGACTAGCCTGATTGACTCATTTACACTGTAAACATTTCTTTTTAAATGAACACAGTAATGTGTTACATTAGGGAACACACAAACGTATTTCTTAATTTTAAACACTATGCGTTCATTTTACAATTTTGTAGTGTTAGATATTTTGTAAATCACTACTTTCAAATCATTTAATAAAATTAGTTCAGTGGATAAAAAATAACAAAAAAAAACTCTGGTAAAGAATTGCTTTACTAAAAAACACTGCTAACATACGAATTCAATAGTGAAAAATTCAAAGTTAAGCATTATATTTAATGCTACATTTCTCTTACGTGCTATTAAAACATAATTCTGTTTAAGCGTATTCAAGCCAAATGTCTCCATCAAAACAACGACCCAGTGCACCTCAAATAAGAACATAAGACTTTCGGCCCACCATGCTCGTCTGGTTGTTAAAAACCTGCACAGAAAGTAAATTAGACAAAAGACAACCACTTTGGCTACTATAATAAACTACATGCTTTTTATTGCTTTCATGCTGAACCTGTAGCAGGCTTTTGCAGTGTGACTTGGAAGCATTACTGCCAGGTCCTGTGCTTTCCTCTGCAGGTGAAGCATCACATTGATCCTGTTATCTGTAGAGAAACTGATAAGCTGGCAATGAAGTCTGTATTCATTCTGGTCTTTCCACTGCTCATGCATGCAATTCAAAGCACAGTGTTTTCACAGCTATCGCATTACATGCACATAAACTATGGATTAACACAAAATCCAAAGAATATAAAAACATCGCCAACATTTTTGACATGCGGTAGAGTTTTAATGACACGTCGGCAAATTATATTTTTGCAGCTTCTAGCAAATGCACTGTAATGACAAAAATAAACAAGCATCAAAGAACTCCCTTTTGATCAGCTTCTAGCGCATTCCTGTTTTATTTGTTATCTTTCCTGTGCCTTTTTTAAGTAATATGCACTGGGATTCACTTACTTAAACTAGTAAAAGAACAGAAGAAACTAAAAGAAAGTAAACTTCGGCAAAGAGATTGTGGTGATGATCTGAAAGACGTTTCAATAAATTTGTGACATTTCTTCCTTTATTTTTCGCTTCTTTAGAACACTTTTGACACTGACTGTCTGCCTTCAACCAGATTGCTGTTGTCATCTGGCTGAAATCCAAAATAGTTCCACACCATGCTTCTTTCTCGGCATTCACCATGACTGTTGCAGTAATTTAAATTTTCCCAGAGCGCGCAGGGTAGTTGGTCACTTCCTCTAAGCGGAAATGAGCAAGCTTAGTTCATATTGTTTTTAACGCACACAATTACAGAGTTTTATTTTAAAAGTAAAAATACAAAACAAACAAACATGGCATCTAAAAAAAATCATGATAGTTCTTTATTTTTATTTTACCCCGTTATTAGGTATGGTAGGATTCTGGTTTCATGATCTACCCTAGGTATCGATATACCGCAGAACACTACTTCCTAGCACTGGTGGCTGTAAGAAACACATACAACTTCCCCAAAGTGAGGTGAGGGAGAGAGTGCTTACAGCGTGCGTTCCGGTAGAGAAGGAAGGGGTCCTGCAGCTGGAGGTCCAGGTCTTTGGTGATGGGCTCCGTCCGGTTGTCCATGCTCAGCCGATTCATGATGGTGAAGCCGTGCCTGGGAGAGGCAGATCTACAGAACCGAGACAAAACAGAGCCGGGGTTCCACTGGACTGGACTGGACCAACTGGGTATTCAGTGGTGGCTATAGTGACCATATGATGGGGGTTAATAGTTTCGAATTATTCCTAAATATTTAAAAATATTAAGGCCAAATACTGGTATTAGCCTTAGTGATTATATAGTACTGCAGTTAGTCTACATTGTATGCCAATTGAATTCATATTCAGCATTTCTTTTTCATATACAGTTAAATGCTCTACACATACAGTCTGAGCCGCAAATACATGTTGCACTAATGTATTATATAGTGATGGAGGGCTTCTTATGATCATTTCTCCCATTATGTTAAGAATGTAAACGTTTATGAAATTAAACAGAAATTTACACAATCTTAATCCGTACCTATTACAGATTACAAAATGTATTACCTGGAAGGAACCCAAGCTTGAACTGTTTTATTGCAATCGATTAAGAACAAATATTGAAGAGTGTTCCCGATACGATGAATTCTAGTACCAATATGGTACTATGGGATAATACAAGAGGATACAAGATTTATGGTGATCGTGTAGTTTTCAGAATAGACGATTGTACCACACATCATGGAACTCCTGAGGCAGGAAATCCTTCCATTGGCTCATATTAAAAGCACATAAAAGGAGGTGCATCAATTACCGCAAGGAGAAAATGTTTGGCTTGTTTAATATTTCTACTGGCAGGAAAAAAAAAGGTATGAACTTTGTAGCGGTGAACAGATATTTGGGAGTTTATTGAACTGATCCAAACAATGATGACATATAAAAGTATTTAAAAAAAGACCCTTCCTTTGCAAATGACACATTTGTACAGATAGAAATAAAAAGGGCCCCATTGTAATGATCTAAACAGTGGCAGCATTTAGATCCAATACTGTTTAGATCAACTGAACAGACCCCAAGATCTTCAAGGTGGACAAATAAAAATGGCAATTGGATGAGATGCAGGTATGCAAGCACTAGGGTTGTAACAATACACTGTGCATCAGTGAATCATGATGCTTTCTTTACAGGATATATCGTATTGTAATAGAAGTACTGTACGTATCGTTTGTATTGTGATACAAGACCAAAAACACAACATAGCTCATTGTTGTTATGGTTCTTGAATGAAGTGTGCTTTACAGTCGTGTTGAACACATACACTTCCTATTTCATTTAATGATTGTCTTATAACAAAATAGTCCATCATTAAATGCTCATTTAAACTTGTTATGCATCATACAAGTAGCCCGTCGGGTTTCACATCGAAAGCTGCAAATTCCAATACGCATTGTATCATGAGATTAGTATGCCGTCACACTCCTAACAAGCACTTGGGCCACAGAGTACTAATAAGGAGCACCTGCAGGAGCAGAAAAGTCTCATTACTGAGACAGCAAAGCCTGTCTTTACGGTCACCTGCTCTGACTTACATATGGAATAATCAAGGCACAGCTCCATGATTATTTCATTTATGCAACACTTTGTCTATTAAAGTTTACTGTGCGGTTTTAGAAAGATGTGAGCTCAGAGGCAGCTGGTCCAATGCAAGCAGAGGCAGTAGCTATGGAACCTTAGTAAGGAAACCGAGATGCGCTTGAAATGATAAGACACACAAACAAGTCTAATATAAACATGATACAAGTTTCAGCCGGGGCTGTAGTATATCTGCAATGAAAACCAACTTTCTAGGTAGTTTCAGCCAATCAGAGCACAGATAACCATTTATTACGCAGCAGCGTAAACAATTAACAGACGACTGAACCCCCTTGGATAAGCAGCCACCAATGTTCGGTCACTTTGGTGACTAATTCATTGAACAGGTCATTTGAAAAAGTGCACGTTAGGAGTTGACGTTTCCCCAGGTAGGGATCTGCATAGGGATTGTCAGGATTGTCTTTGGGGAGGGGGGGTACTTATTAACAGTACTGGCTTAGCACTGAAAGCCTATAGCCCAAGCCTAAGCCAATTGAAGCTTAGCATGCATCAACTTTGCCAAGTGGAAAATCCTCATTGCAAGTTTAATTATTTAGAGTGTTCAATCCCCCCATTACCTTGTATATACAAATAGGCTCCCTTCGACATCGGTCTTCTCCTGCAAAGTCAGAAAGTTGACAACTTGTTAAACCGTAGGAAAAAATGCAAAGCATTGTGTTCTAAATCTAGGTAATCAAAAGTGGGAAATTTGGTTAAAAAAAGTTAGAAATTGTTAAATGGATGACTTTTTTTTTTTTTTTTTTTACAAAAATGTGTATAACGCACTTACATCACTACGTGTATTTAACAGCAATGAATGGGGAGCTTGTAGGATGGATGCACAGGCTACAGGTGATTTTATAATAATATTTATTTTGTATTAAGTATATTAAAACCATTTCTAAAATGACTTCTTTTAGTCATTTACCTGTATTGCTACTGAAACATCAGTATTTAGGTTTACTGAACACTACTTGTAACACCAGTGTCGTGTCGGTGCTACCTTACAAAGCAGACAGGGCTATTCCAGAATAGACTCGTGTTTTACCAGTTGTGATCTAAAATACTCCTTTATTACATCTGATCTTGGCATATGACCAAGTGATCTACGCTGTGTCAATTTACACCATTACGTTGTTTAATTACTGAAGAAATATGCTTTAAGAAATGAGAGTGCACACCGGCTGCAGAAATGGTTACATATTTGTTTTCATAATAATTGCATTGTTAATCTTTCTGGATGGGTGATACAAAATACACTTTCTTTTTTTTCACAGCATTGACAATGAACATTTTGATAAAAGTGTTAAAGTCGGTTTGGGTTCCCGCGACTACAAAGTGGAAACAGCTTGAAATCAGAACTTTTTAAAACGTGTTTATTTTAGCCAAGCAGATTGAGACGTCAGTGGCCCGTAAAAACAACAACGTATTTTTAACTGCGTATTTATTCTTACCCACTCATTAGACACGTGACTGAATGTGTAGAGCGCAACTTGGCTAGCCAAATCCACGATGTTGTTTATGTAGGGATCGTGTCGCTGTAAGGCTGCCAGGCTGATATCTAAACCTTTAGCCACAAAACAGGTGCCTGTCCCGGGTACAGAAGAAGTCATTGTCCCTTGTCCAACTGCGAAAGAGAGAAAACAAATAACTAAACATTAGTGTTATAACAAACAAAAAAAATCATAAAACAACACGTTGTTCGCGAATCCTATAATAAATATGATAATAATCCAGTCGTTTGAGTAAATAGGTGGAAAACCAAATTGTTTCAGGCACTGCTTGAAACCCATCTTACCTGTTCCTCCTGTAGTGGCCATGTTCCGTTCTCAGATTGTAAACACACAGGCCCTGGTAATCGCTTGCTGTTTCTCGGAGCAGCTCTTTTAGTCGACCCCAGAGCGCGTCGATTGTTTGGCCACACGGGATTCAAACAGTAATCCTGTGCTTGGCGATTACTTCATGAAGTTGTATGTGAATTTTGTTGAAATATATAAACTTTTACAGGACATGTTTGCTAATTCACAATGGAATGCCCTCTTTTTTGCGTATTACATTTATATAGCTTTTAGCTAAATTGTTTGGCTCTTAACACTTTCATACTGGTTTGGGTGGATCAACTACCGGTATGTATCAATCATGTTTGTGTGCAGATTAGTATTGAAAACCAGATTCCTAATCTTGATAATTACGAAAACAAATGAAATTGCCTATATACCAATACGCAGTTTACATTTATTATGTTGTCATATTCATTAAAGCAAATTGATCTTTTCTAGAAACTGATAAAATGTTTAAATTATATATATATATATATATATATATATATATATATATATATATATATATATATATATATATATATATATATACACTATTTTAAATTGTGAAAAAATAATAAGAGAAAACCCTTTTTGAAATCCCAGAAATGACTAGAACTGATTTTGACTGGTATGGTTTTAAATATTATTGTCTGTGCAAATCTAATTATTAGGATTGCCACCTTTTTGCTACGGTATTTAAATGTATGAATGTGTTTGTGATGTAATTTACTACATAATGATGTAACAATCGACTATTCCTTTCTATATTTACACCTTCAGACATCATTATTTATTCTTCTATATTGTACATTATCTAAGTTTATTTCTTCTAAAACTACAAATTGTAGGTCATTCATGTTGTGTTCATTTTTTGATAAATGTGCTGGTCCAATTGTAACAATAGCAATCTCAGGGTAATAGATCTGTCTTCCAGTCGACTGTCTTTCTTTATGTAAGTTTTGTGGAAAGCTAGAGAACCACTTGTGTCCGCTTGTGATGCAACTTCTTTAGCTTAAATTTGCATCCCTGTCACGTTTGTTTTGTTCATCTACAGAACCACTTGCTACATTCTGATTAAACTTGCTAAGGACCTTTTTTTAGCACAAGTTATGTGGAATCTGTCTGTTTGTGCGTCAAACCTACAGCCTCACGTGAAGCTTATTAATGCTGTGATAAGTGGGATCAATTGAGAACAGATTTTGTAGGATTGCTCAGAATCTTGGAACCTGGTCATTCCAATAGTTTACCTAAACCAAGGGGAGTTCTGAAACCCTGGACTGGATGCAAGACTAGTGTGAGTGTCTAACCATTAAAAGTGTCTGTGCGTTCGTGTCTGAGGTCACCTTGCACATCTTGTTATATTATTTCAGTAATGACACGTGAATGTGGCTCATGCTAGACTGCTGAAGTGCTCTGGTATTAAGTTTGGTGTGTGCTACTCTTGTTAGAGTGGAATGCTCTGATCTCTGTCTATACACTGTATTTGTCCAGAATCATTGTCAGTGTTGATATGTTGGCAGATTTCATACAGAGAGGCGAATGCCCTTTGTTTAAAATCTTTTAGTCTGTTTTCTTTATGATGCATTTCTGGATTCCCTCAGTGGCAGCCTGCCACCATTCTGCAGTACAAGCGAATCTGTTTCATCCAGAATCATGGGCAGAGCCACTGCCATGGCTTTCTATACTGGACCAAAATTTACAATGCCATTTTAATTATGATGCTGTATGGATCTAGACAGTCTAACTCCTATGCTTATTAAAATGTCACTACTGTTGAAAGATTAGGAGAGATAAGCATTTGAAGGAAAGAGCTTCGTAAAATTGGGCATATTTATACAGACTGAGACGAACTGGGGAATGCAATTTGAACTCTATATCAAAGACTGTGTTCTTTTAAATAATTCTGTGTATATTCATTTTATAATTTCCATTTTTTTAATGGGATTTCTAGTTACCATCATGTTGCTTTAAAAATTGGGGGTGGGGAGCAAGTAAGCCCAATTTTTTTAAAACTATCACTACCTCATTGTAAGGCAGCACATAACAGAATCAAGGTAATGAGGAAGTTGTGATACATTTTCATGCAGGACAAAAAATACAGCTGCAGATATGATCATCTGATTGACAAGCAAATCCTAGCAACCCTCGCCAAAAGTCAAGCAGGCATTGGATAAGGAGTCAACATTCATGTCAGCATGTAATCAGTGTCAGCTACCAGTGCTATTCTGCACCATGCTCTGACTTTACCTCGTCCTCCCCAACCTCCACTTCATTTTCAGCCTTGCTAGGGGGGTTGTCAGTCAATCTGCTGGCTGAGAGATGTCAATCAGACTTTCGAGTCAGCACTAAGAGCCCCGAAGGGCAAGGCTGAGCACCAAAACTAAGCAAGTCTAAATGCTGTGATCGGTGCTAAAGCAACAGCTCATATTTTCGAATACATCTATTGTTTATCAATGGAGTTAACATATATGTGTTTCAGCAGGTAGGACATAATTAGAGAACTTGAGGGACAAGGGTGGTCTCTCATTACTGGTAATTCCTTCAAAGTCACATGTTACCGCTGCATTGTTGAACAAAAGTGCTCTGCTGTACAAAGTTACAGGTATTTCAATAGCAGTTCAGTCAGACTCTGCCTCGTCAATTGACTGTAGTGTTGATTGTTGTCTCTAGAGGGCACTACTACCTTAGCAAACAAGCTCTTTTATTTCATCACATTGTAGATCAAGCAACACCAGCTCCATCGCTGTATACAGCATCTCTCCAGTTCCTAGTATGTAGAGAAGTATAAATTAGTCGCAAGTACATCTTGTTATGATAAGATTTATTTCCAGACAGTATGATATCCATAAGCTTGTTGCTGTATATGTAGATTTTTCTAATGCAAACAAACCCTGTCTGGACACTTTATTAGGAACTGTACCTAATCACTTCCTAATAAAGGGTTGGGAAATCACAGGCTTGACATGGCATAGACTCCAGAAAGTGCTGGAAGGTGTCTTGAGGGATGTCCAGCCATTCATTAGTATTAATTGGTGCCGAGACGTAGGCAGAGAATCGTGATGATGAATGTGTCATCTAAGTTCATCCCAGACATGCTGCATTGAATTGAGATCCTGTGGCCATGGAAGATCCCTGAAGTCTCTGTCATGCTCCTCAAACTGTTTGCTCACTATTCTGCCATGGTGGATGGGTGCATTATCTGAAAAGTTGCCATTGCCATCTGGTAACAAGTGCAAAACTGCGGGGTGGACTTGATCTGGAACAATAGCATTAGTGTGGCCTTCAAGTGCACTGGAGAGACCCAGGGATATACCATATATACACAGTTCCTAATAAAGTGGCCAGGCAGTGTAGCAGCCTATGTTCATGAGGGCAGGGCAATTCCCCCTTTCGTATAGTATAGGAGCACAGTCTAAGGTGCTTTCCCCTGAGTTCAGGAGCTATTCTTCAGTTCTAATTGCCTGCCACAGACATAATGTAGACCAGAGCAGCCAAAGAGTGTTAGAAGTAAGAGCCAGCGCCATCTAGTGTTCTGCCACATTGGATCAAGTTTGGGTGAAGTGCTAGTTGATGCTGGTGCTTACTAATATAAAGCCACTTTGAGGGATCTGGTTCTTATTGCAATTACTCAATTACTTTTATTGTGTGATAAGGAACTCATTGTCAAACCTCCCTTATCACAGACTTATCAAACAATAAAACAGTAACACAGTGTTTGAGTAATTGCAATGAGAAGCACTGAATTATTGCAAACAGCATAAAAAGGTAAGGGGACAGTAAAACAAAAATGTCATTGAAGCTCCTTACTTCTTTCAGGGGAGGAGCCTTGCTCTCCCTTCCATCTCAGCGGCTTGCAATGCTTTGCTATTGTCTGCACGGGCTGAGGTAGCCAAGCCCCAGAGGTATGAAACAAAGTGGCTGCTTACTCAAGGTTCCTCTCACTCATTTGTCACATGTATCTGTTCTAGGGGGAACTGGCTGTTAGAAGTAGGTGACCACTTACAGCTCTGGCCAAAAGTTTTGCATCACCCTATAGAATTAACTAATTCTGCTTCATAAAGTCAAATGAAACCTGCTGAATAATATTACCTTGTTAAAAGATTGAATTACTGTACTACTATTATGGCTTCCGGTAGACTTTTTTTGCGATATTATTTAGTAGTTTGTTTGATTACATGAAGCTATATAAAAAATTAAACAATAGTAGCCCATGATGTAAGGAATGCCACAGTTAACGCAGTTTTCATAGGGTTAATCATCTCAGTTTGGCCTGTTAACGTTCCAAGTGGATAACACAACTCAGACCACAAACGCGGGGATTGGGGATAGGCAAACAGTGCACACAGATGGAAACTGCCACTGGGCGCTACACACTTGGGCTCTGCCAGTTGACCGGAGTTCCTGATATCTCAAGTAAAGAGCCGAAGTGCCATGAAGCCAGCGAGTCCATATGCTCAGCGTCCAAGGCCTGGTTTGAAACAAAAAAAAATACGTTTTTCTTTTTAATTTTTAGATCTCCATTACTAATCCATTTGTGGAAAAATAATGTGATATATGTAATAATATGGACAAGACGCAATTGTTAATTACTTTTTGGGTAACTAACGGTAATAACATCCGACTAAGCCTAAGGGCTGGCTGTACCAATTAAATATTGTATTGCGTATTAAGATATCATTTTACATTTTATGCATCATAATCCAGGTATATTTTCAGTTTTCAACGCACTGCTAAATGCTATCCATGAACGCAGGTGTATGTGATCGAAGTTTTCACACCCAATGAACAGTTTACAAGACCGTTCGATCTGCGTCACCTGTTAACGAGATGCTGCACTTGTCAAGAATTGCCCCCTCCCCCACCCCCCGAAGAAAACACGTATTAAGTTATATCTAATATATGATATATTCTTACAGCAGCTTTTACTAATAGTGATAAAACTACAGCACATTTTTCTCAGACAGCTGTCTCCATGTCCCAATTGTTAACTAACACGTATCAACACCAAATGTGTGTTCTGTGGTTCCTCTAAGGAAGCAAGGTGTTACATTTTCAAGGAACATATTGAGGTGAGTCATTTCATCCACACATTCTTTTTTCCACCTTTCTTTAAAAATGCAGTATTATTTTTAAACTGAATGGAATGTAGGCCTACATTACAGTAAACAAACGTGATAGATAACAAAAAATAAAAAAATAAACAAGAATTCCTGTCCGCGCGATAGTGGCGTTTCATTTTTTTTCTGTAACATTATTAACCGACAGTGTAAATGAAACATTTGAAGCCAAGTATTATTTCATTATTATTCTGAAACAAAACATGCAGTTTAATAAAAACGGAACATATGACGACTGTTAGCAATGGCCTTAAGTGGTTTTCAAGTGATTTAAAAAAAAAAGTCATTTACGTCACCAATAAGACGTTAAGAAGGGACAATTGAAAGTTACAAATAAGTTAACCAATACGAGTACTGTGCTTGTAATGCACGTACATCGTTTTCAAATGTAATATTGGTGTTACAAATAATCACCAGTACTAGGCATGCCAAGAACACTGCTAGTGGTGTTACTATAAAAACTAGCAGTGTCTCAGTAAGATACTCTAGTGATCCCGTGCGGTTCAGGTTTTTATAAATGATAATATTCACCAGCTGGGTTCAGTTTTCACCATTTCCCTTTGCGCTATATACCTGGTCTGCAATATCATTTTGTTCCCCAGTCTCCATTCTCTCATCATCCTGATTTAATCCCCTTTCTTAAGAGAGAGTGCGGCTGCAAAGCTGTGCACGGTTTATTTGATTTTCTAGCGCAGTAACATCTGGAACCAGTCAGTAGTGTATTGGGAGGGGGGCTGGTCTTCAGTCTCTCTCTCCTCTCTCTCTCTCGCTCGCTCACTCTGTCTGTTCTAGTACCAGCACACTAGTATCACTGCAGAGACGACCGAGCTCCTATTGCTGGCGACTGACTGATATCCATGTTTTAATGATGGCTTGGAAGAAGGAGGGCTGATGAGACCCCACGAATTGTCACCCTTTTTTGGTCTCCCTTCGTGGAATCAATTAAAACGACAGATTTAACCCTCTGAGATAACCTGGATATATATTTTTAAATTATTTGTTGCATTCCTACTACCGGCATGGGCTGTTTTCTTTAAACCCTTCACCGTTACCTTTTCCTGGTGCTCCCTCCCTGTTTTTTTTAATACTTGCTTTGTAAAATTTTGATTATTAGCAGCAAGTGGTGCTGTGCTATATTTCTTGGGTAGGGCCCGGATGTTTCGAGGATGCACTGCTTTTTTTCCTTAGGAGGCAGTGGTAAGGAACCGTGTCTGGTGTTTGACTCAGTTATGGGGATCAGGTAATATTAATCACAATAGTACAGAGGAGGAATTACTCAAGCTCTTTATTTTTTGTTTCTTTGTTTTTTGTTTTTGTTTTGTTTTGTTTCTTTTGTACAACACTCGCTTCTTCAAATTCACCAACGAATACACTGGACTATTGTTTTTATGGTCATCGAAAGCAAGAAGATGTACATCCCAGAGGAAAACCATCAAGGTAAGATTGCAAAGTTAGTTTTCCCTTGTTAGTGGTTGGCAGTGGGAGCGCGCCCGTGGAAGGAGAGGTATTCAGGGCTTATACATATCAGATCATTCATTCATTTCAGAACATTCCGTTTTGCTGTTAAAATTGTTAGGTAGACAGCTTAGCTGGCAGGGATATAAAAAACACACAGGGTTTTTTTTTTAATGCAGACTACTTGGTAGTTTAAACATCCCATAGGGTCCAACATGTGGTGTTTTAATATGAACCTGATATTCTCGAACGAGGAACGTGTTTTACTGTAAATGCGTGCAAAGAAACAGTCTGGCTTTTTTAAAATTAAAAGTAGAATTTTAAACATGTAGTCGTGCAAACAGTCTAGTTTTGGAGAGGTCACGGTTCTGAAGACGGCTTTAATGTGACACATTTGCGGTGTGTTATATTATCTTGGAGATGTACATAATGTCCCCAAACTTAATGTGTTACTCGTTTGTGCCTGGCAGTTTTTTTTGTTCATTTATTAGCCAATAACAACAATATATAATACTAATGTGTAACGTGTCATTAAATGTCATTAAATAGCGGTTCGGTCTCCAAAAAACATACACATAAAAAAGGGATTTGATATACAGCATATGTCAAATACTGCATGCGCGTTTCTTTTGTTTGTGAAGTTACAATGTAGAGTTTGCCAACAGTCTGTTATATTTTTCTAAACGCTACAGTAATTCATCTTGTGTAACCTAGATTCTTCTTCAGAGTAAAGTATATTCCAGGAGCTTCATGCACATAAACACAAACCAGGTATACACGTCGTATACTTTTAACTGACAGTGTGTGCTTGTTTTTTTTCTCTCTCCAGAGAACAGTATAGTATTTATTTCGATAAAATATAGTATGTATTTTCTTAACCCATGCTGTTTGAAACACATTATGGAGTAAATACGGCAAACTGACTCTGCGGATTCTGCGTACTATGTTTCCATGTTAGTTTAAAAACGTGTACATATGTATGTATTGTTTTTTCCTAAAAAGTAAATGTTCGCGATTAAGATTTGTAAACAAGCAGCTCATTTGGCAGGCAGATTGACACCAGGGCTGAAGAAAGAGAAAATATTCATTGTATTGGCCAAGGGAAAGGTGAAAAACTACGAAGTTAAGAATAAAAAAGAACCGTTTCTAAGGGTCCGGTGCGGCCCGAGTTCTAGAAATAAAAATCCGGGCCCCAGTCGTGATCCTGTCAGTATCTCATACACCCTCCCCCTAGATTTGCATCCTTGCTGTTCCTAAACTGGTGCGCAGGACTTTCAATGGTGAATGGTACATACCCGATTTTCAAGACTGAAGATTGTGAATTTTGGAGTCCGCAGTGTAATCTGACCGCGTCATTGCGTAAAGTTTAACATTGGTGTTCCACACACTTGGTACTTTTACTTGGTAGCCTACTTCTACCATGTTTATGGGCACACACTTCTACAAAAACTATATAGGGTGCAAATGACATAGAAAATAATAATGTAAACTTGCTTTCTGAAATGTTTTTATAATTGGAATACCATTGCATAATAATAATAATAATAATAATAATAATAATAATAATAATAATAATAATATTGTAAATCTAGCCATGTATAATGTTAATGTAAATAATAATATGGGTAAAAAATAGTGTGTGTGTGTGTGGGGGCAGTATTATAGTCGGGTAAGTGCAGTTATTTGTATCATTATGGGACGGATGGGGAGTTACTGCATTAAACGGATTTTGAGAACTTTTGGCTTTATACTTTTGACGGTCCAACGCAAGTCAGTCGCCGTGATCATTTGTGATTGCTCTTGTTTCTATTGCAGTTGCAACAGCTGTTATTTGCTAAGGATGTTGTAAGAAGCGAAAGGATTACTATGTACTCACTGTACGCTGCACAGATTCCCATTATATTAAACCACATATGTTTGCTTTTTAATAAATAAAAAAAACACTTTGCAAATAAATAAACATCCTGCTAAATCTCAAAGCACGCACGCTGTTTAACAACCAGGCGCTTTAGTAGCAGGTGATCATCAGTGGGTTTCTTTGGTAAGCCACAGGTGCTGCACACAGACAGCAGTGAAATGAACATAAGTGAAGCTTTTGTATGTTACTGGTCCTTTATAGAAATGCACTGCAACTGTGTTCCACAAGGTTGTGCCATACTGTTGTGTGAAAAATAAGTTTAAAACGTCAACGTTCATGACAGCTTTGAGAAAACATACACTATTGTGGATGGGTAATGTATCTAATGTTTCAGTGTACCGCCTTGCAAGTGAACCATGTACTGTGCACCTGTGGGCTATTATGATTGTTATTTTGAGAGATACCTTGTTTTTTTTAATGAGCAGAACTCTGTTATATGTAGACGTATGTTCTGTATCGATTTATTGAATAGATTTAATTTGTAACTCTTTGGATTCAATACAGTATCCCTGATTAGAAATGTTCTTCAGTTGCTCACGCGTGACAACACCTGTAGGGTTATTGCCCAGGTGTTTCTGTGAATTTACCTGCATCTGCACAACAGAAGTCGTCTTCATTGCATATTAAACTGTATACGCTAAACTGAATACGTTTTTTAAAGATTTCATTAAATATAATTCTTTAAAATATACTGTATATTTTGACATGTAACTTAACCCGACGTATTTCTGTTGGTTTACAATGTATTTTGAATAATCAATTAAATACCGAATAATAACATATCATTATAAACGTGCATTTAAATTCATGTTAACTCTATAGTCCAAAAAAACTGTAATAGATATTTACGTTTCTGTTGGCAAAATATGTAAAAGAAAATGCTTATACAAATATGTGGCGGCTCATATGTGTTCCATGTTACATTGTTCATTATTCAACATTTGATACAAACAAGTTCTGTATGCACATACCTTTAAAGATATCTGTCTACAGTGTCAGTCTTACAGTTTAAGTAACAAGTCTGCATCACTGTGGTCTTTTTCCATTTGTCAGTAATGAAAATCATCATTGTTCAATGCAAAAGTCATAATTATTTGCATACTGCTTGTAAGCTGCAAGTTCTTTTAATTGTGTATGGAGCTCACATTGGAGATGTGCCTGTTTTCATTGTTCTGTTTTAAGTCTATCTGGAATCTCAAAACGATATTAAAAGCCACACAATTCCCTTTGCTTACAATGTGATTGCAGTTTACAAGCCTGCCTCCTGGTTTTCTTTGTAGGCTCATATCCTATATTACAGCTTTTAGACGGGAAGATCTTAAAAGCAGGTCCCAACCTGCTGAATAGGGACCTGGATATCAGGATTGAAGGCACTGCATTGTTTTTACCCTTTGTATTTATACTACTTTTTTAAAAACGGTTTTATGTTGAATAATTACGGATTTAATTAATTAACCTTTTCACTGTCACATTGTTTTTTAACCTCTGCATAAATCAATTATATGTTATTCACATTTCCATTTTACTACATGTTTATAAGCAATTCAATCTGATATCATATTCATGTCCCCAGAAATATTTGTATTCATAACAGCATTTGCAAAGTGCTTTTATTTTCTTTTGAAGCTTGTGTCTAATTGGGAGGATTGGTAACATTAACTTGTTCAGGGCCAGTATTTTTTTAAGCTCTGACCATATTAATGATACAGAATACTCGCTTTCAGAGTCCTTACAAGCGCTATTCTCTGATTCTCGCAATCATGGAAAAAGTTCCAGTACAGGTGGTGTGGCAGGGCGAAAGACCTTTTTGTATATAGTGTGTGTGTGTGTGGGAATGTAAGGTTGGCAGGGATGGGGTTAAATCTGGCCCTGCCAGCAATCACAGGTGTGGCCATTCCCTAATGAGGTAATTGAGTGCTGGGGAGTGGCCACATGTATAAGAGGAAGGAGAAAGCCTTTGTTTGTTGGAGGAGTTTGTGCATGAGCGTGTGAGTAGTGAGTAGTGAGTAGTGAGTAGTGAGTAGTGAGTAGTGAGTAGTGAGTAGTGAGTAGTGAGTAGTGAGTAGTGAGTAGTGAGTAGTGAGTAGTGATTGGTTTGTAGCTGTAGTGAATGCTAATGCACAGCCAACAAGTGATCTGTTCTTTTGTTTGAACATTTTATTTTGGCCCTCGTGCCTGTTTATTTTGTTCCTGTTTTTGTTTGTTTTGTTAATACTTAAACTGCAGCTTTCTGTCTCTGGGTCTAATTCCTGCTGGTAGCCAGCCTGGGCTGTGATGCTACTCTTTCACAGGTGGTGTCCAGCAGAAATTAACCTTTTCACTGCCACATTGTTTTTTAACCTCTGCATAAATCAATTATATGTTATTCACATTTCCATTTTACTACATGTTTATAAGCAATTCAATCTGATATGACACACCCCAAGATTATGCTACTGGAGACGGTTTGTTTTTGTTCACAAAAACTCAAATTTCTAGTTCTATTTATTTGTGAATAGTTTAATTAATGATCTAAATAGTGATTACCCAAGTAATACACCGTCAACAGGCATTGGAATCAAGTGGTTGCCATTCACTTAATTCACAGCCACATGTTTAATGGTGATCTTGCCTTATTTAGGTCGTGTGAATAGGGTATGATATGGCTTATCTGGCTTACTGTCTTGTGTTTCTTAATTTGTCAACGCCCCTATCAGCTGGGCTCTATCTCTGGACCTGGAAACCAGAGGTTCCAGACAATATCAGAGATCAAAATGAAGTTACTTGGGTGGTTTGCAGCGGTGTAAAGATTCATAGCGTAATTAGGTTTTTTTTACATGACATATCGTAATAGAGGTTTGTATCGGGAGTACAAAAGCACATTGCAGTTCACTAAATAGTTCTTGAATGAGGAACACATGTGTGTTCTAGCTGGTATGATGAACACATCCTCCCTGCATCATACAAGTATCCAATCAGGACCATCTCATGTATTGTGATAACTATAGTATATCGTGATATGTATGGTAATCGTGACATCAGTGTATTGTTGCCCCGCTAGTGGCTGAAGAGGATTGGAGTTGTGGAGAGGCAGGGATGGGATGGGGCCCCTCAATTAACTCCACATTATCATTCATTTCAGCTCCAAGTATCTCACTAACCTTTTTGCTTTATGGCTTTTAAACTGATGGGGACAAACCACTTTTAAGGTCTTGGTGGTGCCTGTTCACATTCATTTAAGAGTTATTTAAAAATATATATTTTTGTTAAAGGAGCAACAGTCCAGAACAGTTTCTTGAATATCACACAGTATTTTTTTTTTAAAAAGCATTGATGCACTGAGAACTACAAAAGCATTTCGGACTGTAATGGAACCTGGCTATTTAGAGCAGAGAGTGTGCTTGCTCTGGAGCCAGGAACTACAAAAGCATTTCCTACTGCAGTGGAACCTGGCTCTTTAGAGCAGAGAGAGCGTGCTCGCTCTGGAGCCCTGAACTACAAAAGCATTTCCTACTGCAATGGAACCTGGCTCTTTAGAGCAGAGAGAGTGTGCTCGCTCTGGAGCCCTGAACTACAAAAGCATTTCCTACTGCAATGGAACCTGGCTCTTTAGAGCAGAGAGAGTGTGCTCGCTTTGGATCTCTGAACTACAAAAGAATTTCCTAGTGCAATGGAACCTGGCAGAGAGAGTGTGCCCATTCTGGAGCCGTGACAGCACAGGCTTGGGGAAATTCAATACATGTGTCACTGCACATTGGAGCAGTAGTAAATGGCTTTATACTAGGGGTATTAGTTTCTGTTTAATTGGCAATGTTTAAACAATAGGATTAAACACGTCTGATCTTTTAAACTTTAACACACCTGCAATGTTGGTAACCACTCCGAAAAGCTGCTTCATAAATTACTTCCACACATATTTCTGTAAAAGACTGTATGTACAGAATTTAATTGTATATGAAAAAGACTGTGAAGAGAGATTGAATATGAAAAAAAAAACACTGTACGTTTACTACTATGTAAGCACTAAGGCTAACACCTATATCTTCCCTGAATATTTTTGACAACAGTTCACAATTCTAAAAGTTAACATTTGCAGGGTTAGAAACTTCCACTGCTAAATCTAGTCTGAACTGATCACACTGGAATAAGTCTTACCTGAGTCTGTAGGTTGACTGTTAGGAGTTATTCATGTAGCTATAAGGGAAGTAACAATATGTTAAACAGGGGTTGCTCAAACTCCTGGGGTTATTTTTCCCGGATTTTGTAATCCTATAGTTTTGTGATCGAGATTACTTTTATCTAGATTGTTTTGATCACAAAATGGTAAGGCATCTTGAACTCTTTGGAGTTCGGTAGTAATCTAAAATTGTAAAATTTATATATATGTAAAATATTATAATCAGGATGTTTTTCGACTCTATACGAACGTGCAAAATATTTTCCTGTACCAGCAGGAATTTAACCCTATTTGCTCACTTAACAGCAGTGCTATCTCTAAAGCAGATTTCTATGTACCCCTCCACTAAGTGGGTAGGCAATGCTTCCTAGTAGGTGTCAGGTTAATATTGATTGCCAGGGGCACATCATTTTAGGTGCTATCAATTTGTATATAAAAACATTGTAAAAACTGTTCTATTCGGCCTGCCTGAAACAGCACACTGGTGATCGCTGTTGTAGAAATTGGACAGTATTGGTAAAACCATTATGTTTTGTTACTTCAATGTCTAAAACGTCAAAGGATTCCTAAAAGGAACACTCACAGGTCATGTGTAATGGTTCAAATTAACCAAATTAACCTTTTCCTCATGACACTGTTTGCCTCATTTGGTTCATGTAGGGTCAAAACCAGCTGAAGCTTCATTCTCATCACTAGTTTAAACTCAAAACTATTTACACCCCTTACACCACTTCAATCAAACACTGCATATACACCTTATTGGAATTCGGAACCCCAAATATGTTTTGTTCCTGTTTTCTACCAGAAAACAAATATATTTCTAAGTTAACATACAACACAAGCCTGGGTCTCCGCAAAATCCTTTTCGGTATGAAACCAGATTATTGTATGTTCTAATTGCTTTATGTATTATGTATATCAGTTGTATATTTGTTCAAGCACTGGTTCAGAGAATGTTTTGGCCATATTTGTTGGACAGTACAGCAATCATATGCATACCAGTAGTCCAATCATGTTAATCCAGCAAATCAAGTTTTTTGAAATATCACGCTACAGCAATAAATACAGAAACTGGGGTGGCCTTCTCTGTGTTGCTATGATTGAACAGGCCTGGGGTTGGCTGTGCTGCCTGTGTGTTTAAATTGCAGTGACCCAGAACGAGCCACTGGATAATCTTCTCCACTTCAGAACTGGATTACATTACGATGTGGGATGACTGTTCTGTGGGAAGTTGTGGCAAAGTGCCCCCCTGTGTATTATATGTTACGTGTTGTGTGTTAATGGTACACGGGAGTCATTGGTACACGGGATATAAGCGGGTCTGTGTTTCACGTGTATTTAAAAATGTAGATTTGTATTTAGGCACGAGGAGGGCACAAATCACTTCACGTGCTGGTTAAAATGTAATGTGTGGTCACGAGAGTGCACTTAATTAATTCACGTGCAGTTGTACCGAGATTCCAATTGAATGATTGACTAGCAATCGAGTCTCGGTACAACTGCATAAAAGCAGCATGTTTTCACTCACTCGGGGTTGGGTGTTCATGAGTGGAGAACGGGTGAGAGAGAGAGGAGAAAGAAAGAAAGAAAGAAAGATTTGCGTTGCTTCACTCACCGTTTGTCTGTCTGTTTACTGTTTAGTCCGTTTTGTTTATATATTTATTTTGGCGAAAGTGCCATGTCCTGTTTCTGTTTTGTGTACAAACCTTTTATTTTCTGTTTAATTATTAAATGCGAGCACGATCACGCGCTCAGCGTCATCAAAACCCCAAGTCTTTGTATATTTATTTCCTGGCTCTGGTCTGACATCACCCACTCTGGCCGTCTTTGTGACAGAAGTGCACTGCAATGTCGCTTGAGCAGGCCTCCCAGAAGGGAAAAGACTATTCCACATGCTGTGAATTTACATTAGCTTGACCTACAGTTTCACGGTATTGGCAGTGGCTGATGTATGTTACTTTTTGGTCAAAGCAGAATCACAGAAAGTCCTACTGGGTCAGTTTTTTGCTTGCTGGCTGTCACAAAGACGGCCGGAGTGGGTGGCGTCAGACCAGAGCCAGGAAATAAATAACAGAGATGGGGTTTTGGTGAAGCTGGAGCGTGATCGCGCTCAGCATTTAATAATTAAACAGAACAGAAAATAAAGGTTTGAACACAAAACACGGCACATTAAGCCAAAACAAAGAGATTAACAAAGCGGACAGACACTAACAAACAGGGACGAACAAACACGGTGCGTACAAACAACTAATATTATTCTTTTACTATTTTTACTCTCCTTCTCCACACCCGTTCTCCACTCTCGAACACCTAACCCGAGTGAGTGAAGCGTGCATCTATATATACTGTTGTGCTGGGATTCAATTACTAATTAATTATTCACTTGAATCCCAGCACGTGAATTAATTATGTGCAACCTCGTGCCTAACTACAATTATACATTTTTAAACACACATGAAACACAGACCGCTTATATCCCGTGTACCAATGGCTATACACCAACATTAACACATGCAACATGCAACATATAACACAAACTACGCACAAGGGCAGCCACATTGCCACATATACCCCCATATGCGCAGCACACATGGCCTCAACGGCCACCTCCCCATAAAACCCAGCAGTCCAGGACAAAGTCTCGGGCTGGGAAGGGAAGCTTCAGTGGGCCCATGGCTGGCAATGCTGTCAGCACCCCTGCCGGTAGTGGCACGGCTGACAGCATGCTGGTCCATTCCTGCAGCGAAATTGCTGCGGGGATGCTGGTCTCCTGACCTCTCCCCTTTCTTCGTAGCGGTGGCTCCCTCCTGTGGGGCTCCGGCCACAAAACTCCTGCAGCGAAACTGCTGCTGGGGAAAGTGGTCTCCTGACCTCTCCCCTGTCTTTGTAGCCGGTGGCTCCCTTTCTGGGGCTCCGGCCACCGTACCTCCCTGTGGTGGAGGTGCGGGAAGCGGAGACAGCTCCTGCTCCTCTGCTCCGGGCAGTGGTGGAACCAGCAGGTATTCACCCTCTGCTGGTGGAGGTGGGAGGGGCAAGCAGTCCTCCCACGACAAAGAAGGCGGAACCAGCAGGTACTCACCCTCTGCTGGTGGAGGAGGCAGAGGCAGCTCCTGCTGCTCTGCTCCTGGTAGAAGCAATTGAGGTGGTGGAGGCAGAGGCAGCTCCTGCTGCTCTGCTCCTAGTTGTGTCGGAACCAGCAGGTATTCACCCTCTGCTGGTGGAGGTGGGAGGGCAAGCAGTCCTCCCACGACAAAGAAAGCGGAACCAGCAGGTACTCACCCTCTGCTGGTGGAGGAGGCAGAGGCAGCTCCTGCTGCTCTGCTCCTGGTGGAAGCGGTTGAGGTGGTGGAGGCAGAGGCAGCTCCTGCTGCTCTGCTCCTGGTGGTGGTGGAGGCAGAGGCAGCTCCTGCTGCTCTGCTCCTGGTGGTGGGGAGGCAGAGGCAGCTCCTGCTGCTCTGCTCCCTAGTGGAGGAAGCGGTGGAGGTGGGAGCAGCGTGTAGTCTCCTGGCGATGGAGGTGCGAGCAGCGTGAAGTCTCCTGGCGATGGAGGTGCGAGCAGCGTGTGGTCTCCCTACTGTTGCAGGGGACTGGTGCGGCTCCGCCTCTCTTGCAGGGGACTGGTGCGGCTCTCCCGCTCTTGCAGGGGACTGTGGTGGAGGCAGAGGCAGCTCCTGTTCCTCTCCTCCGGGTGGTGGCGGTGGGGAAGTGATACCAGCAGGCGTTCACACTCTGCTGGTGGATGGGAACCCAGCAGGCATTCACCCTCTGCTGGTGGACACGGGGACAGCAGGCATTCTTCCTCTGCTGGTGGACACGGGGACAGCAGGCATTCTTCCTCTGCTGGTGGACACGGGGACAGCAGGCATTCTTCCTCTGCTGGTGGACATGGGGACAGCAGGCATTCTTCCTCTGCTGGTGGAGATGGAACCAGCAGGCATTCTCCCTCTGCTGGCAGCTTGGGTCCTAGGGCTGTGGAAGCCCGACTTCCCTCTCTTTGGGCTGTGGGCGCACCGACTCCTCCCTTTTGGGCTGTGGGCGCTTTCCGACTCCTCCCTTTTGGGCTGTGGGCGCACCGACTCCTCCCTTTTGGGCTGTGGGCGCACCGACTCCTCCCTTTTGGGCTGTGGGCGCACCGACTCCTCCCTTTTGGGCTGTGGATGCACCGACTCCCCCTCTTGGGCTGTGGACGTTCGGGCTCCCCCACTCAGGCGTGGGGCGTTCGGGCTCCTCCCACTCAGGCGTGGGGCGTTCGGGCTCCTCCCACTCAGGCGTGGGGCGTTCGGGCTCCTCCCACTCAGGCGTGGGGCGTTCGGGCTCCTCCCACTCAGGCGTGGGGCGTTCGGGCTCCTCCCGCTTGGGCTGTGGGCGCTCGGGCTCCTCCCGCTTGGGCTGTGGGCGCTCAGGCTCCTCACCAATCTCTAGGAAGGTGCAGCTGGCTCATGAATCCTCCTGCTGGAGATCGCTGCTACCTGGGCTGCTGTTCCACTTATAGCTGCCTCCAGGTAGCTGAGGACCAACTCCACACCTTCCTCCAGGGAGTTTGGGGTGTGTTCCCCCCTCATCGCCTCCCATCTCTCCTGTCGCATCAGCCACAGTGATGACCGGATGGCTACTCGGGCATAGACTGGGCCTCCATGCCCAGCATTTTCCAGGACCCAGTCCCGCAGTTTGATGGCGTCTTCTGCCATTGTCATCCTCTGTTTTTTTTTCCCGTTTTTTTTTTTTTTAAACAACAAATTGCGGTTCCAGCTCTGGCCTGAGTCCTGGAGGCTGTAGATCCCACGCAGGACACCACGTGTCACAAAGGCGGCAGCAGTGGGTGGCGTCAGACCAGAAACAGGAAATAAATAACAGAGATGGGGTTTTGGTGAAGCTGAGCGTGATCGCGCTCAGCATTTAATAATTAAACAGAACAGAAAATAAAGGTTTGAACACAAAACACGGCACATTAGCCAAAACAAAGAGATTAACAAAGCGGACAGACACTAACAAACAGGGACGAACAAACACGGTCGCGTACAAACAACTAATATTATTCTTTTACTATTTTTACTCTCCTTCTCCACACCCGTTCTCCACTCTCGAACACCTAACCCAGAGTGAGTGAAGCGTGCATCTATATATACTGTTGTGCTGGGATTCAATTACTAATTAATTATTCACTTGAATCCCAGCGCGTGAATTAATTATGTGCAACCTCGTGCCTAACTACAATTATACATTTTAAACACCGTGAAACACAGACCCGCTTATATCCCGTGTACCAATCGCTATACACCAACATTAACACATGCAACATGCAACATATAACACAAACTACGCACAAAGGGCGGCCACATTGCCACACTGGCCAGAGTGAGATTTACCCTAGATAACCTGTAGGTGAACATTTATTTGTGGTTCAAAATTTGTCTTGCTAAGTCTGCACTTCATCTTGTTCTTGTCTATCTGGATAGCAAACTTTTACTCATTACTTTTATTTGATGTTTGCTTTACAGTACTTAGCCATGCTGATAAAGTACTGAAATTAAGCCATTTTTTAAAATAAAATACAGCCCCCAGAAGACTGCCCACATGTTCCATTGCATGATAGTGCTGCCCATGCAGATTCCAGTACCACAAGCTTGTAACAATCTGCCTTTGACCAAAAAGGCCAACACAACATTCCCAGAATAAGAATAGGTTACTACCAAAAACTTCTTAAAAATGATATAAAGAGTAGATGGCAGAAAGGCAGATACACAGCAAAAATAGGATTGCTAGGTTCGTTGAAGTGCGAAACATTTAATTTCAAAAACATCGGTCCAACACACACAGATTACCCAACAATTTTAGGCCCCACAGTACCTCTGGTAGCTGCTGACCCATGCACATAAAACCAAGTTGTAACAGAAATAGGATGGTGTTAAATCCACCGGTAAGCTTACAGAGGCAATAAATAAATAGAAAATAATGTCCAGTAGAAAACAAAAATAGAAAGAATCCCAAAAAATCAAAATTCAGTTGGTAATCCACCATACAAAATAAAGTAAAAGAAATGAGAAAAACATCCACCAAAAATAATAATAAATCAGTTCGGTCTCACGGTTTGTGTGATTGTCCATGAACGCTCCAGAAAGTCCACCCAAAGTCCAAAAACACAGCTGCATTCCAAAATCCAAATGAAATGTCTTGTTTCCTCCAGGAAATAGCAACGGAAAAGAAAAATATTTGCCAGCAATGTTTGCTAAACAAAGAACATTGTCTAAAACTGTAAAATAACTAAAGCTAGATAAACATAGTATATATCTAACTTTATGCAGTTTGGCTTTAACACATCTAAGTTTAGCGAACCTGTACATGTGTAAATATTCGACGGCAAACCTTCAGCAGCAAACTAACCAGAGTCAAACTCCCAACAGGAAAAGGTGCCGTCCCATAGTGCATTAGTGCAGGGTTTATAAAGGTCAAGGTCCTCCAACATATTTAAAGGGGCCACGTTTCCTAAAACCCACTCTTAAAAGGGTAACAGAAAGCATACATTCTGACTTTACACAACACATTTAGAATACCTGGCCAGGCTAAAAGTGGTGCTCTAAAATGGACCACTTACATAATATTCACTTTTGTGTGACAGGCGTCACATAGTCCCCAGCGGAGGTACGGGTTTCAAACCGTAGTATTTTTTAAGTTGACCACATTAATCACATCTTTTTTTTGTGACTGGTCAGCCCACTGAACTTCATAATTAACAGGTCCTACCTTTCTCAAAATTTCAGCTGGTCCTGACCATTTGGGAGCTAATTTTGCTGAAAACTTCTCAGAGGCATCGGATAAAAAATGCGTTTTGGTCCACACCAAATCTCCTTTGGTATACTGCACAGCTCTCCTATTTCGATTGTAATATTTGGCCTGCCTACCCTGAGCTATCTTGACACTTGCCCTTACTTGTTCAGCGATTTCTTGCTGTCTTTCCAGCAAACTGTACTGAGAGGTAGAAGGCAAGGGGGCAAGTCCAATCAGTTGGTCAAGGGGACCCTTAAGTGAGCGACCAAGAGCCAACTCAGCTGGAGAGAATCCAGTAGTCTCCTGGCGGCTGTTGATGGCGGCGAAACTCTGGTATCCACTGGTCCCAGAGTTGATGTTTATCTTCCACAAAAGATGCCACCATGGTCTTCACTGTTCGGTTAACCCTCTCAGTAAGATTTGATTGCGGATGATAACTTGTAGTAAGTTTCCTAACAACACCCCAGGATTTACAGACCTCAATGATGAGCTGGCTTGTAAACTGTGGACCACGATCCGACACCAAGAACCGGGTGTTCCCCATCTTGTGAAAATCTCTTGAGTGAGAATACTGAGCGATCTTCGGGTCTTACTGTCACGTTATGGGAAACATCTCTATCCACTTGGAATAGTAGTCTACCAGAACAAGTAAGTATTGGTTACCCTGTTTACTTCTTGGGAGCGGGCCCATCAAATCCACCCCAACATCTCCCCGGAGCTGCAACCGTAGTAGACTGGAGCAGACCTGCAGGTTTCACATTAGAAGGTTTGTACTGTTGGCAGGTAATACATTCTTTAATATGCTTCCAGGTGTCCATACGGACAGAAGACCACCAAGCCACGTCTAATATCCGAAGGAGAGTTTTAAGACGTCGAGATGGCCTCCTAGAGGGTTATCATGGAAGTATGTCAGAAAAGATGACTGTAACGATGCTGGGACTACTAACTGGAACCGATAGCCTCCTTTTGTGGCAGGAACTTTTCGATAGACCAGATCCTGTCTCATCTCAAAGGTGATCCGATCAGATTTTGTTTGGCGGATTGTCCATTTTAGCAATAATCTCAGCGATAGCAGGATCTCTCGACTGAGCGGCGCTATTTCGTCAGTGATGTTGGGAGATCGGAGCTATAAACTGGAGTGTTGCTAGAATACACAGCAACAGAGATATCACTTTGAGATGGAGCGAGAGAGAGCATCAGGAACCACGTTCAAACTTCCCTTGCGGTAGAGCACCTTAAAATTAAACTGTTGGAGTCGGAGGGTCCAGCGGGTGAGCCGAGAGGAGGTTTTGGGAGTGTTAAATGCCCAGGACAGTGCTGCGTGGTCAGTGACTACTTCAAATGGCACTCCCTCCAGGTAATGGCGCCACTTCTCCACAGACCAGACAACCGCCAAGCACTCCTTCTCCGATGTGGAGTAGTTCTTCTCAGCCTTATTGAGGATCCGGGAGGCAAAGGCTATCACATGCTCACCTTCACCATCTCTCTGGGCTAGGACAGCCCGAGCCCCACCTCACTGGCGTCAGTGTAAACACAGAAAGGCTGGTTGACATCTGGATGTGCCAGGACTGGGGAGACTGGAGAGCAGTTTTCAGGTGTTCAAAACTGGTCTGGCATTCTGGGGTCCACTCCCACTTCACATCTTTCTTCTTGAGATTGTTGAGTGGAGCAGCGATGTCAGCAAACCGGGGATGAACTTATGGTACCACCCAGCGAGTCCCAGAAACCGTTGTACCTCCTTGAGGTTGCTTGGCTGCGGATAGTGCTGTATGGCAGTCAGCTTCTCTGGATTGGCAGACACCCCGCTTCGGACACCACATGCCCAAGAAAAGTTAAAGAGTCCTTGAAAAAGTGACATTTATCCAGATTCAGTGTAAGGTTAGCCTGATGGAGTTTGTGGAAAACCTGATTAAGATGTTCCAAATGCTGCGCTTTGGTGGTGGAGTAAACAATGATGTCATCAATGTAGACAAAGCAGCAAGTTCCTCTCAACCCTCCCAGCACCTGCTCCATAAGTCTCTGGAAAGTTGCAGCAGCATTTTTTAATCCAAAAGGCATAACCTTAAATTGATACAGTCCATAAGGGGTGGTAAAAGCAGTCTTTTGTCGGCTTTCCTCATCCATAGCCACCTGCCAGTAGCCCGACCGCAAATCCAGGGAACTGAACACTTTGGCACCACATAGAGACTCCAAGATATCGTGAGCGTTGGGCATGGGATAGGCATCAAAGTGCGTCTTGGCATTGATTCGTCGGTAATCAACACAGAAGCGGTAAGTACCATCCCGTTTCTCAATAAGCACCACAGGTGCAGACCAAGGTGAGGTGGATGGTTCAATCACATTGTCCTCCAGCATGTCATTAAGGTGTTGCCGTATGATCTTCTTCTTAAAGGGTGATGCTCTGTAAGATGGACTGCGCACTGGAACTTCATCTGTGGTGTGGATCACGTGTCGAGTTACCATGGTTACTCCCAATTGGGATGTACACACCGTAGGCCAGCTCTTCATAAGACTGTCCAGATCATTGGGAACATCAACCTGAACGGTAGAATGGAACAAGCCGAGGCGGTTTTCTGACATTTATCCTTGGTGATGGAAAAGATAGAAGCGGGAAGAGTGCTGGACAGCCATATACACATTACTGCCGCCGGCTTCAGTCTCTTCAACTGCTTGCCAGGACGTTTCCCACTCTTCTCTAGGCAGAAAGGGATAAAACTGATAGCTCTGGTAGCGTTTGACACCATAACCCCTACCCACCATATCAATTTGGGTTTGGGTCTTGGCTAGGAAATCAATCCTAGAACCAACGGAAAGGCCAAATGTGCATCATCCATAACATATATACATAGGGTCCAGAATTCACCATGCAAGTTAAAAGTCAGGTGTTTTTCCCCAATGCCCCATGTGTCTGGCCATCGGCTAGCACAAAGGTTTGTTCTTTACATGGGGTCAGAGTTTCTCCTGGTCTTTTAACTTGCTGCCACAACTTATTTTTAGCAGAGTATAAGTGCAGCCAGTGTCAAGCAAGGCTGTCATCCCTACATCTCTCACTGAAATTTGAATAACAAGTAAGGTCGGCCCTGGTAAGTTATATTGACCTCTGGGTCTCACAGCATGGTGGTGCACTCCCACGTCTGCTTTATGAGCTCCTCCTCTGGTTGCTCGGCTCACCCTTCTCACTGGTACTTGGGAACTTGGAATTTTGCTTTGCCCAGTACTGCTTCTGCCCAGACCAGTCCTTCTCCACCATTGACCCCACACTCACCAACTCCTCCACAGTCTTCACCGACCCTCTCAAACAAGCAGCAAGCTTCGGGTTGCTGTTGTTAAGAATCCTCTGGACGAACTCCCTTTCAGGCATGTCCGGTCTCCACCTCATACACAGGGCCCGGAAATCATAGGCAAAGTCCCGGATGCTCTCTCCTGGTGCCTGCACTCTATCCCGTACTCTGTCTTCGATTTCTGTGACGAAGTCTGTGGAAAGGAAAGCTCTAAGAAAAGAACTTTTAAAATGAGACCAAGTTTGAATATTATTCCGCTCTGCTATCCACCAGCTCTTTGCAGGTCCCTTCAACACTGAGGATAAAGTAGCCATTATTTCAGGGTTACTCATAGGCCGCAGAGCCAGAAACTCTTCACATAGCTCAACATAACTAACTGCATCTCCGTTACCTTCCCCTCTCCAAATTCAGGGAAGTTAATACGGACAGGCAGTTTAGCAGAACAATGTCCTCATTCTTGGTGTAGGTATGGGGGTTAGTGGCCCCTATTGCTGTGGTAGCAGCAACTGGTCTTTCAAAGGTAAAATCAGGTATGGACAGATCCCAGGCACAACGACTGGGAGCAGCTCTAACTAGAGGTGTGCTTGTTTGCAAAGTAAGTTTTTCATTTCCTCCTTCCAAGCCAAATCGCCTCTCAATACAGTTTACTACCTCTTTCTCCAATGTTTCTACGGACGTCTGAATCAAATTCTGAAGCCTCTCAACCTGCTGATTAATATACTGTCTGAGGGATTCTTCCCTATTTACAGTACTTTGTCGGGCAGCATTACAGTCAAACTCAAGCTCCTCTAACCTGGCAGCCAACTGAGTTAATTTATCTTCCATAGGTGGTTCCTGGGGTGCAACAACTTCCTGTGAAGGAGTTTTTCAGTGAGCCCCGAACCACTAACATAAAGTCTACTGAGCCTGGAAACCAGCTCTCCCACTGCTCTGTGGGTCACATGGCGATCATCTAACTCAGCTCCCTGATCCCAATTATCTACAGATTCATGACCATCCATTTTAAATTAGACACAGTAATACTTGTGTGCTGGAAAGTAAATCTATGAATGCACTGAAATATATTTTAATTCCCGTGCAGGGCCACCAATTCTGTAACAATCTGCCTTTGACCAAAAGGCCAACACAACATTCCCAGAATAAGAATAGGTTACTACCAAAAACTCCTTAAAAATGATATAAAGAGTAGATGGCAGAAAGGCAGATACACAGCAAAAATAGGATTGCTAGGTTCGTTGAAGTGCGAAACATTTAATTTCAAAAACATCGGTCCAACACACACAGATTACCCAACAATTTTAGGCCCCACAGTACCTCTGGTAGCTGCTGACCCATGCACATAAAACCAAGTTGTAACAGAAATAGGATGGTGTTAAATCCACGGTAAGCTTACAGAGGCAATAAATAAATAGAAAATAATGTCCAGTAGAAAACAAAAATAGAAAGAATCCCAAAAAATCAAAATTCAGTTGGTAATCCACCATACAAAATAAAGTAAAAGAAATGAGAAAAACATCCACCAAAAATAATAATAAATCAGTTCGGTCTCACCGGTTTGTGTGATTGTCCATGAGCGCTCCAGAAAGTCCACCCAAAGTCCAAAAACACAGCTGCATTCCAAAATCCAAATGAAATGTCTTGTTTCCTCCAGGAAATAGCAACGGAAAAGAAAAATATTTGCCAGCAATGTTTGCTAAACAAAGAACATTGTCTAAAACTGTAAAATAACTAAAGCTAGATAAACATAGTATATATCTAACTTTATGCAGTTTGGCTTTAACACATCTAAGTTTAGCGAACCTGTACATGTGTAAATATTCGACGGCAAACCTTCAGCAGCAAACTAACCAGAGTCAAACTCCCAACAGGAAAAGGTGCCGTCCCATAGTGCATTAGTGCAGGGTTTATAAAGGTCAAGGTCCTCCAACATATTTAAAGGGGCCACGTTTCCTAAAACCCACTCTTAAAAGGGTAACAGAAAGCATACATTCTGACTTTACACAACACATTTAGAATACCTGGCCAGGCTAAAAGTGGTGCTCTAAAATGGACCACTTACATAATATTCACTTTTGTGTGACAGGCGTCACAAGCTGATGCTCCCTGCTAAGTCTTCCCAGCAGGAGCCAGTGGGTGACGAGGTGGGAGTGATTGTTCACTCAAAACATGCTCCAAACTTTAGTGTTTCGTGGTTGTACCCAGCATATTAATTGAACCAATTGTGCTTATATAACTGTAAACTAACTACCGTAAGCATCTCCGTGGATATTTGGATTGAGGCAGGAGCAGTCAGAGGTGCCATTCCCCTTACTCTGAGACACCGGGATGCTTTGTTTTTGTTCACGGAAGCACCCCATTCTAGTAAAGAGCAGTTATATCTTTTTTGGGACAGGTTGCATCAGCTTGTAAAACAACCACAATTGGAGATCCCTGTCAGTTTTCTTTCTCTCATAAGTTCTCATGTAGCTGACACCTTCAGGGAGAGACACGGCAGGAGCAGCTGTAATTTTGCGCCACAGCTCCAGAGTGAGCTAGCCCAGCCTGCACGTGGTATCGGATCTCACTGAGAGCTGGCCCAGACTGGCACTGTGACCCACATCTGGAACATTGCTGTCTTCTCATCTTGAGTCGGTGCCTCCTGCCAAAAGTGAGCTTTATGCGCTAGAGGGCTTGAAAGAGGCCGCACCACCATAACAGAGGACTAATGACTGTGTCTGTGAGGGTTTACCGTTGCTTGATGTAAGTGTAATGGGCAGTGTTGTGTGATACTGTCCCCTATTGATGAGATGAGGCTAAAAACCACTAATGCAGACAAGCCCGGGAGACTTCACCCATAGTTTACATTTTCTCTTTGTTTTTTCTTTTGCAATCTGTTGACTGTGCTCAGAACAAAAAACTTAATTAGTTTTTAATTTTTTTTACATTATTGGTAATTGTGCTAAGTGGCATACTACCAACACTGAATCTGCTTTAGGGTTACAGAAGGCTAGTGACTCTCCCTCCCTGTGAATAAGTACATAGCTTGGTCCATAGGATCCTGTGGTTATTAAAAAATGTCCTGTTTTATCGGGATTGTGTATTGATTTTCCCATTGTTTTATTATGCATAATATTTGGAACCAGTGCTTAGCGTGGACAGCTATGGCCAAATGTTTTGCATCACCCTATAGAATTGACTAATTTTACTTCATAAAGTCTAATGAAAATCCTTGAATTACATACCACTTTGTAGTTTTCCATATATTTAACGAAAAACTGACAAAAATAAAACAATGTGACATTTCCAATTCTAACATGAAACACTGTACTGCTATTATGGTAAACTAAACTAAAACGTCTACATGTTTAAATATGACACCCTTAGTACCAAGTTATTTAACAGCTATAGTTTGCAGCCCTGTAACAGTTCTATTTATATGTTCCAGTGCAGTTCCAGTTTACACCACTGTACTACATTTTCACTGCACATTAGAAAGTGACATGAAGATGGGACTCCCGCGGGACCCAAGGGAGTATGGGGGGAAAAAAATGGTGTTACATTTTGCGGGACGGGATGGTACAGGAGTGAAGCTCACGAGAACGGGTGGGACCGGGAAATACAAAAAAGTAAAGCTCTCAGGACGGGCAAGAACGGGATTGAAGCTTCTGGGAATGGGAAGGAATGGGACTACTCTGCCACCAGCAGACAGGAAGAGTGTTTTTTTTGCTCTTTTAAAGTCGTGAAAGAGCCTATGACGTGGAACTTGACTGTTACCATAAACAAACAAAATAATATTATCAGGTCTCACTTGAACATATAATCACATTAATTTTACCAAATTATGTTTAATCGAGCTACAATTAATCAAATAATACTCGGAAATACACAGAGGGCGATCTCCATTTCCTGGTTTGGGGCCATAAGACTGTGACGTCACAGAGGGAGATACCCACAGGCTTCTTGCATCTGCCAGTATGGATGACAGCGACAGTGAAAGTGAGAGTAGCCTAATTTTATCAGTTTCAGACACCTCTTATGAATGTGAATTATGTAGTGATGTATCAATTTGAACTGTATGCCTCCGAATCAGAAGGGTCAAACTCGGAGAGAGACTCTGACAACACCAACACGGACGGACCGGAGGGACAGAAGCTGTCCGCGGAGAATCAGCGTCTTGGCAACACGGAATAGTTAATAAAAACCCTTACGTTTAACATAGATTGATACTTAAAATATTTCATATTACCCATAATTGTATAGTTATATCAGTCCTTCAGTTAACAATATTGATACATGAATTATTGATACTAGCAGAATAACCGAACACTGTGGATTGCTACTGGCATGTATTTAACATCTCTGTCTCTCTATATACATATGTGCAGTATATTAAGGATGTGCACATTTTCGGTTTTTATGAATATTACCCCTAATCATAATGCAGAGATGCCAACGGCTATGATTTGGCCGTAGCAGGTACTATTTTTTGGAGGAACTGCTTCGGCGCTACGTTGAAGGGGTATGTATAATACTACGATTTTTAATAAATAAATACATGATGGATACTCCCTGAACGTTTATGAAATATTATTTCAATACCATGTTTTTTTTGTTGTTTATTTTTTTAAATTAATTAATGGTTCACAATACAGTACTGTATTTCACAGTTTATTGTGGCATTGACATACTCTGAGCCAGGTTGCTTAGTAACCGATTTAGAAACTGAAACTGCCGCACAAAACTCTAAACAGTTGTTTTTATATTACCGAATTTTACATCATTATATTGCACATTGTGCTTATAAAGACCCTGTGCTGTATTTTTTCTGAAAAAAACAAAACTAAAAACACTAGTAGTATACCGGTAGTGTTTAATGCAAAACCCTATAAACCCTCATTTTATACATGAATACGAAAATATCTGTACCTCCAAATAATAGTTGATCTCTGTTTATCACAGGATGGGATGGGACGGATTTTTTTGACAGGACAGGATGGGACAGGAATTTAAAAAAAAAAAGTTACGGGACGGGACAGGAAAAATTTGAACAGGACAGGATTGGAAATGATTGCTCTTTCATGGGATAGGATGGGATAGGAACATTTTGACAGGACAGGATGGGACAGGACTGAAGCTTCATTCCCATGTCAGTCTAGCACTTTTACACATTAGACAGAAAAATAATTGTGAAACAATTGTCCAGAGCGTGTTTTGGTTGTTCACGAACCATCTGAGTGTGAGTGTTATGAAGGTTTCTGGGTGGGATGACACAGCCGACACCCATAACCTGCCCCGCTGCATGACTTGAGGTCATGGAGCCGCTGCCAGAAGAGAAGCCAAGCGGAGCAGCCTCACAATATCAGTGCCCAGGCAGCTGTTACTTGTAGCAAGTTGTCACTTTCTGTTACCTCTGCCTGCCAGGCCGAGAATGCAATTACTGTACATAGTTTCAGCAGTAATGCCTTGATAAGACAAGAAAATAAAATAAAAGCTTGCAGGTGATCTGTGGAGATGACTAGCCTATTAAAGGGTAGCCAAGAGTTTAACCTTTTATACTGTGAAGTTAGGGATCAAGGAACAGTGTTTTCTATCTCAGACAATGTAATGTTGAGGTTAAAAACTTTTCATGTGGGAGCACCAATTAAAAAAAATAAAATCATTTAACCTAGCATTAAACCTAGGCCCTTGATCAGCATCAAGGGGGTCTGCTGTGTGACAGATTGGTGGGTAAAGACCTGCATGCTCTGTTTATCCACATTCCTTCTATTGATCTATATAGTTTATCAGTCGACATGACACGGTTGTTTCTCTTCCTGTCAGTTGCAGTCTGTTTGTTTTCATCTGTTATTCTGAACCCAGGTCTGTTGCTAGATGACACTAAGCTGCTCTCACTCTGACCAGGGCAGGATTGAGAATGTGAGATTATTATCCCTGATCGGAGGGGAAGAGAGACTCCAGAACTTCAGTACAAAAATATGTTTCAAAAAAGATTGTTTTAAGAATGTATCCACAGTATGCTTTGCTGAAAAAACCCCGGAATAATTCAATTCCATTTAAGGCTACATTTATGACCACTTATTGGAAAGGATTTTTTTTTTTGTTGAATGGAATGGAAGATAAGAGTCTGAGAGGAAAAAGAACCAACTAGGGTAAAAATCATTGTTACAGGAAGTACAATCATGATTTAAGATAATTGTGATTGTTGTGATAATTTCTAGCCAATAATCATTATTGTTTTCCAACGTCTTGGCTAAACCTGCAGCTAAAGTCTTATACAGTGTGTTGTTTATTAAATGTCCCTTTTAAGCAATTCAGAATATGTTTTAATAAAAGGTGCTATAAAAATGTTGTTGCTGTTAAAATATGCTTGTCATAAGTACAAATTTGGGTTGTCCACGTACCTATGACAAGTCTGTTTACGTGTGTGTGAAACAATCTGCATATTGTTATTTATCTTTAACGGCTCTATCTGTATAGCTGCCAGAAGAATGATCAAAGGCTTAGTTGCTTGACTCTAGTTTTAGATTCTGGACCCTGTTCAGCAACCTTTAATATAATGAGGCTAAATCAACATCTCAGGCGTGACGTCAGCCACGGCATTCACACACAGCACTGGGCCTGTCTGGAAAGCAGTACAAACAATGTTGACATGGATAATGCTTCAAGGCAGTGGGACTCAAATCTGGCCCTTGTGATCTATTCCAGTCCAGGCCTTTATTCCAACCAGGTCCTAAATTAGTTAATAGCCTCTTAGCAAGTTTAATTAACTATTTTAGAACTTGCTTGGAGTAAAAACCTGGACTGGACTGGATTTCGAGGGCCAGAATTGCCACTGCTTTAAGGGGTTATAGCAAATTAAATGCTTTCAAAAATCTTACCTGTGGTGTACATACATTCGTGAAACAGGTCTTACATGTTATAGCAAACATTTGTTTTTCTATATCTTGTACCACCCTTGGTTAAAGGTAATCCCCCCCCCCCCAATTGCCAGCATGTAAGGTGTTGCGATTTACTCCCTGGATAGCAGAGATACTCTGTCCATCTGTACAACAAAAAGCACAGATTTGAATATGGTGTACCATGCAAGCAGTAGGGCGCTGAATCAAAAATAAACCCAAAGGCCAGAAGGCAGCCATTCCTCTATCACTGCAGGGCTTCCCTCTCTACATTAGTACACTGAAATGGGCAGCTTACAGGCAAGCACGCAGGCATGCCCGCAGGCGCCCGGCCAGACCACAGGGGTCGCTGGTGCGTGGTGAGCCGAGGACACCCTGGCTGACCTAACCCTCCCTACCCGGGCGCTCAGCCAATTGTCGCCGCCCCTGGGAGCTCCCGTCCTCGGTCGGCAAAGGAATAGCCTGGACTCGAACCGGCGACGTCCAGACTATAGGGCGCATCCTGCACTCTACGCGAGTGCTTTTACTGGATGCGCCACTCGGGAGCCCCCTAGTTTTCCTTATACTTTACGAAAAACTGACAATTGAAAAATGTGACATTACAGTCAGCACTCACATTTCCGACCCTATAAAATGTTGACTTCAGTGACGGTTAAAAGAGTGTGACGCATATTTGGTTATTTCATTATAGCCTGTTCCAAACATTGTCCATTTTTCAGGAAACACAGAAAAGATACAATGTCAAATACATAGCTGAAAGGACTGTGTTTCAAAGTAAACGGGCTTCCATTTAGATGTACTGTGGTTGGTTACAGTACTATATTTTTAACAGAAGTATTTTAATTCTGTACGATATGATTCTGAAAATAACACTTACCAAAAGAGATGACTGTAAACACGTGGACTATGCAGTACATTCTTTTAAATCCGGTATGTATTAATTTGTAGCAGTATGTAAAATTCCACATTACGACCCAATAGCAAAATGAAATAAAAATGTTACCCACGCACAGAATTGCGTAAAACATAAAAGGCAATGCAAAAAAGATTCAGAAAAAAACAACACATTATCCAGAATTCAAAATTCCATGTGCTGCTCAATAAGGCTCTAATTTCACAGTGCACTTGTAAATAAAAATACACAAAAGCAAGATCACAGATTAAAAAAAATAAAAATACATTACAAATTATCTAAAACTGTTTCATAATTAACTGTGTCACATTACCATAGCTGGAATCGCTCTTCTCGTTTGTTTATTTGTTGCTGCATTTTCGTCAGGTAAGGGCTGTGACGGATAATCAAATACATTTTAACATTGAAGAGATGGGCTTTGTATCAGAAAATTGGTGATGGAGTCAGAAATCGCATGTGACGGGTAAATGCATTAATTTATTACATATATATATATATATATATATATATATATATATATATATATATATATATATATAGTACTGTGCAAAAGTTTTAGGCAGGTGAAAAAAATGCTGTAAAAGTAAGAATGCTTTCAAAAATAGACATGTAAATAGATTATATTTATCAATTAACTAAATGCAAAGTGAGTGAACAGAAGAAAAATCTAAATCAAATCCATATTTGGTGTGACCACACTTTGCCTTCAAAACAGCATCAAGCATCAATTCTTCTAGGTACACTTGCACACAGTTTTTGAAGGAACTCGGCAGGTAGGTTGGCCCAAACATCTTGGAGAACTAACCACAGTTCTTCTGTGGATTTAGACAGCCTCAGTTGCTTCTCTCTCTTCATGTAATCCCAGACAGACTCGATGATGTTGAGATCAGGGCTCTGTGGGGCCATACCATCACTTCCAGGACTCCTTGTTCTTCTTTACGCTGAAGATAGTTCTTAATGACTTTCGCTGTATGTTTGGGGTCGTTGTCATGCTGCAGAATAAATTTGGGGCCAATCAGATGCCTCCCTGATGGTATTGCATGATGGATAAGTATCTGCCTGTACTTCTCAGCATTGAGGAGACCATTAATTCTGACCAAATCCCCAACTCCATTTGCAGAAATGCAGCCCCAAACTTGCAAGGAACCTCCACCATGCTTCACTGTTGCCTGCAGACACTCATTCGTGTACGCTCTCCAGCCCTTTGGCGAACAAACTGCCTTCTGCTACAGCCAAATATTTCAAATTTTGACTCATCAGTCCAGAGCACCTGCTGCCATTTTTCTGCACCCCAGTTCCTGTGTTTTCGTGCATAGTTGAGTCGCTTGGCCTTGTTTCCACGTCGGAGGTATGGCTTTTTGGCCGCAAGTCTTCCATGAAGGCCACTTCTGACCAGACTTCTCCGGACAGTAGATGGGTGTACCAGGGTCCCACTGTTTTCTGCCAGTTCTGAGCTGATGGCACTGCTGGAAATCTTCCGATTGCGAAGGGAAGTAAGCATGATGTGTCTTTCATCTGCTGCAGTAAGTTTCCTTGGCCGACCACTGCGTCTACGGTCCTCAACGTTGCCCGTTTCTTTGTGCTTCTTCAAAAGAGCTTGGACAGCACATCTGGAAACCCCTGTCTGCCTTGAAATTTCTGCCTGGGAGAGACCTTGCTGATGCAGTATAACCTCCTTGTGTCTTGTTGCTGTGCTCAGTCTTGCCATGGTGTATGACTTTTGACAGTAAACTGTCTTCAGCAACCTCACCTTGTTAGCTGAGTTTGGCTGTTCCTCACCCAGTTTTATTCCTCCTACACAGCTGTTTCTGTTTCAGTTAATGATTGTGTTTCAACCTACATATTGAATTGATGATCATTAGCACCTGTTTGGTATAATTGTTTAATCATACACCTGACTATATGCCTACAAAATCCCTGACTTTGTGCAAGTGTACCTAGAAGAATTGATGCTGTTTTGAAGGCAAAGGGTTGTCACACCAAATATGGATTTGATTTAGATTTTTCTTCTGTTCACTCACTTTGCATTTAGTTAATTGATAAATATAATCTATTAACATGTCTATTTTTGAAAGCATTCTTACTTTACAGCATTTTTTCACACCTGCTCTAAAACTTTTGCACAGTACTATATATATATATATACAGTGCCTTGCAAAAGTATTCAGACCCTGACCAATTCTCTCATATTACTGAATTACAAATGGTACATTGAAATTTCGTTCTGTTTGATATTTTATTTAAAAACACTGAAACTCAAAATCAATTATTGTAAGGTGACATTGGTTTTATGTTGGGAAATATTTTTAAGAAAAATAAAAACTGAAATATCTTGCTTGCATAAGTATTCAACCCTGTGCTGTGGAAGCTCCCAGTTTACACCGATGAAAGAAATTGCCCTAACAAGGACACAATTACCTTACCATTGGCCTCCACCTGTGAACCATTAAAGTTGCTGTCACATTTTCTGGATAAAAACCCCACTGTTGAAGGATCATTGGTCAGGCTGTGAATCTGAAGGAAAATGAAGACCAAAGAGCATTCAACAAAAGTTAGAGATAAAGTAATACAAATGCATAGATTAGGGAAAGGGTACAAAATAATTTCAAAGAAGTGCTTGGATATACCAATGAGCACAGTTGGATCAATAAACAGGAAGTGGAAGCTGCATCACACCACCCAGGCACTGCCAAGAAAGGCCGTCCCTCAAAACTCAGCGCTCAAACAAGAAGGAGACTTGTGAGAGAAGCCACAGAGAGGCCAACAAGGAGCTACAGAGTTCAGTGGCTGGGAGTGGAGTAATGGTGCACCAGTCAACCATATCAAGAGCTCTGCATAACACTTGCCTGTATGGGAGGGTGGCAAGAAAGAAGCTGTTACTCAAAAAGTACCATCTGAAAGCACGTCTGGAGTTTGCCAGAAAGCATGAGAGTGACCCAGCTGCGATGTGGGAAAAGGTTTTGTGGTCAGATGAGACCAAGACAGAGCTTTTTGGCCAAAACTCAAAGCGCTATGTGTGGCGCAAACCTAACACTGCCCATGCCTCAAGACACACCATCCCTACAGTGAAGTATGGTGGTGGCAGCATCATGCTGTGGGGATGCTTCTCATCAGCAGGGACTGGGCATCTTGTTAAAATTGAAGGAAGAATGGATGGAGCAAAATACAGGGAAATACTGCAAGAGAACCTGCTTCAGTCCACTAAAAAACTGAAGCTTGGGAGGAAATTCACCTTTCAGCAGGACAATGATCCCAAGCACAAGGCCAAAGCAACATTGGAGTGGCTCAAGAACAAAAAGGTGAATGTCCTTCAGTGGCCCAGTCAAAGTCCTGATCTCAATCCCATTGAGAATCTGTGGCACTATTTGAAAATTGCGGTCCACAAGCGTCGTCCAACCAACCTGAACAACCTGGAGCAAATCTGCCAAGAAGAATGGGCCAAAATCACTCTGACACTGTGTGCAAAGCTGGTACATACTTACCCCAAAAGACTTAAAGCTGTTATTGCAGCGAAAGGTGGCTCTACCAAATATCAATGTGTGGGGGTTGAATACTTATGCAAGCAAGATATTTCAGTTTTTATTTTTCTTAAAAATATTTCCCAACATAAAACCAATGTCACCTTATAATAATTGATTTTGAGTTTCAGTGTTTTAAAATAAAATATCAAACAGAACGAAATTTCAATGTACCATTTGTAATTCAGTAATATGAGAGAATTGGTCAGGGGTCTGAATACTTTTGCAAGGCACGGTGTGTATATATATATATATATATATATATATATATATATATATATATATATATATATATATATATATATATATATATATCAGTACTGTGCAAAAGTTTTAGGCAGGTGTGAAAAAATGCTGTAAAGTAAGAATGCTTTCAAAAATAGACATGTTAATAGTTTATATTTATCAATTAACAAAATGCAAAGTGAGTGAACAGAAGAAAAATCTACATCAAATCAATATTTGGTGTGACCACCCTTTGCCTTCAAAACAGCATCAATTCTTCTAGGTACACTTGCACACAGTTTTTGAAGGAACTCGGCAGGTAGGTTGGCCCAAACATCTTGGAGAACTAACCACAGTTCTTCTGTGGATTTAGGCAGCCTCAGTTGCTTCTCTCTCTTCATGTAATCCCAGACAGACTCGATGATGTTGAGATCAGGGCTCTGTGGGGGCCATACCATCACTTCCAGGACTCCTTGTTCTTCTTTACGCTGAAGATAGTTCTTAATGACTTTCACTGTATGTTTGGGGTCGTTGTCATGCTGCAGAATAAATTTGGGGCCAATCAGATGCCTCCTGATGGTATTGCATGATGGATAAGTATCTGCCTGTACTTCTCAGCATTGAGGAGACCATTAATTCTGACCAAATCCCCAACTCCATTTGCAGAAATGCAGCCCCAAACTTGCAAGGAACCTCCACCATGCTTCACTGTTGCCTGCAGACACTCATTCGTGTACCGCTCTCCATCCCTTCGTGAACAAACTGCCTTCTGCTACAGCCAAATATTTCAAATTTTGACTCATCAGTCCAGAGCACCTGCTGCCATTTTTCTGCACCCCAGTTCCTGTGTTTTCGTGCATAGTTGAGTCGCTTGGCCTTGTTTCCACGCCGGAGGTATGGCTTTTGGCCGCAAGTCTTCCATGAAGGCCACTTCTGACCAGACTTCTCCGGACAGTAGATGGGTGTACCAGGGTCCCACTGTTTTCTGCCAATTCTGAGCTGATGGCACTGCTGGACATCTTCCGATTGTGAAAGGAAGTAAGCATGATGTGTCTTTCATCTGCTGCAGTAAGTTTCCTTGGCTGACCACTGCGTCTACGGTCCTCAACGTTGCCCGTTTCTTTGTGCTTCTTCAAAAGAGCTTGGACAGCACATCTGGAAACCCCTGTCTGCCTTGAAATTTCTGCCTGGGAGAGACCTTGCTGATGCAGTATAACTACCTTGTGTCTTGTTGCTGTGCTCAGTCTTGCCATGGTGTATGACTTTTGACAGTAAACTGTCTTCAGCAACCTCACCTTGTTAGCTGAGTTTGGCTGTTCCTCACCCAGTTTTATTCCTCCTACACAGCTGTTTCTGTTTCAGTTAATGATTGTGTTTCAACCTACATATTGAATTGATGATCATTAGCACCTGTTTGGTATAATTGTTTAATCATACACCTGACTATATGCCTACAAAATCGCTGACTTTGTGCAAGTGTACCTTGGAAGAATTGATGCTGTTTTGAAGGCAAAGGGTGGTCACACCAAATATGGATTTGATTTAGATTTTTCTTCTGTTCACTCACTTTGCATTTAGTTAATTGATAAATATAATCTATTAACATGTCTATTTTTGAAAGCATTCTTACTTTACAGCATTTTTTCACACCTGCCTAAAACTTTTGCACAGTACTGTATATATATATATATATAATTTATTTTATGGTAGAGGATGGTAAAACGTGAGTGTATCCAAGTGCTGACTGTACTATTATGGCTTCCAGTAGACTTTTGTGATATCATTTTGTAGTTTCTTTGATTGCATCATGTGAAATAAAATACCTAAATTATGTATTGTTTTCACTTTAGCATTTAATCAGCACATAAATTATGTTTTAATGGGCGGCAGCAATTCTCTGCCTCTGTGATTAGTAGGTCTAAACAATCGTGAAAACACGGCTCGACGTGATTAATGCAGGCTTTACCATAGCCAAAAGAAAATATCTCGCTCATTAATTATTTACATGTCATAAATCATTTGTATCTAGCTTTTCAAATATCAATGCAGAACTGTAAGCATTGCAGAGTGATGGGGCAACCCCAAAGGTCCTGTTTCTGAAGTTATTTGCAATGCTTTTCTAATGGTTTATACATTTTACAAAGTCCATTTTTAGAGCTTTTAGAATTGACAGATTTTACTTTGTGGCTATTTTCAATGGTAATGTGGTTAAAAAGCACAACGGTTCCCCAAATCCCTAGCAGAGATACATTATGGATGTTAAATACTGTATACAATTGACAATCCCCTGTAGAATGTAAAGGATATGTCTTGTGGATTGCTTATATTGGAATGTTCCTTGTTGGTCACAAGTAGGGGTGTTGCGGTATAATGATAAAAAGATAACCGCGATATACATTCTAACGTCAATATATTTTGCTGCTCCCTAAACGCTCAGCGCACACTGTATCCTTTGGCTGTTTTCTAATTATTTATTTTCAACTAAATATTAGCGTTTTCAAACATTAATTTAATTAACGTTTAACATTTTGTTGATGCACAGGTCAGCAGTAAAGTCATAAAAAAAACCCTAGCATCGTTTATTGTGGTCCTAAAATTTTGCCTTTTTTTCTTTTTAGAAAGTTCTATACGAGAAATATTTTAAAAAGCTGTAAGGAGAGGCTCACCACAGCTAGTCTGTATTCACATGTTTTCTTTTTATTCATTTTCATATGCTCAATTACTGGTACTGGAGTAAAGGGCAGGCTGGTGTGACCAGCTCCATTTAAAAATGCCTTTAACTCAATAATAGTGCAGCTATTGGATCTGGGAATGACATTTTTAACATCCTTAAAATCAGACTAACAATTATGAGAAACACCCAAACTAATCAGGTAAAAAACAAAACAAACCCCCTTTTTGTTTAAAAAAAAGGACCAATCTTGATTAAAATCTAGTGATTGATACCTTAGTTTCGTAGATGTTTAAAAACAATTCTGAGAATTCTGTATTTAAAATGTTGACTGTTTTGTAAATATCTGTTTTATTATAATTAAGCACCATATTTTTTTCATTATTTTTTTTATAATGTTGTAAAACATGTTTTAGCTTAATAAATAGTTAACATTTTAAATCTGTAAGAATTGTTTTTTTTGTAGTTCTTTGTAAAATATTGCGTTGTATCGCACGTATCGTGATAATACCCCACAGAATAATCATCTGAGAGAATTTTCATATTGTGACATCCCTAGTCACAAGAATGGTTTATATCATGGCCTCGCCTTCACCTTTATGTGTATATATGTAGGGTGTGGCCACTTAATGATGAAGTGAACCACTTGGAAATACCCATGTGATCGGCAGTGCAGTATTTAAGGCTTCGAGCAGTTAGCTGGTGTTCATAATGTGATTCCCATGCCAGACATCCATCTCCCATACTACAAGTGCAGAAATGGTGATCATGACTTTGACCTCTGACCTAACATGGGTACTATAATGAAGTTTAGGTTTCTGCTGGATAGAGGCAGTACACTGAGTTATTGTCTTAATGTGTGGAACACCTTAAAATGTGCACCCTTATAAAAGTTTACCATAGTAAAAACATAGCAAAGTGTAATAAAGAGTAGTGAAAGCATGAAAGCATGGTACAGCATAGGTAAGCATTGTAAAGAAAAAGAATGTATGGTAATGCATGTTAAAAAAACAATCAATCAATCAATCAATCTTTATTTTATATAGCGCCTTTCATAGTGGACCACCCTCACAAAGCGCTTTACAAGATGAAGTAACAACAAGAAAATCCATAATACTTTAAATACAGAGAAATGCATAATACATGATATATGGAAAAAAATGCATAATGCATTAAATACAGTGGAAAGTGCATAATACATGATAGTAACATAATATGAGATAGTAGCAGCAACACAGCAGCTAATAGCAGATATCAGGCTAAAAGAGCATGGAAAGCAAGAGAGAACAGGTGGGTCTTGAGAGTTGATTTAAAGCGAGAGACGGTGGGAGCATCACGCACCAAAGCTGGAAGAGAGTTCCAAAGAGTCGGAGCCATGAAGCTAAACAAGCGTTCTCCAAGTGTGGTGCACTTTTGCTTGGGGATAACAAGCAGACTAGAGTCGGAGGACCTCAGCTTGCGGGCAGGGACATAGCAGGTCAGCAGGTTGAGGAGGTACTCAGGACCTGTGTGATGAAGGTCAGCAGGAGAGTTTTGAAAATAACCCTGAATTATTTATTGTAAATGCATGGTAAAATTGCAAAAATACTGTGGTAAACTTTCAAAAGGGTAAAGATATTGCTTCAAAATTCGCTGGAGTCTGTTTTTAAACCTTTGATCCTGCACTTTGTGAACTTGTACTTTTGCAATAATTTTGTGCTTGGGTGAAAATAGGCTTTGCACCAGCATTAAAAGTGAGCCCTTACTGTACATAGCCTACTTAAATACAAAATGATTCAATATACTGACACGCTCCTAACGAATGTCAGCATAAGTTGCCCCTTTAAAAAATAATAAAAAACAGGCATGAAGTAGGCACCACCTCACCACACTGTAATCGCCCACACGATTGACAGCTGGCAGCATCACATTAGGAAACCATTCATCAAGTTGGTTTTTTAATTAAAAAGAGAAGTGTTTCCAGGCTTATTTCAACCCCAATTCCACTAAATCCAAGCTCACTGCAGCAAATAGACACTAAAGATGCAGTGAGCCCTGCAGCTTTAAAATCGTTACAATACAAATTCTTAAGTTATGAAATCAAATCTGCATGTATGAATTTGGTACAGTACAGTACCAAGAAAAAAAAAAGCTGGAAAACAAAACCGTTATTTTTAGTACCTGCTTTTAACCTTTAACATTTGGGGTTCCATTGGTGCATTCAAAATATTGCGTCTGTTTATTAAGAGTGGAAAATTATCTTTTCAGGCATTCCAAAAGATTTAGCAGACACTGTGTTATATTCTGATAAAATGAGCAATACATTCCCCACACCACCAGCCAGGAAGCCAGGGCACAAAAAATAACTAACTTCCATCCAATTGTTATTTGAACTACAGTTTACGTTTATGTAGTGAGCAAACAAACAATAACGGAAGTTAACAAAGTTATTGCATTGTGTTTAAAAGCTAATAGTCAATGACTCAGTTTGCTGAATCATATGCAGGTAGATGCTAAACAGAAAACAATCCAGTGTTATGCCAAGTTTAGTTAGATTAAATGTAGTTCTATTATTTGGTCTCAGTGTTTGCCATGTTACGGATTTGAAATCTGATTTCTTGTATCAATGCTGTTGAAGGGGTTTGGGTTAGCGTAAGTAGGCCATTTTATAGAATTGCCAGATACACTTAAATCCCAAGCAGTTTGACTAGAAAGGCATCTATTTTGGACCTTTGCATAGTTTTATAGGATGATTTAGCAAACATCGACAGAGCTAATGTTGAGCCAGCCCATTTAAAGATCTTGGCTGTAGGACAGTGGGACAGAAGTCCCATTGGCTCTAACACATCCATGTAACTCAAAGCCAAGCAAAGGAAAGGTATAATCATATGCCATGTGTTATAGTGGGTGGCGCGGGGGGATGGGGGGATCAGGAATCAATAAATGAAAGTCAAAATCTAAATCCATCATGGTTTACCAAAACTCAATAACATGAAAGCATTTTAAAGAAAATAGCTGTGACTTTATCTTTCATTCTCCATGAATATTTCAACACTTTAGGACAGATGAGTTACAGTTGTTGACATTAAAATGTACCATAAATTGACAAGCTGTTATAAACTGTGAGTCAGGAAAAAAAGCTGAAGCAATTGATTTTTATTTCTATGTCAAACGCTTTATTTCTATTAAATGTATTTTGTTTTATTGTTTTTTTTCATGGTTCAACAACTATGATTCCTTTTGTGTTATGTAATTAAATTAGCAAGTTAATTGCTACAAAGTAAACTTTTCTGCTGAATATAAATGACTTTGCTGCCTTTCTTCTTTACATTTAATGCGTTGCTGTGTGTATTTTTAATATGTTGTTTCTTTATAAAGAGGAATTGGTTTAAGCTGTTGCTCCCATTTGCCTCTTAGTGCCATTTCACTTGCATTCTCATTATAACACATGTAGCCTCTTTCCCATCTATGAGTGAGCACGGTAATTAGTTTACTCTCCGTGGACTACCTTTCATTAAGCAACCCCTTAGAAGGGTGCTTGTATGTTTTAGTAAATTTGCTGACCCAACAATGGGATATTTTTTTCATATTTGTGAGGGTTTAGACCTGCTAAACCTTGACTGTGTCCTTGACCGTGGTTGCTGTATTGTGGTTGTGTGACTGTTTAAGTTTCTTTTGATAGTGCACTTTGCTTTATTGTCTTTCTTTGGTGCACAGCTGTATTCTTCGATTCTTCCATTACCAGTGTTTCCAGTAATAAATGTACCTTTCACTGCCACATTGGTTTATCCTCTGGCCATGTCATTGGTACAGACATACTGTAGTGTCTTAATAGTTTGTACACAGATCTATTATAGGATTCTCTCAATAAAGTTCCATTACTGGGGGTGTCCATTGAACACTCCTTTTCAGTTAGTCCATTTTTGTGTAAGAAAATGTACTTTTTATATAGTGATGGAGCAAACATAGAATTTGGTTCAAGATTTAGATATTCGTTCACATATACGTTCATTTGTAAAAAAAAAAAAAAAGGCAATAAAAGCCATTATATTTAACACGTTATTTAAACTAGAAAAATATCCAAGGAGTAAGTTATTTACTTTATTCCCCTAAATTAACTACAAAACAAAGGATGCCATACAGTAGTTTAAGTTGTCTGTGGTTGTATCTTTATAAGATACAGAGACAAGTTCATATTGTCATCAGAGAGTTTTACCTGAGAAATCTGTTCAATCAAGCGTACAGTTCCACAGCGAGCTAGTAGTATGAGCGCCATGGTATGTCCTAAAATAGGATCTGCGATTAAAATTCTGGTGAAAATCGGCGATGTCTCAGCCCTGCAAAAGTTTTTTATTTGCGAGCTGCTTGCAATTACGAATTGTTGCAAATCGGTTCTGTGAAACGGGCCCCTGGGTGTGAACCAGTGACCACGCACAGAGCAAGCAAGCCTCTTAACCACTCTGCAGAAGAGCCAGGCTCATCTTCCTGACAGAATCCATACAAGCAGGGCATCCCTACACTGCTTGTTATTCATGCAGGGCTTCATTGTTTTGACTATCATAGGCACTGAGTAAGATGGGAAGGCCTGCAGTTTATGAAAGCAGATCTAATGCTTGGGAAACACAGAATGTTATTTGCCTGGTAAGCAGGTTGAGATGCATCTCCCCACTTAACTGTCTTGAAGAAGCTTTCTCAACTATATCCGACAGAGGTGTAACTTGTCTGAAATATATATTTTCAAGCAAGACTGGGGATGGAAGAGATCTGCAAAAATCATTTCACATTCAATAAATAATTGAAAAGTGCTTGTATTTAGAAGCAACCATCTGGAATAAATGAAAGGTCTGTGCAATGCTTATCCAGTGGTATCCAGCAGGATAACCCGTATTAGAATTTATTTGCAGTCTCTAGGCAGAGTGACAAGGATTCTTATTGCATGACACTATCAACAGCAAGCAGCGATCGATGATCAATAAACTCATTAGAGAAGAGCATCTGGAGCTTCCACAATCAATTGAGCTGTTATTCATTCTCTATTCTGTAATGCAAGTTTATTTAAGAAATGGAACAGGGGCAGAATTAACTGTGTTGATTTTTATGTGTTTATCCATTTAAAATATTTTGTGGGGTCTAATCAATCTAAAAGGTGGCAGATTTAAATACTGCCATTATTTGCCTTTAAAGCATTCACATTTTTCGTGTGCCACGGTTGTGAGTGCTTAACCTCTTTAGCAGTGTGTGTGTGTGCAAGTCTGATGTATTTCTTCTTTTGAAAGTATACAAAACACACTGTTGTTGATTATAACAGATCAATTGAAAATACCTTTTATCTAGAGAATGGCACTGGAATGAACATCCTGTTCTGTTTCCAGCACCTTGGGGATGCAGTGAGCAGACAAGGCAGAGAACTGCATTGCCAGAGGGAACTTGGACATCCAGGCACAACTAGACAGAGAGCTTATATTGAAAACTCCCATGCATTAGGTTGTACAAACATAAGTTTTAGATCTATTTAACAAGCATGTCGGTAACATTCATCCCCCGCCATGGCTGTAAATTCAAAATTAGAGTCATCAGTATGATGGACAGGTTGATGACATGAGTACTACACGTAGGTTAGGATAAGAATTAGGAATTCAATGTTTAATCACAATTTGACAAGCGATTCTCCAGCTACATGCAAAATTGTGTGATATACAGATGGATGGACAGACAGACACCCCCTATATGTCAAGAATCTGCTATTTTAAATAAGTTAAAGTAAATATGATGTTAAGACCATGGTTTATGGAAAATGTACATACTGTACAGCTGCCTCCATTATATCACCTTCACAGGGAATTTAGTCAAAAGCAGGATCTTAAGGCTGTTACCTTGTAAGCCCATTGAAAATAACATATTTAAGTACAGGAAAAACAGCTACATGGGAGGCCAAACTTGTTTCCTGAGCTTTGAATATGACTTAAAAAGGGGGTAGCTTCATTTTTTTACTGTCCCAAATCCTTTTATCATGTTTGCAATCATTCTGAGTTCTGAGTTAGGAACTGCTATTCACTTCTAGCTGCCTGCCATAGACTGTTGTAATGCATGCTAGAAGTCTTTATATAAGTGTCTTTTATCTTAGTACGTGCCAGCACCAGCTAGTGTATAGCAGTATGTTGCTAAGGGGACTAAAAAAAAGGGAAAAAAAGATGATTCAATTTGAAGCTACTTGCTCTTTAAGCTTTTTAAAGAGCATGTCAGCACTTGTAGTGGCAAGAAGGATTCAAAGGGGGAAAGAAGCTTGTGTCCCTACACTTCTGGGGGACAGAACCTGGATGTGGGACACTGCAGCTTTAAAACACCAGACAAGCAAGTGAATAAGATACTGAACCCTGTCCTAGCAGCATAATAACAATATTAAGCAGGTCCTTGAGGAGTGATGAACAAGATAAACAGTGCAATAAGAAGAAAGGACGCATGCATACATTCATAGCTCCCCCCTGCAATACACAGGTCAGTGGGAGAAAGGTCAAAGTAAAAATGCATTGAAGCCCGCTTACCCTTGACTCATCAAGTGTAAGGATTACTGGAGGTCCTAGGGGTCATCTGCCTGCTGTTCCCTCTGGAAATACTGTCTGTGTAGAGTAATTCCACTTTTGTTTGCTCCACAATCCAGGGATTTGTACAGGTGTTAAATACATCTCTGTTGGAAATCCCAGCTATGGTCAACTGCTTTTTGTAATGTCTGAGCTATGATGCATGAAGAAAATAAAACCGTGTGATCTGTGCTGGCTGTAAATGCATGGCTAGAAAATAGTCTGATCCCAGTCCTGGATTTCACAACTATCCTGGTTTAGGTACATAACCTGTATTTAAATGAACAGGTGCCAGCTACTGGACCCCTGCTAAATCTACTTTGCAGTGATTGCACTTATCATAACAAGAACAAGTCTGATTCTGTAGGTTTACTATTAGGAGTTGTTCTTGCAGCTATAGGGGAGTAACTCATTTAACAGGGGTCTGAATGCATATACTCCTGTCTCCTGATCATTTAAATAAAATACTACACTGAGTGTCGTTCTAAAACCCTGACTGGATGGATGGTCCTGTAAATGCATGGTCCATTGCCCAATTCTTGAGCTAAGCTGATTCCCTCTGCACTATAGAAATTACAGTTTTTTTTATTGATTCATTTGTTGGCCATTTTTGCAAGGATCCTTGAAATGCAGATTGGAAGCACAGAGCACTTTAAGGTATGTTTCCTTTATTAACTCCGGAGTGGGGATGGATATACCCAGCGACGGTTAAAGTGGAGATGGCTGTATATACATGTGTCGCACTTCAGAATTTTACATATATCTGCAGTACATGATTTAAAGTTGCTAAGGATGTTCTTTAGTACAAGTTATTATTGGTCTCGTGATCTGGGGTATATAGGAGGCTGTTTGTCTGTCTGTCTCTTTTTTGTCGTATTGTAACTACACAATCATATCATTACTGTGTTACTACAGTGTATTGATAGTTGTCTGCTTATGGATTCAGGTGTAATTCAAAGCAGACCTGTTTTGTAGATTAACTTGCTGTGACTGCATTCAGGTTTTTAGAGGAGGAGGTAGGTGAGGCTTCACTGTTGCTCTCACCATTCTCTGCTGTTCTGATAATGTGCTTAATTTATTTTTTGCCCATTTCCTGGCTTACGTAAGTAATGCACCCATCCTAATGCCCTGGTGTTTAACAGGATCATTGAATTTTTTAAAGTGATTCAAGGTGTAAATCTGAGTACCGGTATTGTGTGTCTAACATTATGCTTTTAGTATTGTGCTAACAACAGAATCCATTATTTCTACTTATGGAAATATAGAAAGAGATTTACAGTTTGATAAATGAATATTGAAGCTTCTTTCTTTCTTTCTTTCTTTCTTTCTTTCTTTCTTTCTTTCTTTCTTTCTTTCTTTCTATCAGCACATACGTTGCAAGGAGCATTTGCAGGACTGGTGTATTTTTATCCCATGTGCCCTGGGCTATTTTAATTAGCCTGTTTCCTGCCATAAAAGTTAATTGTTTCTGAAACATTTAGACTAAGACAAGAAGAGATTTTACTGACTGGGTGGCACTCTGCAGTCACCTTAGCAACCTTAGGGCTCAATTCTAAAATATAGGACACTGCGGGTGTTAAACATGGCTGTGGTTCAGGAAGATCATGTAAAGCACTGGCTTCTGCAATATTATTAGTTCTCATAAGTATATAGTAACACATTACATTAGGCAACTCTACATTAAAACAATACAGTAATGCAACAACGTGCTTAATTATACAATGAAAAATGTTTTTACGCCTTTGATCTTTGAGATTGAGGAAACTTGATGTATTCCCTACTTTTGGCAAGGCTGAGGGAAACCCGGGAAATAATTTGTGAAGCTGCTGCCTTTACTAATGGTGTGTAAATCACCAACATTTCTTTCGCTAGATGCATAAAATGCCAATTCTACAGAAATGTATGGCTTCTCACTGGTATGCAGCATCTGGTCTCAAAACTTCACATCATTCTATCATTACATTTAGTCAGTCTGTAACATTGTTTGAATTCATGATCGTTATATTTATCTTGATTAAATGTTTGCTGTCATCGGTCAGTTTAATATGGTATTTATTCCAACAGGCTTCTAGGTTTAGAATGTACAGCAGCAGCACATTTAATAGTGCTTTGCGAGACTCTCTGGAAAGCCGTTAGATATCTATTAGCAGCGTTCAAAATGTTTATCTGGTGCTTCTACAAGTACTGAAGCCTGCTAAATGCTTCCAAGTGCTTTGTGAAACAGGCCCCAGGTTCCTATAACAAAGTACAACATCCACCATCTAAACAAAAGAAGGCAAACCAATGCAGAAGACAACTGAAATAAATAATACATATTCTCTATGACACAGAAAAGTGCTTTGCTTCTTTGTTTATAAGGTTATTTTATTGAGAATTGTATATTTGTTTCAATTTTAGAATAACAACACAAGTTCGGCCCAACACTTGATGATTTATATCAACAAAATATAAAAATTAGGGGTGGGCAACGATATGAAAATTGTATATCGATATCCTGCACATATTTCGATAAATAATATCGAAGTCTTTCAAAACGCAGAAATATAATAACACAATTGCAATATCAAACATATATAGACGTTAACTGATATTAACGTATGAAAAGCAATAACTTGCTTTAACTTAGTGGTGCTTTTCCTTCACAATATCTTTGGAGAAAAACAAGGTCTTGTTATATTGTTTTACTATTCCATCATCAGCCACCTCAAAACCGAAATATTTCTATACTTCACTGCACACAGACTTTAGCCAATCTGCAAGTAATTGAATGGTCAGCTGTTCTGCGTATAATTGCTGACTCTCGAAACCTCAAAGTATTAAATACGACGGTGTCATGCCGAATTTTGCATTATTTTGAGTTATGTTTTTATGTTTTCAAAATACATCTCATTTATAATACAGAAAGTTAACATTTTAAAAATACATTAATACTAGAGTAAGTAATGAACTGCTGAAGTATGCACATATCTCAAAATAATGCAAAACGGATGGGCAATGGTGCAGCATGCCAATAACATAGCTACCTCTGTGATGATGAAGGGGAGTTATTACGTTTAAATCCATGTATTTATTTAAATTGTACCTATCTTTTTAAAAACATGTAATTAGTTTCAGCACTGACTGTTTAAGCACTAATGTGTTATATGCAATTGAAATATTTATGTTTGATTATTTCATAATAAATCATGGTCATAATTATCTGAAATTGTTTGATTGTGTATACTGATGCACAATGAAAGTGCAAGTTTTACATCAGTAGCTCATTGGGCACATACATTATGTTATTTACATTTTAAATAGTGAGAAGATAGGTTTGTTGATTGTTTGAGTAGTATTGTACCTTGGGATAACAAAATACTGAGCTCAAGTCATGTGATTTTATAAACATGCCAGGTGCTCAGTGTCATGTTCGATGTCCTCACAGGTGAGTTGACTTACTGGTTTCCAGTCATCTAGACCTTTTGGTCCGGCTGGTCTTGTTAGGCTCTCTTTTAACTCATGCAGGCTCTGTGGAGGAGAAGCATCACTCCAGAACACAGGTAAATGTGAACCAATGCTTTAAACTTTATTACAAGGTTTGTCATCAGCAAATACAGCATATTGTATTAAGCAGCTCGAGCTGAGAGAAGAGAGAGCATGTTACGTCCTAAGTGTCCTTTTATAAGCTTTTTTTTAGATCACATGCTCATGCCTATTAATGAGTGACACTGCTCATTAGTAATACACGTTGCATAATGTGACATCCCCTTTTTCAGAACTTTTTTTTTTCTTATGTTTTCACATAGTATAGTCACTGTAAAGACTTGGCAGGACCACTTGTCTGCCAGACCGGGTAACCCTAACTTCAACTCCAGCCTGTGCAGGAGGAGAAGAAACATTTTAAGGAACATCAACAAAAACATCATCATCATCATCATCATCATTAGATATAGGAACAAGGTCAGGAATGGAAACCACAGATGAGGCATTAGAGAGAGCCACTGGCCGTTCACTGTGATCAGCTCTCAGATGCCTCCCGTTACGTACACCCTGCCAGAGGTCGTTACAACATCATAAGACCTGGGCAACTGTGAGCATTTTGAAACTTCAGGCTTCAGTTTGCTTGACATTACAGGTATGACCCCTTGCAAAACCCTGCCCATAAGCAGTTGCGCAGGAGAGTACTTTATTCCTGAAATTGGGGTGTTGCGAAGAGTGAGAACAGCCAAATGAGGATCAGTGCCAGACCGCATAGCCTTTTTTAACACATGTTTGACAGTCTGTATGGTACGTTCAATTAAACCATTACTTTGAGGGTAGTTATCTCCATTCACAGCCATTAGGTGTACTTCCTTACTTGCAAAAGGCATGTTGTCCGCCACTACCACCTTAGGGATGCCATGTGTCACAAAAATAGCTTTCAGTTTGCCTACCACTGTTGCACCTGTTTTGTCTGGCAGAAGCTGGATTTCAGGAAATTTAGAATAGTAATCAACAGCTACCAGGTAGCTGTGTGTGTGTCAAAGTCAAATATGTCAACACCAAATATGTGGGCAAGACCATTAGGGAATTGAAAACATATAAGTGAACACAAAAGCACTATTAGAAATAAAGACATACGATCATCTGTAGACATTTTAATGAACAACAACATAGTGTTTGCACGCTCAGATTTATGGGGATTGAATTTGTTAATACCCTACGTCGGGGTGGAGATCGTAATAAACTTTTATTGCAGAGGGAAGCCTCTTGGATGCATACTTTACAAACTGAATCACCTGGTGGTATGAATGAGGAACTGTTGTTCACACCGTTTTGTAATTTCTTTATCCATGAGAGTAACATCTTAAGATACTGAAATTGCTTGTTATAATTAATTGATTGATGTTATTGTATACTTGAAAGTTAATTGGATAATTAGTGTCTAAGGCACTTAAATGCCTGTCCGGTGTGTGTGTGTTTTTAAATGTTTGTACTGCACTGACGAAGGCCATTGGCCGCAACGCGTCTGCATTAGCATGAATTCTCTTGTTCTACAGTTTCTATATATAAAAAAAAAAAAAATGTAATAATAAAGATACAAGCTTGATAGCTGACATTTGATGAGTGCTTGGCGTTTGATTATTTAATTTTGAACACCAACCTTCAACCATGGAATGCCAGGAATGTTGTGGTTAATGAGGGGCTCTTTGTGGTTAGCAGGGAGTAGCTCCTGGCATGGGTCACACTGTTTAACACATAATTCTATGTCAGAACCCGTACTGGGCCAGAACATGTACTCTTGTGCATATGCCTTGGTTCTATTTACTCCTTGATGTGCAACATGCTATCTCTCTAGCATTTGTGTTCTGAGTTTAGCAGGAATTACTACTCTGTCCCCAGACAGCACCAATCCATCATGGCCTCGCAATAGATGCTTGATTGACCCAAAAGGCTTGGCGAGAGGGTGGGTTTGGGATAGCCTGTCTGGCCAGGAGCTATCCAGCAGTTTCTTTACTTCAGTGAGTTGAGGATCATTTACTATTTCCTCGTGTATTTTGTCGAACAAATTATCTGGTAATGACACACTTTTTTGTATGCTGTTGATAACCCTGTCTTCAAATTGCTCTATGTTCCATTCTGCACTGTCGCCAGGGAGAGAAGCCCTGGACAGGAGGTCAGCATTGACTACCTTTGACCCTGGGACATAAACTACTGATAAATCATACTTTTATCATTGTAACAGCATGCGCTGTAAGCATGCTGGTGTTTGTGCCATCGATTTGTGTAATATTGTTTCTAGTGGCTTGTGATCGAAGTGCACTACTGTATACTTAGATGTATTGGTGAAATTTGTGATAGGCAAACACTATGGCGAGTAGTGTTGCTCACAGCTGCTCCTTAGCCCTGGAGGCAAAAGCTATAGGTTGCTCTTCCTGCAATAAGCACACACCCAAACCGTCTTTAAGGCAGGGATGGGTTGTAAAATCTGAGTACCGGTGCTTGACATGACTGACGTGAGCTTGAGTAGCGCTTGTTCTTGTTCCGGACCCCGTTGCCAGATTATGTCCTTATGTAGCAGCAGTCTAAGCGGGGCTGTGATATCGCCCTTGTTTGGGATATACTGTGCTAGATACCTGGTCATGCCAAGGATTCCCTGCACCCCTTTTTTGTCTGTTGGAGAAGGAAAAGCCCTGACCGCTTCAACTTTTGCGGGGTCTGGTTGCTCCCCTTGTGCTGACACAATGTATCCCTTGTATGCTACTTGCTGCACTTTAAATTGTATTTTCTCACTATTAAACATAAGTCCATTTTCACGGATTGTTAACCCATGGTCACCTCGCCGATGACCCCAAGTGCTTCTAGCTTTATCAAGGCAGTTCTGAGCCTGTCCATCACAGCCAGCAGTACCTTTCTGCAGCCATTTACGACCGGAGGTACACTGGGGTCTACATAAATCTGGTGAGTACCTGGGAACTGCCCAAGGTCATCAAAAATGTCAGCATACTCTTTAAGCATCTGTTCTTTAGTGTTCTTGGACTGATTGTTGATGCTTAACCCTTTGCGGTCCATTTATTCAGCACGTCTCAGGCGCGTCAGGTCCAATTTATTTTCACATGCGCAGTTTATTTTAGATGCCCTGGTTAAAAGTATTTTTTTCACAGTAAAACAGGTTTAAAAGGCACTGCATATCAACAGGACACTCAGTACTGCATCTCCAGCCCCGCCCCACCCCACCCCTTGTTCGCTGCATTTTTCACATACCTCTACATAGTAGTGCATACCGATAAATCATCTCCTGATCACTCGTTTTATCAACAAACTCCTCAATAATGCGATCCAAGTCATTATTTTATTACTATAACATCTAAAAAAAGCTCTGGAAATGTCTGTGATATTCTTTGAGCGCTGGATGCAGAAGCAGCTATCTTGTTTGTTTATGTCCGCGTTATCTATGTGGTATCGGGGCTGTATTCTGTATTCATGAGATATGCCCCTTTTTTCCGGCTTTTTCTGGAGAAAAAACAACTTTTTGACGCCTTTTGATGATGACCGGAAAGGGAAAATTGCAGTGTCGGACCAGGTCCTACATAGGACCGCAAAGGCTTAAGCATCTGTTCTTTAGTGATGTTGGACTGATTGTTGATGCTTAATACTCTGCGCACTGAAGGCCACTTCTGACCAGACTTCTCCGGACAGTAGATGGGTGTACCAGGGTCCCACTGTTTTCTGCCAATTCTGAGCTGATGGCACTGCTGGACATCTTCCGATTGCGAAGGGAAGTAAGCATGATGTGTCTTTCATCTGCTGCAGTAAGTTTCCTTGGCCGACCACCGCGCTCACGGTCCTCAACGCTGCCCGTTTCTTTGTGCTTCTTCAAAAGAGCTTGGATATCACATCTGGAAACCCCTGTCTGCCTTGAAATTTCTGCCTGGGAGAGACCTTGCTGATGCAGTATAACTACCTTGTGTCTTGTTGCTGTGCTCAGTCTTGCCATGGTGTATGACTTTTGACAGTAAACTGTCTTCAGCAACCTCACCTTGTTAGCTGAGTTTGGCTGTTCCTCACCCAGTTTTATTCCTCCTACACAGCTGTTTCTGTTTCAGTTAATGATTGTGTTTCAACCTACATATTGAATTGATGATCAGTTAGCACCTGTTTGGTGATTAATTGTTTCCAATCATACACCTTGACTATATGCCTACAAAACTCCCTAGACTTTGTGCAAGTGTACTCTAGAACACAGAATTGAAACATGCTGTTTTGAAGGACAAAGGGTGGTCACACCAAATATGGCATTTGATTTAGATTTTTCTTCTGTTCACTCACTTCATGCCTATTCATGAGTTACATTGCTCATAAATAATACATCTATTAACATGGTACTCGATTTTAATGCAAACCGGCAACAGGAGAATTCAAACTGGGTTCTAATTTGATGCATCGATTCACCAATATGTAACTGAAGCTCGGGAAATTTAAGGAGAGATAATCAATAATCGATGGATCGATACACAGATATATACTGTATACACACACACACTAGGTGAAGCATTGTGCAATGAAGCCCATACTTGAAGCATTGTGCACTGAAACCTCACTTCACCACAAACAGCCTTCAGTCTTTTCAGAATCAATTTCTGCAGCAAAAAGTTGTTTAGAATGTGCATTGCAAATAATGATCAAAAAACAGATCATCTCACAGATCATAAATTAACAGTATTTTTATTAGGGATGGGCACCAATATCGATATTTTGATATGATATCGATATCATTTGAGATCAATAATAATTTCCATATCGCAATATCATGGGATTAAAAAACAAATTGACATAGTTTTTTATTGCTAAAAATACAAACGCAGTATAGTCAAGTTTATTTTATATTAAGATACAACAAACCCTATACATACCAGTCATGGTCCGTCTCGTTGGCAAACACCACACACTGAAGTATTATTAACCATTGTGTACGCTACTTGCACCAAGTGACGTCACATTTCAGGATGCCAGAGTCTCAATTTCCGGCGAATGAGTGAGCGGTTTATTTGAAATCCTGTCATTTGCATCTTTTCCTATGCTGAATTGAGCGGTTTTAAAATAGTTTTTTTTTACTTGTTTGTTTAATTTCTGAGAGAAAGAATGAGTTGTAGTTCAGGCAAAAGTATTTAAATATCAACGACGAGAAGGAAACTGCAGCTTCATCACAGTACAATTCAGCAGTAAGTTTTGATTCATTTCCTGTGCATGAAGAGACGAGAAAAACTTGTCTGAAAAATATTCCAAAAGATAAATTCACAATAACCAAACACACTAAAGTGTGTGTGTGTATGTATGTGTGTGTATATATATATATATATATATATATATATATATATATATATATATATATATATATATATATATATATATATATATATCAGTGTTTGCTACAGGACTTACAGACTAAGGGTCAATGTGGCCCACTCTCAAAATTCTAGGGGGACATTTTCTTCCAACCACCATTTCTTATTTTTGTTTGTTTTTAAATATGCCAGCAGAGTTTACTGACCTTTTGTTTCTGAATAAAAATTAAAACTGTATAGCTGTAGATACAACCAAGGTGTCTCTAAATACTCACTGTCACTTTTGGGGACAATATTGGGAAATGTGTCACAGTGATGCTGGTGTATCAATGAGTAGAGGATATTAATTGTACCAAATCACATTAGAACAGGGGTTTTCAATCTTTTTAAGCTGCGTACCCCTTTCCAAAAAATGTAGTCCACTGAGATAGTCATAAAATGAAAACAGAAAAAAGGTCTGTACAATAACATGATACAACAAAACGCACAAGCCTTGGAGTGTGTGATGGATACAATTATAAAAGTTACAGTATTATAAAAGAAAATATATATATACAGTACTGTGCAAAAGTTTTAGGCAGGTGTGAAAAAATGCTGTAAAGTAAGAATGCTTTCAAAAATAGACATGTTAATAGTTTATATTTATCAATTAACAAAATGCAAAGTGAGTGAACAGAAGAAAAATCTACATCAAATCAATATTTGGTGTGACCACCCTTTGCCTTCAAAACAGCATCAATTCTTCTAGGTACACTTGCACACAGTTTTGAAGGAACTCGGCAGGTAGGTTGGCCCAAACATCTTGGAGAACTAACCACAGTTCTTCTGTGGATTTAGGCAGCCTCAGTTGCTTCTCTCTCTTCATGTAATCCCAGACAGACTCGATGATGTTGAGATCAGGGCTCTGTGGGGCCAAACCATCACTTCCAGGACTCCTTGTTCTTCTTTACGCTGAAGATAGTTCTTAATGACTTTCGCTGTATGTTTGGGGTCGTTGTCATGCTGCAGAATAAATTTGGGGCCAATCAGATGCCTCCCTGATGGTATTGCATGATGGATAAGTATCTGCCTGTACTTCTCAGCATTGAGGAGACCATTAATTCTGACCAAATCCCCAACTCCATTTGCAGAAATGCAGCCCCAAACTTGCAAGGAACCTCCACCATGCTTCACTGTTGCCTGCAGACACTCATTCGTGTACCGCTCTCCATCCCTTCGCTAACAAACTGCCTTCTGCTACAGCCAAATATTTCAAATTTTGACTCATCAGTCCAGAGCACCTGCTGCCATTTTTCTGCACCCCAGTTCCTGTGTTTTCATACATAGTTGAGTCGCTTGGCCTTGTTTCCACGTCGGAGGTATGACTTTTTGGCCACAAGTCTTCCATGAAGGCCACTTCTGACCAGACTTCTCCGGACAGTAGAAGGGTGTACCAGGGTCCCACTGTTTTCTACCAATTCTGAGCTGATGGCACTGGACATCTTCCGATTGCGAAGGGAAGTAAGCATGATGTGTCTTTCATCTGCTGCAGTAAGTTTCCTTGGCCGACCACTGCGTCTACGGTCCTCAACGTTGCCCGTTTCTTTGTGCTTCTTCAAAAGAGCTTGGACAGCACATCTGGAAACCCCTGTCTGCCTTGAAATTTCTGCCTGGGAGAGACCTTGCTGATGCAGTATAACTACCTTGTGTCTTGTTGCTGTGCTCAGTCTTGCCATGGTGTATGACTTTTGACAGTAAACTGTCTTCAGCAACCTCATCTTGTTAGCTGAGTTTGGCTGTTCCTCACCCAGTTTTATTCCTCCTACACAGCCGTTTCTGTTTCAGTTAATGATTGTGTTTCAAACTACATATTGAATTGATGATCATTAGCACCTGTTTGGTATAATTGTTTAATCATACACCTGACTATATGCTACAAAATCCCTGACTTTGTACCTAGAAGAATTGATGCTGTTTTGAAGGCAAAGGGTGGTCACACCAAATATGGATTTGATTTAGATTTTTCTTCTGTTCACTCACTTTGCATTTAGTTAATTGATAAATATAATCTATTAACATGTCTATTTTTGAAAGCATTCTTACTTTACAGCATTTTTTCACACCTGCCTAAAATTTTGCACAGTACTGTATATATATATATACACACTACCAGTCAAAAGTTTTAGAACACCTCCATTTTTCCAGTTTTTATTGAAATTTACGCAGTTTAATGTCTCAATGTACTCTGAAATTAAAGCATAGAACAAATAAACAATTGGAGATAAAAAAGAAATCATGGAGAATCATTTTGTTTAACAAAATTTAATCTTAATTTTTGACTCATCAAAGTAGCCACCTTTTGCAGATATAACAGCCGAACACACTCGTGGCATTCTTTCTACAATGGAAATCGAATATTGTTCGGAAAGTTCTTCCCAACACTATTGCAGAAGTTCCCACAAATGTGTTGCACTTGTAGGTTGCTTTGCTTTCACCCTTCTGTCCAGTTCATCCCAAACCAGCTCGATGGGGTTTAAGCCTGGAGACTGTGCTGGCCATTCCATGATTTGAAGCCTACCGTCTTGTTCTTTTCTTCTAAGGTAGTTCTGACATAGCATGGAGGTATGTTTTGGGTCATTATCTTGCTGTAGGATGAACCCCTGACCAACTAGGCGTATACCAGAGGGTATTGGCGTTTTGGTTCAGGGTGCCACTCACTCTGTGCAAGTCGCTGACTCTGAATCCAGCAAAAGAGCCCCAGACCATCACGCTTCCTCCTCCATGTTTGACAGTTGGTGTCACACACCGAGGAACCATCCTTTCGCCTACTCGACGGCGTACAAAAACCCTGCGTGATGAAGCGAAGATTTCAAATTTTGATTCATCGGTCCATAAGACCTTCTTCCAGTCTTCAATAGTCCACTGGCGGTGCTTCATGGCCCAGGCAAGCCTCTTTTTCTTATTTTGCCATCTTAGCAATGGCTTTCTTACTGCCACTCGACCTGTCAAACCTGTAGCTCGAAGTCTTCTCTTCACAGTTGAAACTGAGACTTGCTTACTTCGACCTGTTGTCCTGTGAGCCGCCTATCACGCAAGCTGTTGACTCTCAGAAACTTGTCTTCTGATTCTGTTGTGGCTTTGGGTCTGCCAGACCTCTTCCTGTCAGAGTTTCCTCCAGTTTCCAAGTGCCTTTTGATGGTGTAGGAAACTGTACTCACTGACACCTTGGCTTTCTCTAAAGGAAAGACCTACACTTTTAAGGGTTATAATGGTCTGTCTGTCTTCCTTTGTTAATTGCCTTTTTCTCGCCATTATGATAGCAATATACTACTTCCTGCAGTACAATACTGTCCAAATAATGCTTAAGAGGGTGTAGTAACACAGTCTGTTCCAACACTGCTTTTATACAGACAGAGGGTTTGTAAGTAATCAACAAAAGTTGGGACACCTGTAGGAATTGTTAGCATCAACTTTCAAGGCTTAATTTACTTCCATTGCTGCAGAACAGCTGTAAGTTGTTAACCCATTACTTGTTCCCTGAAAAAGGCCTTTTTGTATAACTCTGAAATGTACATTATTTTTCAGTTTTTGGTAACCTAAACTGTTTTTTTAACCTCTGGCAGTTCACCGCTTACCTTTGTACCATTTCAGGTTATTCACTGGACTTGAACGGCTTAAATTTCAATAAAAACTGGAAAAATGGGGGTGTTCTAAAACTTTTGACCGGTAGTGTATATATATAATATTTACTTTTTGGCTAAAAATAGTCCCTCAGACAGGTTTCTTGTTGTTGGAAACATCATCATTTTATTGTAAATATTAATTAAAATCAACGAAGCCTCCGTGCTAGCCTCTAATCACTCAGAAATAACACAGGACTATTCCATGATAGCAAATGGCAATCATATATTTTTATTGATAATAAAATTGCAGAAAAGGCAAAGAAAAGTTCACTGTCCATGCATCTCTACAGCTGACCTCATTACAAAAACATATTATTAGCATTTGGTGATTAAAACGTACAGCACTGATGCTAATTAAAAAAACAATAATAAAACGCTTACCTAGTATGTGATGGATGTACCTGCTTGTTATCACACAACTCACTGATGATGGCAGGGAAATTGGAGAGAGCTTCAGTCGCAAGACATTTTTGGCGTTTTTAATCTCGAACGGTATTTCGTCTTGATTGCCCTTTACTAGTAATGTTCTAGTATTGAGCCAACAATCCATATTTTTTCACTGGATTAAAAGCTAAAAACTCTTAACTCTCACACCAGACGTAACGCATGGCAATACTAGACCGCATGGCAATACTTTGGTTTCTGATTGGCCCTACATTCTGTATTTTGAAATGTAGTACTTTAGTTACAATAAACTTTAATCGGGTCATTGAAAAAAGAAAATCGATTTGCAGGCACGAACGCACACAGGAAATAAAATGAGTTAAAGACTAGGCTTATAGTTTTTTAAAATATGTAATTTTTTTATCCCAGACAGACCAACTGTTTATATGACATTTAAACAACAGGGCTTATTTAAAACGTACATATTTAATATGTAAATTAGTCGAGTGTGCACTGAATGCTCTGTCACAGCTCGTCAGTCTGGTGTTAGTGACCAAACGCTGACCTTACATCATAAAAGTTTGCAATAGATTGGCAAGTGGTACTAAATAAAATGCGTTCTCTGCCATTTCAGAATTTTTCTCGCGTACCCCCAGGGGTACGTGTACCCCAGTTTGAAAACTGCTAGAAGAAACCACATTACTATACATTTTAATAGTAGTCGTATTTAAATGCCATTGTCCTGACTGGTAAATTCTTACCTTCCAGCTTCCCCTTTATTTTGACTTTTTTTTTGTTTACATTTTTCATTCTTTCAGCTTCACCAAACCTCACTGTCTGTTGTGTATTACTTCCTGTTTCTGGTCTGGCGTCACCCACTGTCCGGCCGTCTTTGTGACACGTGGTGTCAGAAGTGGGATTACCAGCGCCTCCTAGACGCAGACCAGAGCAGGAACCGAAATTTGTTGTTTAAAAAAAGCGGGAAAAAAAAAAAAAATGACAATGGCAGAAGACGCCATCAAACTGCGGGACTGGGTCCTGGAAAATGCTGGGCTGGAGGCCCAGTCTATGCCCATAGCCATCCGGATCCTGTGGCTGATGGACAGGGAGAGATGGGAGGCGTATGAGGGGAACACACCCCAAACTCCCTGGAGGAAGGTGTGGAGTTGGTCCTCAGCTACCTGGAGGCAGCTATAAGTGGAACAGCAGCCCAGGTAGCAGGATCTCCAGCAGGAGGATTCATGGCCAGCTGCACCTTCCTAGAGATTGGGAGGAGCCTGAGCGTCCACAGCCCAAGTGGGAGGAGCCTGAGCGTCCACAGCCCAAGTGGGAGGAGCCCGAGCGTCCACAGCCCAAGTGGGAGGAGCCCGAACGTCCCACGCCTGAGTGGGAGGAGCCCGAACGTCCCTACGCCTGAGTGGGAGGAGCCCGAGCGTCCTACGCCTGAGTGGGAGGAGCCCGAACGTCCCTCAGCCTGAGTGGGAGGAGCCCGAACGTCCCTACGCCTGAGTGGGGGAGCCCGAACGTCCTACAGCCCGAGAGGGGGAGTCGGTCGTCCACAGCCCAAAAGGGAGGAGTCGGTGCGTCCACAGCCCAAAGGGAGGAGTCGGTGCGTCCACAGCCCAAAAGGGAGGAGTCGGTGCGTCCACAGCCCAAAAGGGAGGAGTCGGTGCGTCCACAGCCCAAAGAGAGGGAAGTCGGGGCTTCCACAGCCCTAGGACCCAAGCTGCCAGCAGAGGGAGAATGCCTGCTGGTTCCACCTCCACCAGCAGAGGAAGAATGCCTGCTGTCCCCGTGTCCACCAGCAGAGGAAGAATGCCTGCTGTCCCCGTGTCCACCAGCAGAGGAAGAATGCCTGCTGTCCCCGTGTCCACCAGCAGAGGAAGAATGCCTGCTGTCCCCGTGTCCACCAGCAGAGGAAGAATGCCTGCTGTCCCCGTGTCCACCAGCAGAGGAAGAATGCCTGCTGTCCCGTGTCCCCAGCAGAGGGTGAATGCCTGCTGGGTTCCCATCCACCAGCAGAGTGTGAACGCCTGCTGGTATCACTTCCCCACCGTCACCACCCGGAGGAGAGGAACAGGAGCTGCCTCTGCCTCCACCACAGTCCCCTGCAAGAGCGGGAGAGCCACACCAGTCCCCTGCAAGAGAGGCGGAGCCGCACCAGTCCCCTGCAACAGTAGGAGACCACACGCTGCTCGCACCTCCATCGCCCAGGAGACTACACGCTGCTCGCACCTCCATCGCCAGGAGACTACACGCTGCTCCCACCTCCACCGCTTCCTCCACTAGGAGCAGAGCAGCAGGAGCTGCCTCTGCCTCCACCACCTCAACCGCTTCCACCAGGAGCAGAGCAGCAGGAGCTGCCTCTGCCTCCTCCACCAGCAGAGGGTGAGTACCTGCTGGTTCCACTTTCATTGTCGTGGGAGGACTGCTTGCCCCTCCCACCTCCACCAGCAGAAGGTGAATACCTGCTGGTTCCGCCTTCATTGTCGTGGGAGGACTGCTTTCCCTCCCACCTCCACCAGCAGAGCGGTCAGGAGATAGCCTGCTGCCTCCGCCACCGCCAGGAGGAGAGCAGCAGGAGCTGCCTCTGCCTCCGCCACTGCCAGGAGCAGAACAGCAGGAGCTGTCTCTGCTTCCCGCACCTCCACCACAGGGAGTACGGTGGCCGGAGCCCCAGAAAGGGAGCTACCGGCTACAAAGACAGGGGAGAGGTCAGGAGACCACTTTCCCCAGCAGCAGTTTCGCTGCAGGAGTTCTTGTGGCGGAGCCCCACAGGAGGGAGCTACCGCTACGAAGAAAGGGGAGAGGTCAGGAGACCAGCATCCCCAGCAGCAGTTTCGCTGCAGGAGGGGACCAGCATGCTGTCAGCCGTGCCATTACCGGCAGGGGTGCTGACAGCATTGCCAGCCATGGGCCCACTGAAGCCTCCCTTCCCAGCCCGAGACTTTGTCCTGGACTGCTGGGTTTTAAGGGGGGAGGTGGCCGTTGAGGCCATGTGTGCTGCGCACAAGGGGGGGTATATGTGGCAATGTGCCCCGCCCCTGTGTGCATGTGTGTGTTATATGTTGCATGTTGCATGTGTTAATGTTGGTGTATAGCGATTGGTACACGGGATATAAGCGGGTCTGTGTTTCACGTGTGTTTAAAAATGTATAATTGTAATATGTGAGGCACGAGGTTGCACTTAATTAATTCACGTGCTGGGATTCAAGTAAATAATTAATTAGTAATTGAATCCCAGCACAACAGTATATATAGATGCACAATTCACTCACTCGTGGTTGGGTGTTCGTGAGTGGAGAACGGGTGTGGAGAAGGAGGATAAATATAAGAAGTGTTTTTACTCACCGTGTTTGTTCGTCCCTGTTTGTTAGTGTGTGTTCGTTTTGTTTACCTGTTTATTTTGGCGAAAGTGCCGTGTGCTGTTTTGTGTTCTTTTATTTTGTTTATTAAATGCTGAGCACAACCAAGTGCTCAGCTTCACCAAACCTCACTGTCTGTTGTGTATTACTTCCTGTTTCTGGTCTGACGAGCCCCAATTAAATATTTTGGACAGTTTACAAAACAATTGTTGCTTTATTTTTTACAACACACGCTGGTGTTGTTGATATGATAAACACGCATATCTGCTTCAGGTACTGGATTTAATTTTTTTCAAGGTTAAATGATGGCCCGTGTTACACAGAACACTAAAAATAAAATGCCAAATATACAATATATTTCGTTGGTTTTGTGGATTTGCTATATGTTTTACCTTATTTTAATACTGCACATAATGATATGGGTTTTGAAAATGCTACTTACCAAAACCGTGACTGCATATATATATATATATATATATATATATATATATATATATAAATTACAAATTTCACATATTTTATAACGTTACCGTAGGCTACTCTTTTTCTTTTTTTTTTAGTCAATGATGCGGTTTTCATTTCGCAAATCTACTGCACACAGTATTTTTAAGCACAAATATTGTATTCATCATTGTATTTATCTTGCTCTTAATTGTATTATTACTTGAACTGTGACTCTTGAAATGTATTTGTTTACGACTGTAAGTCGCCCTGGATAAGGGCGCTGCTAAGAAATTAATAATAATAATAATAATAATAATAATAATAATAATAATAATAATAATAGCCTGCATGTCACTACCGAAGCTGATTACTTATTCTTCCAGAAGTAATGGTGGGCCTGATGTCGTCTAGGCTTTACTGTGAAACTGACTGTAACCAGGGAGGGTGTGAGCGCATTCTACTGGACTGGAAAATAAAACACGGGAGTTTAATGATGAAAACGCAAGTGTAAACAAACAAGTAATAAAGATTAGCCTGTCGTCAGACATGTCATGGTAATACAAAATGCATTCATTTACTGCGTATTGGTATTGCGTCTGGACTGGGAAGGGGGACACACGGGCGCGTTAAGAGAATTTCAGCGGGACATTTTTTATTTCAGGGGCATTAGGCAATGGCGCGGCCTAGCGCGAACACTGATCTATATAGTATGTGTATATTATGTTCTATTACATGAATGAAGGCTATATTTGCATCCTGAGCCATTTGAATAGCATATTCGTCTAGAAGATTATACTTGACCTTTGACCCATATTTGACTCCTGTGCACCCCGAGACCACTTTCAAACAACATGTCTCATTTTAAATCACTCGACAACACTAAGGTGACCATATGGCTCTGTGTTCAGCGGGACAGTTTGGGACAGTTCAGGCTTTTCAACTCACCACCCAGTGCATTCTGGTAAGCCTAGTCCTGCTTCTCTTAAAGATAAACTGGTACCTGAGACAGGTAAAACGTACCAGAATGCATTGGGGTGTGAGTTGAAAAGCCTGAACTAACTCAAACTGTCCCGCTGAACACATGAATAAAAAAATAACAGATGGGCTTCAGTGAGTTAAAAAGAATTCCATCTCGAGTTTATGTGACAGTTTATAAACTACTCAACCTAATGGTCTCATAGTTTATCACGTCACATAAACCCGAGATGGAATTATCTTCCTGTAACTCACTGAAGCCCATCTATTATTCTCTACGTAATAACATGTTGTTTTTTATAGACTGGGGTAATAATTCACAATCCAAGGGAAAAACAGCACCAAACAGAAAAAATCAATTACAATACATTTGTATTTTTAAATTCTAAAATAATTACCATCATGTAGCAAAACAATACCTTCTGTTACATTTCTGCAATCCTTTTTTTTCAATTTGTCCTTGCTACCACGCTGGTAGTGGAAAGCATAATGACATTAGAGCCAGGTGGGGTGCTGCAGCAATGTGCAAGCTGCTAAAGGAAAGGAATAGGTTTATTTCTCTCCCCTGTAGATCTGGAAAAAGAAAATAGGTTAGGAGTCAGTGTCTCGATGGTGAAGCTTTCTGGAAATAGAATGGAGCATGCTTAAACTAGATCTTTTTTTTTACCTGCTAAATCAAATTTGTAAAGGATTAAAAGCGTGAACATGCGTTACCAAATCTTAACCTTGAATGCAGTGCTATTTGTAATGCTTATCCTTGACTATGTTCCCTTTAAGACTTTCATTTAGTTAGCCACTGTGGCTAAAGTAACTTAGCATTTTTTAGCTACCCTGGAAAAACTTAAGCCACACCAAAGAATATTAAAGAAAACCGTAAAACTTTTCACCTTCCAATGCAAGCCTGAATGACATGTCACTGGTGGAATTCATAATATATGTATTATCTGTCTGCATTTTACACCGTCACAAGGCTAAAATAATACCATTTTATTACATGATTTGTGTGGACATTTGTTTATATTATTGTTAAGTATAAACATTTTGTATAAACTGGTTATAAACATACTGTTTCAGCAAGGCAAAAAAGTGTATTTTATTTGAAAACACGTTGATATATAAATGCCAGACCCTACCCTTTACTTACACATAAACAGTATATTTAAAGTGCACTATAACTCTGATTCCCATATAATAAATGGCTGAATTCTGAATTGGTTTGCAGATATTCATGTGCTGCACCTTTACATTATTTTGACGGTGTCGTGGTTTTCTTTCCACTGCAGAACGGTAAAGTGTAACTGCCAGTAGACATTGCTATTAGTGTATGTTAATATAAATGTCTCCCTGACCAGCTGCAGCTCTAGTTTATACAAGCTTGTAATCATGCTGACACAAGTACATTTTTCAAAGCCTTTGCCACCGTGGCGAACTTGGTGAAAATGAATTGAGCCACTCAGGAAAACATTTCGCTTGTGGCGACGTGGCTAGCGGGAGCATAGCTTGATTATGAAAGAATCATGTTCATGATTTTTACAGGGTTTTTTTTGAAAATCAACAGCTTTGTAGGATTAATTGTTCTCAGTTCAAATTGCTGCTCGTTGGGTTTTATTTTTTGGGGGTGTGGTGGGGGTGTACAATCACTGCTTCTTTCAAAACAAATAGTTTTATACAAGCGTTGATTACATTCAAGTTGAAGTGTAACCAGATACCATATGTGGTTAACTTTCACAATTTTAATAAGTTGCAATTTGTATATTTTAGCAATAGTGCCACAAAAGGCATGTTACTGTGGATTGAATTGTTTTGTATTTTGCAGAGAGAAGACATTTGCATTTACTTGAAGGGCGTTCACTTAACACAGAAATGGAATAAAACACCCACCCATGAAGGCGAATATTCCTTTTCAAATCAATACAAGTCATTTTACAAGCTTTGGTAAAAATGCAAACAGCTACTTATCCATACAAGACACATTTAACAGCAGTATATGCTCTACAAGCACTGACGCACATACTGTATCTATTACATTCTTTTTATTGTTTTCCACCAGCATTAAAACAGCAATTATCTGTTTCTGAACCACATGACTGCCGCAGGAGCTCATTGGCCCTTTTCATACACAATGAAGAGGTAGCAACATATTACATGAAGCGGTACAAGTGTGTTTGTGAGGATTAAGTTAGTCGTAATGGTAGTGCTATTTCAGTTCAGTATTGATTTGGCAAAGTGTTGCTGTAGATTTAGGTCAACTACATGGATTCTAAATACATATGTATAAAGACCTTTAAAAAAACTGTACATTCACCCAATATGCTATTGTGTAATATTACTAGGTTTCCTGCCAGAAATGATACATTGCATTGCCCTTTCTGAATGTTATTTAAGATGTATTTCCTGTAGGTTCAACAGCACCTTGACCTATGTGAATCTGTGTAACATTATAAGAAAACTTACATTCTTTAGTTTTAACTACACTACAGTAATACAAATGACTGGAATCAGATTAAAACTTGCATGCTTAATAAAGGATTGGTGCTGCATAAGTGTGCTAGAACACAGTGAAAGCATGGTAAATAGCACAGAATGTAATGTAAAGCATGGTGAAAAAACTGTAATAATGACACAGTCACTTTGCCGTAGCATATTATTTATTATTATTTATTTCTTAGCAGACGCCCTTATCCAGGGTGACTTACAATTGTTACAAGATATCACATTATTTTTACATACAATTACATTGTTTTTTACACATTATTTTTACATACAATTACCCATTTATACAGCTGGGTTTTTTACTGGAGCAATCTAGGTAAAGTACCTTACTCAAGGGTACAGCAGCAGTGTCCCCCACCTGGGATTGAACCCACAACCCTCTGGTCAGGAGTCCAGAGCCCTAACCACTACTCCACACTGCTGCTTTTTAGATTTGTGTGATTTAATATTGTATGCATTTATTTTCTGTATCTACAAAAATTACTGATGAATGTCTAGACCACCACATAGCCCATATACAAAATTAATTAACAATTATAAATATCAATAACTGGCTTCAAGGGGCTCCCAAGTCCCATTGCTGGTGTTGGCTGTGCTGCTTTGGGTGAATTTTCTGGTGGGAGCTTTGCTGTTCAATTGAAATCAAGTTGCTGTGTTTTCCTGTACCTAGCTGCCCTGTGGGATATGTTTTTTATGCAGTGAAGCAGATGGCACTGTGGTTTTTGCACTTCATCCAAGGGATGGCACCTTTAATAGCCCAACCCCCATGCACCATATGCACTTACTAGTAATTGTTAAATACCAAAAAACAACATGTTTGAAATTTCTGCCGTACTTCTGTGGACGAATAAAGAGAGAACCACAAGCATCATAATTTGGTTACACTTTACTTTAAGAATTCCCTGTTAGCCATTAGGCACGAATTAGAAACAAATTAGAGTGTTCAATTAAAAATGAGTTATAGACCATTCATGAGTTCTGAACACTTGACAAGCACTTCAAATGGCATTAACTGATAACAATATGATAATTATTTGACAATTATGTGCTTAATAGTTACCTAATAAACAATGTCCCTACAGTCATTGAGAAGCTGTTCAGCTCCACTTGGTACAGTAACTTGTGCTTGAAGCACCCCTAATAAGGTCTGACAGTCTTTCGTGAACTATTCAGCTGTAATTAGTTGGTATTTATTGCTTTATCAATGACCAGTAGTGGATTTCTAAAACAAGTTGATACCAGTAGAGACAAATCTGTATGTAATACTGTACCTTATCCACGCTACATAAATATTGCATGATCAACGCGTATTGAAAGCACCTGATTTTTATTTTCTTAAGTAATTTTTTTTTACATTTTTCACATTTCCAACATGCGGTGATCACACATTTTTTTGGACAGTAAAAATAGGGTATACTCTATATGTCTATTCGTAGGCCATATGTCTATACTGAAGGAAGTCCACCCCAATTATTTCTTCTTGCTCATACACTGCATTGTAGTATTTTGCACTCTTTGACTTGTGCGCAGTGCTATAAGTATATCTATGCACTTTATATAATCTTCTACTATATATCAAACTATGACATGCAACATTTCTATGTCAAGCGATTTAAAAACAATATGCTATGTGCATTAAAGGTTGTTGCCGTTTCTCCTGGTCTCCTTTTATGTTAAACATCTGGAAGGCTGGCTTGCAGCACAGCAGCAGTGTACATTCCTGCAGACTTATCTGCTTGCCTTGGCTGTGTGATGTGGATTTTGGACCAGTTTGCAAATTGAATGCTTTGCAAGGTTTTGCACATTGTCTTTATATTGTGCTTCTGCTGTTTCCCTTTGTACTTAGAGGTTGATTTAGTTAACCTATACACTGTTGAGATAAACCACAGACGGATTTCTCTTTTGAAGAACTGCCCTGCTTATTCTGACAGGGTATCCCATATAGAATTTCCCATCGTACATGCATAGCAAAGTGTGATAAGGCATAGTGAAAGCATTGTAAAGTTCAGGAATGTCATTATAAACGATGGCAAATGCATAGTATAATAATGGGAAACACATGGGAGAACTGCAGTATTACCATGCAGAACAGAAGTGGTAAAGTTTTATAATAAGGGATAGGGTGATCAAATCAACCCATTAAGCTAAGTTGTCACTGAAGTTGCATGTTTAGAGAAGTTCTTATTGGCCATGATGCTCCCAAACCTACACACGTTTCCACACACAACTTCATATTGGGGTTCCATCACGCCACAAGGTTACATTTTATATCTCAGCTTTTTAAAAGAGGTTTATGATTGTGACCCTTGGTCTTTTCCTGTTGTGAGCCGTGCTGCTCATTCATCCTGCCCTGAGAATGGTTTACAAACCATTCTCCACAATGAGACCTGAATGGACCTTGAAGACCTAATGATAGTTTACTGCAGTATTTTTGCAGTTTTACCATGTTTTTTCCATGGTTATACTGTGCACTTTTACTATAGTTTGCCCTGGTGTGCCATGTTTGTTAATATGCTTTATCATACCACACTGGTATTTACAATGCTTAGCCATGGATTGCCATGCTTTCACTATGCTTTATAACACTTTCCTATGCTTCTGCTATGGTAAACCTTTATAAGGGAGGAAAGGGCAATCATTGGAACAGTACAGTGCTCATCAAGAATGGAGTTCAGAATGGGGTTTATGGCCGTGGAAACTTAGCTCTAGTCTCTTGCACACATTTTACTTTCTCAGTTTGTTTTGTTTTACGACAGCATGACAGCAAGGATTGTGCATATTCTGGGAACGTTTTCAAATAATGGCCACACATTCATACAACTTCAAATGCAATATTGTGGGAATAAATTATGAATACCCTCTTAAATATGGATTCCTTGTAACCGTGTGAAACATTATTCAATTTGTGTGATTAAAATAAGCCTTTTTATTTGGACATACACATTAAATTGAACATTTAGGAAAAAAATTGTTGAAGGTACACTGTGAGGTGGAGATGTGTGTGTGTGTGTGTGTGTGTGTGTGTGAGGCAGTAGTATTTACTGTCTGCATTTAACTGACCTGCTGAAAGTCCTGGGAACTGCTTTTCCGATTTTGAAGAAACTATGCATAAGCCTATGTTACGAGTCGTTAGTCAACATGACACAGATATAGGTCATGGTGATCTTTTATATGATCAGTACTGACACATGGATGTATTGTCTCCCAGTTCTTTCCTCCACACTCTGGTCTGTTTGCAGTTCTGAGATCTGCACTGTGACAGGAAGGAATGTCAGAGTCTGTAGCCCTTGCCATCTTTAAGAAACTTCTGCACTGTTCTCTGAAACTTCTCTTGAACCCTTTTGACTTTTGCCATGACGCTGTCAAGCTCAGTCTTCTCCCGGGACATCCTATAGTTAGACAATCTGGACAAGTTCCGAAACACTGACATTGCAAACAAATAATGTCTACGTTATTTATTAGGTGGCTACTTGCATACTGTTTTTTTTTTTGTTAGGGTGGTCTTATGATATGTGCTCTTTTTTAAGATAGAGACATTACATATGATACCAATAGATAATATAATATTATGTGGCTACCATGTTTAAAGTGCTTATAATTACGCCTCCTTGTAAACAGGTGCTAGTATATTATTAGATGGCTTGATCTCCAAACATCGGGCTCCTTTACAGGGTACTTTCTTATGGATCACTTCACCCAAAAAATATGTGTGTGGATTACAAACTGAAGAAGAGCTTAGATAGTACCTAGATAATAATGTTCATTATATACAACTGCAGTTCACCTTTTGTTTGGGTAAAATTTTGTTATTTAAAAAAAAAAAAAGTTTTGTGCCTGTGGGATTTTTATTTTGATAGTTTGCCATGGCATGTGACAAGTACAGTACTATATGTGCAGTGACATGCTGTGATAATATGAAATGCAATGTTCACATGCGAGTATCTGGAAATAAAAAGTGATCTGAGTGATCTGTCCAACAGCGTTTACATTTACTTTGTACATTGAGTAGGACTACATTATTTATCATATTTGGATTCTCAATAGCTGAGAATCACCCACATGTGAATATCCAGCTAATGCCCCCTGTCACCCCCAGCCTCCCCCACAAGCTCCAGCACTGCACACCCTCTTCTTGGCAGTCAGTCTGTGTGCACCAGGTGCACGCACACTCCATTTCCAGAGGATTTTGTGTATTTTTAGGTTAACCGTTATTAACTGTGTTGCTATATTAAAAGCCACATTAATAAATTCCCAAGTGCACAAAGAAGGAGAGCTTGAAGTTTATATACCAACACATTGCTGCTTCACACATAGATATTGCTGTCTGACTCTGGGAGGAGTGTAAAGTGTATTATCTCCCACTGGGGATGAAACTCTGTGCAAAGGGGATGTACTAGTGGAGGCGGTCGTACATACTGTAGGTCTGTCCGTATATGTGTCGCATGTTATCTGAAGAACCGCTTATCCAATCAGAATGAAACGTGGCATTAACAATGTTTGTCACACGTTATTGAGAGTGTCAGATCCTGGGGATACAGAGCTGTCTGTCTGTATATCAAATACCTGTATCTGAAGAATCGCCCATCAAATTATGTTCTGTCTTCTGAACATACTGTCAATGTCATAGTCATCAACTTTTCACAAACGTGTTTACATTCCTAAACCTCAGACAGCAAAGCAGTAATTGGGGCTGTGACAGTTTGTCAGATTTGTCTTGTGTCCTTGGCTATAATGTTCCATGATAACTATGTGCCTATAAGATCTTAGCTTCTTTTTTGAACCTCTGCACTATTATTTGTTACTATATACTGCAAATATAAAAATGTTACATCATCAACAGAAAGCAGTCAGGTTTTTCAAAGCTCCTACTGTTAGTAGCTCCAGCAGTTCTAGATCTGATGTTACATCTTGCTGTAATGTGCATTATGCAACTATACTAGCCCACATTCGCTGATACACTATGTTCTATAATAGTAATACACACGCACGCATGCACACACACACACATACACACACACACATATATATGAGTTATTTGGACACTAAGTCATACGAGTTGAACAGTTTCCTTACAGAATGTTAAATTATAATTATTATTTATTTCTTAGCAGACGTCCTTATCCAGGGCGACTTACAGTTGTTACAAAGTATCACATTACAAAGTGTCACATTACAGATAATAGCAGTTATAGAATACAATAAAATCAGTATTAAATAAGTTCAAACGAGAGAACAAAATATTACAGTAAACAATTACGTTTGAAGGTGATTACGACTAAGAGCAGTTAAACCCTGGGTCTTTTTGTAACTTTCTGAATCAGTTTTGAAAGCCTAGGCTGATAAACCCCACGTTTGTCTCTGAAGAATGCATTCATGAAATCAAAACGTCTGTTTTTTTCTTTGTCATGTATCACGTCTTATCTTAATGTCAGCAGACTTGAAAGCTTAAAGAGCCTACAGTGTCGGATCAGCAAACCATAGCTAAAAATAACCCAAACTGAAACAGATACCATACCAGTGATAATACAATTCTTTCATTTTTGCAAATTATTGGGCTACATTTTTATTTTGTTGTCCTTTTTGTTTTTTGTTTTTTTTACTTTGATTTATCAGACAACTACATATATAATGGCTAGATATCCTATTTTTTAGGAGCCATCTGTAAATCTGCAAAATTGGTGAAAATAATGCTACTAACTAGCAAAGATGCACAGATAGGAGAAGTTCTTACTATTCAGGGCGTTGTAACATCAACATTTTGTATTCTTTCCAAGTAAAAAACAAAAGGTGGTGTAAACTTGGGCTACTGCTTCGTGAATATGACCACATATGTTCAAATTCCATAACTCGTTTCAGAGGAGAACAGGGGGCTAGACCTCTTTGTCATGGTTCAAATCCCCAATGCCAATTTCACCCCAGCACGGGGACAGGAAAAAGCACTAGTATTACTTATGTTGCTTGAAAGAAAGCTGACAGTATGTATCCCAAACACTAGACAACCCTGATGATTTAAAAAAAGGCTTTGCAGTTATAGCTCTTACAAGTGAATGGCAATCAATTAAAAAGCGCCCATTCAATCCACAAACTTTCTGTATTGTTGCCACAAGGGCTTTTGTATGGAGTACATTTACTATATATCAATTTAGTCTCAGGGAAATGCTGTGGTAGTGGAAATGGTAGGCTTGGGAAGTAATGAGCAGCATGGCTCCTTTTGGATCCTTTCAGTCTGTACCCAGTGTGGAGTGCGGGGATAGACCGAGATTAACCTGAGAAACTGTATCATGAACATTTTCTATCAAAATCTGTGTTAATATAAATTAAGAGAATTCACTCCTGTGCAGTGCTAACATTTTGATTTGGATTCGGAAATCAGAGTTTATGATAGTGTGTGTTGTCTGTTTCAGAAATGTTCTTATCAAATCCAGATCAAGTATATAACAAATGTTTTAAGAAAGACTATTTCTAATGTGTGTAGTGTACATTTGTAAGGGTTACACTTACAGTTTTAGGTATTTTTAAAGCACTGGGAAATAATTCTCAGATGAGCGATTGCAGCTAACATTTGCCTCTATAATTTAAACGTGCCCCATTAAACCCCATTGACTCTGACATTTCATTATATTTTAAATGCCCAACAAGATTAAAACACATGTTGAACACTGTCACAACATTCATGTTTAACAATACATTTATGACAAGACTTTGTCACCGACATGTTAGGAGAGACAGTTAAATGACAAAATGTTTATGCTGAGAAAGACAAAAAGTAACCCTTTCTAGTTTATTGGTACCTGGATACTGGTGTGCACCATAATGAGCTCTGTGTTTGCTTTCTCTCCAGGCTCCAACTACTCGAGCCCATGTCCAGACCCTGCCAGCCTGAACGCACATGGAGAGGTAGGCTTGGCACCAGAGCACATCCCAAGGCCAGGAGCGGCCCTCACCTGGCAGGCTGCCATTGATGCAGCTCGCCAGGCCAAGTTGATGGGCAGCAACGCTCCCATATCCACCGTCAGCTCCACCCAGCCCAAGCGTCAGAACTACGGCAAGCAGAAGAAGCAGGGCACTGCCGCCACCACGCGCCCCCCTCGCGCCCTGCTCTGCCTCACACTCAAGAACCCCATCCGCAGAGCCTGCATCAGCATCGTTGAGTGGAAATATCCTTTGGGGGTCTGGGAGAGGGGCAGTCTGACTGCAGGATAAGCAGCAATATCCAAGGGTCTGGAAAGGGGCAGTCTGACTGCAGGATAAGCAGCAATAACCAAGGGTCTGGGAGAGGGGTGTCTGACTGCAGGATAAGCAGCAATACCCAAGGGTCTGGGAGAGGGGTGTCTGACTGCAGGATAAGCAGCAATACCCAAGGGTCTGGGAGAGGGGCAGTCTGACTGCAGGATAAGCAGCAATACCCAAGGGACTGGGAGAGGGGCAGTCTGACTGCAGGGTAAGCAGCAATAACCAAGGGTCTGGGAGAGGGGCAGTCTGACTGCAGGATAAGCAGCAAAACCCAAGGGTCTGTGAGAGGGGCAGTCTGACTGCAGGATAAGCAGCAATAACCAAGGGTCTGGGAGAGGGGCAGTCTGACTGCAGGATAAGCAGCAATACCCAACACCCAGGTAATAAACTGAGATGACATTATCTTTTATTAAGTCATTCTGGGTTTGTAACCCTAAAGCTTCCCGTGTTGTGGGGGTTATTTATGTTGTGGACTCATTCAGAACCAAATGCTTCAGGAACACCTAAACATTTAAATCACAATTTGACCCAAACCTTTAACTTAATTACAAAATTGCTATTCAGTCCAGAGTCCTGCACAGGTCAGATTTTTACGACCCACTTCTAACCCGGACCTGCAACCCAGTGCAGCACCGTCTTCTTACCCGTGACCCGACCCAACCCACTTTAATAAGACCTACAACCCGACCCGAACCGAACCCACAAGTGTTTGTTCTTTACCTACTGCCAGCGTCGACTGACTGTCAAGCTGTCACATTCACACACAGATATCTCTACTATTCTCCACAGATTGAGTTTATACAATAAGCTATACAGTGTGGTAGCTCTAGAGGTCTGGATATTTTAGCATAGTAACATATTGACTATCTCTACTTATTTTACTATAAAATACCTGTCTATTCCTTTCGCACCACCAGTTCAAAGGGAGCTACATCTGTGCTTTCTCAGAGATGATGTACCAGTTTTGTGGCTGTCGTACACAAAAACATGATGACAGGTTTTACAAGCAACGAATCCAGTCACTTGTTCATTATTTTCATTTGTTATGATTCCAAAAGAATTCCACACTTCTGATTTACCTCTCGCACTATTATCCACCACATGATATAAACCCTGCGCTATCTTTTGTTTCACCTTTTCCACAGACATTTTTAATATCACCAAGCAGATGTGATAAAAGGATCTTGCGACGTATCAAACAAGCGACAATACAAACTGAGAACACTGCTTAGTCAGCTGACTCCTCCCTAATCGCCTTCTGTTTTGGTGCAGGAAATACATTTACCTTCTGATACGTTATTTGGGAAAGAGTTACAGATGAGTACACTGAAAGGACAGAAAACGTTTTTGGCGATTGAAATTCAGACCCGAGCCTGACCCGAAAATGACATTTTCGGACCCGCACCTGAACTGCAAACTAGGAAAAAGTTCACATTCCAATCCAAACCTGATCCACTTTGTGGGTCACCTGCAGCACTCTAATTCAGTCCTCCTACAGATGCTAACCAAAGTGTGGGTTTTCCTGGAGAATTTAGTAAAGGGCGTACCGACACATGCGGGTATTATTGCTATTATATATCTAGATAAGCTGCAGATAGGGAATATACATTTTATCTTTGCTTTCTTTAATTTTTTGTCTGTTTTTTTCTATTCTGTTACAGGGTTGAAAGTATTTCTTGTTTAAAATAAGTTTTTCTTATAGGTATGTAGAAATATTATTACCAGCTTCCTGTACTGTTTTCCCTGCATGAAAATGGTCTCCCTGATTCCCTCTGCTCCAGCCATGTGAGAATGCAGTTGGATCTATAGGGTGGCAGGTAGTAGCCGGAGGACTAGAAAGGAGCTATTTAAAAGGAAAGAAAATAAAAAATTTAATAATTTACAGATATAAAGAAAATAAGATGGTACGCAGACAGTTTAAGCTCTGAAAAAAGACTTGTTTAGTTTGAAAATAAAAGTACTGATCCGTGAGTTTCTATCAACATGCAACATGCGCTTTTCAAGGTTGGGATGTCCTCCTTGTGCGCACAGACCAGCACTCTCTCAAACAGAGAGAACACCTCTTATTGGCAGAGGTCATTTTGCACATCATACTTTAACCTGCTGTGATGTACCATGCTCACCTGTGATGTACCATACTCACCTGTGCTGTACCATGCTCACCTGTGGTGTACCATGCTCACCTGTGCTTTACCATGCTCACCTGTGCTGTACCAAGCTTTCACAGTGCTTGACTACACTTGCTGTAGCCAAGGTTTAACGTTTATACTGGCAGGCAAATACACTAACATTGGCCTTGTTCCAAACTCAATTCGATACTGTATTTCCATCATCTTTATCTTACCCTCAATCTGTCTGGCTTGCGAGTGCTAAGCTATGCATGTACAAGCATTGGATGCTAATGATGAAACAGATAGTTAGACAAATGTGAGTCATTCAGCAGTAAAGAGCCAAAAATATATACTTGTCCTCATTATACCCAAAGCTTTCTATAGAACTCCATTTGTTCTTCCTTTTTATTAAGGCAGACGATGAATCAGACGACTTTAGTTACACTTATTATTTTCTTGAAGACTGCAGCAAGCGATTTTCTTCAAATACAACCAAATAAATTCCCATGAATTCTTCATTTTTGTTTTTGTTTGGGGGAAAAAAAACTGTAGTTACCATGGCATCACAGTAGTTTTGAAAAAAATGAATAACAGTGGTCATACACTACATGAAATGCTGTACAGTACTAGAGTGTATTGGTTGCTTTGTGATACGAGGTATACCACTGTTGTATCATTTTACCAACACTGTACCATTGCAGCAGTTACCATTGCACTGGCCCTATATTGCCATTAACGATCATATAATAAGGGATAACACCGGCCATGGCCCCCTCACTTTCTGAAACAAGCCAAATAGAAATGACACTTTCTTTACATAGCAGTTTGGACCATGGCTTATGACGTTTACTAAACCTGTCTGTTTCCAATCAAGCTCTCTGGATAACCCAGGAAGATTCAAACTGCTAACCAAATGGGAATCCTAATCTAAGGCAGGGTGAAGTTGGCCCTTCCAGTCCATCTCTTTGTTCCAGCCATGTTCTCAACAGTTTAATTGAACAAACCTCCACCCAGGCCATAAAACATTAATATTTGACTGTGGCGGAGTGTCCCGCCCCTATTTATTATTATTTGTATTTGTTTGATGCGCGGATAAAAGCGCCGTGTCTTTTATTATTTATATTTAAAAACCTCGTGAGGATGCATGACTGATCAGCTACTGATTATTTAACTAGCTGACAGTCATGCATCCTTACCAAACGCTGCAGACTGTGGCGAGGGTAATAAGATAATTAACAGCTAGTTAACCCCTCGGCCAGAGTATAAGAACTAGCAGCTGTCCATGCTGCAAGTGGAGTGTTGGGTGCAGAGAGGAAGTATGGGGAGATAGAGAGGATAGAACAAAACAATTGCTAAAACGTGCTGGTTTAGCCAGCACGCCACTTACTTGTTTGTCTGTTTATTCGTTTGGCCCTCGTGCCCTTTGGTTTGGTTTTGTTGTTTTGTTTAAATCTTTTGTTGTTTTATTTGATTAATAAATACGCTGAGTGCCGTTGCACTCAGCTTCACCCGCCCATCCATTGTTTTGGTTTCAGTTACTTCCTGGTCCGTGACGTCATCACACTCACCACTGCGAGCCAGACTGTCACATTGACCTATATTAAATCAATGCTATTGGTGACACCATAGCTATACTTAATAATGGCTATGACGGTGCCATCATTTTGATTTAATCTTGGCCCTGGGGTACAATGACTCTCCAGGACCTGAATTAGCCATCCCTGATTTTAAGGTTTGCTTCTATTTGAAATTATTAGTCATGTCCCCACTGCAGCCACTTCATTTATAATCTCACTCAGAATGTCAATGACAAAGCATTCTCAAATTTGTAACTGCAACAAGTTCTATAACAGATTAAGTACGTTAATATCTGGGTTTCATCTTATTTTATTTTTATTTAATGACTTAATATATATTTATAAGTGTTAGGGGGCTATCAAGTTGAGAGTGTACTTTCTCTTGCACTCTTTGTATGACAGACCCAACTCACTTCACTCGTGGGCCTGACGCATCAAGGAGTTTGATTAGAGATAGCCATCGAACCTGTACAAACATACACCATCACCATCATACACATGTGCTGCTTTGAGTAAACTGGCAGCCTTCACAGGACTATGGTTACTGGCAAAACAAATCTGAAATTAGCTGGAGAAGATGCATCTACTGTATATAACCTCTTAAGTGTTTCTGGCACAGGCTTGGTCTGGCAGAGCCAAATGTGCAGCTTTAGAGGCACCAAACCATGCTGGTTCTAGCGTGGTACGCTAACGAGCAACAAGAGAGAACTGTCTCTTTGTAACCTTGCCATGATGGTCCCATGTCAATATGCCATTAATGACCAGTGTAAAAGCTATGGCCAAAAGTTTTGTATCACCCTATTTGACTAATTTTGTTTCATAAAGTCGAATGAAACCTGCTGAATAATATTACGTTAACATATTGAATTACATACCGCTTTGTAGTTTTCCATATACTTCCATAAACAAAAATAAAATGGCTTCTGGTAGACTTTTACGATATAATTTTATAGTTTCTTTAATTACATGATGTTAAGTAAAATATCTAAATTATGTTCAGATATATTTTTGTTTAAAATGATGTCTCCTAACATCCTATGTGATGCAAAACATTTGGCCATAGCTGTGGACTTTTGACCTTGTCCTTGAATTCACCCTGTACAAAAGTACATAATAATCAAAGTGAGCTCCTTGGAGTGCCAGAGATGTCCTGTCAATTAGTTTCCCTCACTTTATTACAGCCACGCGACTGTCTGTGCTTATCTTGGACCTATTGGGCCTAATCTGGGCTGAGGGGGCGGACAATGGCTGTTGTAGGAACAGCTGTTTAGTTTCTAAACAGAAGTGTTCTGACAGGTTCAAGCATTAGTGTGCTCCAGCTGCGTGCCTAACTTCCTTAACTCCCTGTCCTCAGACCCTTTGAAATAATAATTTTGCTGACTATTTTTGCTAATTGCGTGGCCTTAGCTGTCTACATCCCTTTCCCGGAGGATGACTCCAACGCCACCAACTCCAATCTGGTAAGTGGAATCTGGGTTTTTCCTTCTATTCTGGCTGGTTTTAGATAGATTCATCTCTGTAACATTACTGCTGGAATGTAAGCTGTTTGTTGGTGTATGTATGTTTTGGTCCAATACAATGTATAGTAATTGAGGTAATATCAGCACAACTACAAGTTAAGTGGCTGGGATACATAGCTGATTGTGATGTTACCGTTTTTTAATGGACTTTTCAGTTGAAAGGTACCGATATTGACAATAAAGCATGTTAGAAACTCGGTATAGTACAGTATGTTAAAGTCATGTTTAAGTCATTAATGGGGTTTCTTTGCGTCAGGTTGTGGCGTGCAGTAGGTGACACTATGATTTAGCAAAAGGGACTGAGCCTTGCCCCATGATCCTACTGTGAGCTTTGTGAGATATTTTGGGTAGCTAAGGACAGCAGATTGGCTTGCATGTTAGTCAAAGAAAACATCTCTAATTGAAAGGCATTCTCAATTATAGGGCATGCAACCCCCAAAAAAGGCTATTATTACTAAATATTATTACTTTTTCCCCCCCAATTTGATATAAATCCAATCCTCTCAAAACAATGCATGAGGATGGACATAGACGATTTTATCTCCAACGGCTTTATCGAGTATGCCCATAGTGACTGAAACTGGCGTGCAACAAGACGATGCAGGAGATGCAGACTTATGAGATGCGCTTTATCTTCTGTGCTCATCATCAAGCCAGTCTTCAGCGCTTTCTTTTTTTATTCAGCAAGCAAACAGAGTTCCATCATCAGGCCCACAGCGTAGGTTGTTGCCGCTGCATCTGACAGTTCGAATCCCAACATTTGTATCTTGTGGCACATGTCTCTAAATGTTTTTTGCATGGATGTTAATTGGTGAGGCAGGATAATACACTCATGTAAAAGCATTAGTCTGATGCTAACCCCCTATCCCCTTACGATCAGCTGACCGCTTCCTGCTGCTCAGTGTAGGCTTGAGTGGAAAACCCCATATCGAGGGATTCAGAGGTCTAATGGAGCTGCTTTTACAATGTCAGAGTAGACGAGATGAGTCAGTTAATGTACAGTGAGTCACAGGGTACTGTAAGTGCCTCAAGGTATGTCTGTCCATCTGTATGGATGTCACACATTACAGTATTAAATATATCTGCAGAACCGCTTATCCAATCGTGGTATTGCAACATTTCTTACTTTCTTTACTGCAGAGTATCAGAATCGGGTATACAGATGTGTGTCACACTTATATTTGTACATGTCCATAATATGGATGTAGGTCATGGTGATCTACTTTTACATGATACATGTAATGCTATATGTAACTATCATACTTGTTTGGTTTAGGGTCAGTAATCATGCCAGCCTATCTTTCTCTCACTCTCATACTCATTTTTGTCATAGCTCTGTATAGGCCTTTCAGATTGCATTAGGCTATATTTAAATACATCTGCTCTCTTTCTTCTCAAACCCACTTTTATCTGATGAAAGGACCTATAGTAAGTAGTTTTGAAAGCATGTATAAAGCATTTTTAACTTCTATGTTGGTCCTATAAAAGGGAAACATTCTATTTTTTTCATCTTTGGACCAAAACAGGTAACATAACAATTTACAAATTTTTGAGGAATTATGAGGACCTTCTGTATATGCTTACACTGGTTTGTGTTTACTGAATACAAATACTGTACTTCTCTTGACAAACTGTACACTGGTATAAGACCAGTGTGATTTTCTAAGTGAAGGCTGGAGTTTATGACATTATCAGACTAAGTCTGCCAAGTTTACACATTCTTGTAAACATGAAAACTAGCAGCAGTAAACTAAACTGCATTCATTTGGATGTGCAGTGATTGTGCCAGATTCACAAGTATTCTAATGCCCATCTCATGCAATTGAAATAAAACATTATAAAGCAATCCCTCTTTATTTAATAAGCCATGCAGAATATACTAGAGTTAATAACACTTTTAGATATGAGTGGCTAATGTCTCAGGGTTCAGGGTAAACATTTAGGGAATGGCTGTGAAATATTTTTTAAATAATACATTTTGTTTAGGAAATGATGAATACTCAGTGTAATGATATGTTGATTTGGCTTATGTTGTTGTTTCTGACATCCAAATGGTAATTACGCTTAGGCATGCAGTTTTTAAAGAAATATAGACCCTTTACTGTAGGTTGATTGATAGATTTAACAACCACTAACTGTATTCTGGGTATTCATTTAATAATCCAATAATGCAACTTACCAGCGCCATTTTAGAAATAGGAAATAAGCCAGGACAGGGTGGACACTGTTGTCAAGAGGAGTTTCCCTTCTGCAAAACATACACGTATTAATAAACAACATAATTTGTCTTTTATAAACATTAGAATAACATGGTCTGTTGTAGCTGTATTTCGTCAGAGCATTTCTTTAAATAGGAGGTTGTTTTTGACTTTGTATGTATTACTCTTTGGATTTGTTGCTTGCTTTCTCACAAGTGGCTTCTATCAAGTAATGTGTAGAACATAATTACCAAGTCCATTCTCCAGGTCTCTATGTAGGTGGAGAGATTTGTTGAGGAGAGATGTTACAGAGTTGTAAATTGCAGGGTTATGAATTATTATTAGCAGCAGCTTTGTAGCACGCTGGGGTAAAAGTGTTGTCAGAAGGAGTGGTGTGTGTGTGAGAGACAGAGACAGAGAGAGAGAGAAGGAGAGAGTGTGTTTTGAGTCACTCCGTCCTTCACCAGAGGGGCAGGTAACTAAAGAATCCTTCTCGGCTGCAATCATCCGTCACTCGTTTGCTAATGTCTCTAATGACAGGGAGCGCTCTTACATATCATTCTGTGTTCTGTTCTTTTTAACAAGGGGACAGGTTAATGTATAGAGGCCCAAGCTTTTGCTGCAGATGCCTGCATGCCGTCCTGCCAAGTGTAACTTAACAGTGACTTGGGTGGTCGTTGGTTGCGTGTTTAAAGCTAGCACAGACATTGTATGAATATTTGAAGGTGGTATTCATGTCTCAAGTTCACCGTCATGTCTTTTGTCTGGCTGACTAATTGTGGTTAATTGACGTTGCAAGGAGAGTGCTTATGAATGGAGGGGGTTGTCTATCTCTCTCTCTGTCTCTGGCTGAAGGGCAGACTTTCACAATACAGGACCAGGATTTCAAAATACCACTGCTTCCTGCTTGTATGAGATATTCTGTGCTATATCTTACGAGTCGTGATGTTCAGACTGAATGAAGCATTGCTATGTGTTATCACATCTTTGTGTATTTTGTGAACATTACCTGTATAAAAAAACATATTACAGTGCGTCTATATAAATGGTTTACTGTATTATTAGACTTGTGTACAGAATAGGGCTGTCAGTTAAGCCTCCAAATAGCAATCGATTTAATTTGGCACACAAAATTGAATTGTTCTAATAAATATCGATGATTGTACTGCACACATACATTTTCGCTCCATTCCTCTCCCCACGACGTGATTATTTTAATATCATTGCTGTTAAGTAAAAACCTGTGAACAACAATTGAATGCGAGGGGTAATTACGCCTTGGTAGCGTCAGGAGAAAAACAAAAAACAGCAACAACATTCGCAACAAGCCTAAGGCAAACATATTACAGGGGTGTTACTAAAATATTTATTCCAAACAGATTACAGTACTTTGGAAAGTAGTCTATATAAACTAGACATGAGTTTATGAAAACCGTCTTTTTTATTCAGTGACAGCTGCAGCATCACACATCTTCTTAATACTGTACTACCAAACCTTCACTATCTGTGAAACACACAATGTGGAAATCCCTGCCTAAAACATCACCATAATAATAATAATAATAATAATAAATAATAATAATAATAATACATTGATTTACTTATCATAACATGCATACCCAACAAGGTGCTCGGATATATAGTGAAAAGTGTTGAATTTATATCAAGGGATGCATTAGTAAGACCTCATCTAGAATATTTTGTTCAGTTCTGGTCACCTTGTTACAAAAAAGATATTGCTGCTCTAGAAAGAGTGCAAAGAAGAGCGACCAGAATTATTCCAGGTTTAAAAGGCATGTGATATGCAGACAGGCTAAAAGAATTGAATCTGTTCAATCTTGAACAAAGAAGACTATGCGGCTATCTGATTCAAACATTCAAAATTCTAAAAGGTATTGACAATGTCGACCCAAGGGGCTTTTTCGACCTGAAAAAAGAAACAACAACCAGGGGTCACAAGTGGAGATTAGATAGAGGGGCATTCAGAACAGGCACTTTTTTACACAGAGAATTGTGGAAGTCTGGAACCAGCTCCCCAGTAATGTTGTTGAAGCTGACACCCTGGGATCCTTGATGAGATTCTGGGATCAATACGCTACAAACAACCAAACGAGCAAGATGGGTCAAATGGCCTCCTCTCGTTTGTAAACTTTCTTATTTTCTTATGTTCTTACCCACTATAGGTTAAGAAGATCGTTACTCCAAAATTGCGTTTAACATCACTGATCGTTTTTTTTACAATTTTTTTTTTTAACATTATTGAATATTGTTAAATATTCATTATATAACAGTTAATTTTGCAACTCCAAAGAAGCGCAAACTATATACAGTCAGTTTTCTTCAATGTGCACAATTTATTTACAGGCTGTTTGCCAAGAATACAAGCCTGTCGTCCTGCTCTGGATTCAAGGCGGCACGCTTCTGTGTTTGTTTACATCGAATACACAGAGGGGCGTGTACTTACAAAGCATTTGCAAAACTGATTCGCTGGTAGGATGGGACCAGCAAATCAGATGCTAGTTAACACAAGCAGGAAAAGAAGAGAACGAAAGCTTGCACAGCATAGCTCTCGTAGGGAGCTTGCATAGGGTAGTGCTGCGTGCGCAACTCGTAGTTTAGGTTTAAGGTTAGGTATTGGGTTAGGGTTAGGTTTTAGGGCTGGGGGTGGTCTTTGTACATTTTGCTAGTTGACTGAGTAAATGATCTGTTATATTTTCTTTTTTAATCTTTCCGTCACTTTATTAAGGGAGTTAAAGGGGGCATGTTAATACAGCGCTTTTTAAGTGCAGGTGACATTAGCACTTAATCCTGCACTGAGATGGCCTAATTATGTATTAATCCATTCATAATTTTTATTAGAATTATTAACGTTAGATGGGCTCTATAAACATGTCCCGGTAAGAACTTAACAATTGCGCATGCAGCACTACCCTGTGTGAGCTACCTGTGAGAGCTACGCTGTGCGAGTCTGCGTTCTGCAACAATACCCCTCTTGTATAAGCTGCCTGTGAGAGCTACACTGTGCGAGTTCATGCTCTGCAGCAATACCCCTCTCGTGTGAGCTGCCTGCGAGAGCTACACTGTGCGAGTCTGCGTTCTGCAGCAATACCGCTCTCAGGCAGGGCAGTCGGTGAATTTTCATTGATAAACTAGTTTACACTTAACTCCAGCCCTGACTTTAAAAGTGGATTGGTCCTGGCGCATTGTTCAAATGGAAACAGGAGGCTCTTGTCCAATGTTGAAAGTTTCTGTGATTTGGGCCACTCCAGCACATCTCCGAGGGATAATTGCATGGGCAACTTCTACTTTCCCATGATTTGTGGCTGAATAGCTGCACACAGCTCTTGTGAACCACACAACACACCAACACACATTTACATTGCAAACAAGGTAATTTTCCCATTTTACTTGCATTTTTTAATTTTCTTTAGCCGGTCAGTGCAGTTCCTCTGCAGTTTTTTCTGAGGTAAGTGACATTATTACAATGTACAGACTACATCAAATCTCAGAGGTAAAAAGTACTTTCTTTGAGGAGCTCTGGGAAGCAATCCAGATTTCAAATCCATATTTAGGGCATGGTTAGAACAAAATCCTGTACTGTAATGGCCCTCTAGGACCTACGTTTTGATTAAGGGAAAAAAAAGTCTCAAATATAATACATTGACACTGGCTCACAACAAGGACATTTCATTATTTCGTGTCCCCAATATCTGCCTGCAACTGTTTATGCTGTACCATTTTAAATTATAAAAACTAGGGATGCACCGAATCCAGGGTTCGGCTTCAGATTCGATCCGAATACCTGCTTTTTGAGCAGGGTTCGGAATACTTAGGATTCAGTGAACCGAATCCGAATCCTATATCTACCCAGACGCACATCCATTTGAATACATTCCTCCAATGTGTGCGGTTCTTCTTTAAGTAAAAGACACAAATCCCTTATCGAACATAACGTTTGTATTTAATAACAAGAACACGTGATAAAATCTGTCGCAGCTCTTAACTCCCTAAATTACTGGTGGCACACGCACTAAACACGTCACGCAGCTGCTGAATGCAAACATACCCCCGTATGCAACAGCACATTCACATCACACTTTTCATGGAGTAAAGTTATGCAGTAAACCTGTAATATATAGTAACGGCAAACTGTTGTAGACTTTTGTGCTATTTCTGTCAATGTGTTCTAAAAAATATATATATATATATACAGTACTGTGCAAAAGTTTTAGGCAGGTGTGAAAAAATGCTGTAAAGTAAGAATGCTTTCAAAAATAGACATGTTAATAGATTATATTTATCAATTATTTATCAATTAATGACTTTCGCTGTATGTTTGGGGTCGTTGTCATGCTGCAGAATAAATTTGGGGCCAATCAGATGCCTCCCTGATGGTATTGCATGATGGATAAGTATCTGCCTGTACTTCGCAGCATTGAGGAGACCATTAATTCTGACCAAATCCCCATCTCCATTTGCAGAAATGCAGCCTCAAACTTGCAAGGAACCTCCACCATGCTTCACTGTTGCCTGCAGACACTCATTCGTGTACCGCTCTCCAGCCCTTCGGCGAACAAACTGCCTTCTGCTACAGCCAAATATTTCGAATTTTGACTCATCAGTCCAGAGCACCTGCTGCCATTTTTCTGCACCCCAGTTCATGTGTTTTCGTGCATAGTTGAGTCGCTTGGCCTTGTTTCCACATCGGAGGTATGGCTTTTTGGCCGCAAGTCTTCCATGAAGGCCACTTCTGACCAGACTTCTCCGGACAGTAGATGGGTGTACCAGGGTCCCACTGTTTTCTGCCAATTCTGAGCTGATGGCACTGCTGGACATCTTCCGATTGCGATGGGAAGTAAGCATGATGTGTTTTTCATCTGCTACAGTAAGTTTCCTTGGCCGACCACTGCGTCTATGGTCCTCAACGTTGCCCGTTTCTTTGTGCTTCTTCAAAAGAGCTTGGACAGCACATCTGGAAACCCCTGTCTGCCTTGAAATTTCTGCCTGGGAGAGACCTTGCTGATGCAGTATAACTACCTTGTGTCTTGTTGCTGTGCTCAGTCTTGCCATGGTGTATGACTTTTGACAGTAAACTGTCTTCAGCAACCTCACCTGAGTTTGGCTGTTCCTCACCCAGTTTTATTCCTCCTACACAGCTGTTTCTGTTTCAGTTAATGATTGTGTTTCAACCTACATATTGAATTGATGATCATTAGCACCTGTTTGGTATAATTGTTTAATCATACACCTGACTATATGCCTACAAAATCCCTGACTTTGTGCAAGTGTACCTAGAAGAATTGATGCTGTTTTGACGGCAAAGGGTCACACCAAATATGGATTTGATTTAGGTTTTTCTTCTGTTCACTCACTTTGCATTTAGTTAATTGATAAATATAATCTATTAACATGTCTATTTTTGAAAGCATTCTTACTTTACAACATTTTTTCACACCTGCCTAAAACTTTTGCACAGTACTGTATATAAATTTAATTTTGTAATATAATATTTTTTTTGTAAGTTTACAACTGTCAGATGTGCAAGACGTTGTTGAACAATATGCTCTATTAAATTAAATTTTACTTCATTGTGACGTGCCAATCCAAGTTGAACCATTTGGGAACTTCTGTGTTTCATTAAAATAATTTCGTAGCCTATTTGATATGTGTTATATTGCATTTAAATCAACGTGGGTTTTAATTTGCAGGGAGATTCAGGTTACTCATCACGGAAATTTTTCCTCATAGCTCTCAGATCAGGTGACACAGGTTGAAACGTCATTAAAGAAAATCATAACACGTTTATTTGAAAGAGTATTGTAGGTACTACTGTTAGATGTTTACATTCACGTATTCTACATCATATACAAAGTAGTAGTACGTGCAGAGAAATCAATTAAAGGCAACCGCAGGACAAATAATACATTTAAAAAAAAAAAAGCCTGTACACATGTTTTGTTATGGATTTAAATTTAAATGGTTTAAAAAACAAACAAATTAAAAGGCATTCAGAGAACTCCAGAAGGAACTCTGCACGCCCAGAGGTTCCGGGGCTGCGCCCTGGCAAGCCCCGGCACAAATTAAGCACTGCCATTTGGTAATAAAAATACTGTTAACTAAAAGGCTCAAAACTATAGATTTTGCATGTCGCGTGTTAGTAGCTGCCTATCTGTTTTTCATTCAACAGTTTCCTTCAGTTTTCTTAACATTTTTTGTAGGATTTGGTATTTGGTTCGGTATTTGGCCGAATCTTTTGAGATGGATTTGGTATTCGGCCGAATCCAAAAAACTTGGATTCGGTGCATCCCTATTAAAAACTGTACTAAATGTGGGCTTGTGATAGGGGAAACCTGCGCTGGCTATCAGGCACATGCATGATCCAGCAGGGGGAGGTTGGGAGCCCTGTGAAATCTGCCTGTCAATCATGGCAATGACACAGAGAGGTTGGGTGAGGGTGTGTCACGTCTCTCTCTCTCTCTCTCTCTCTCAGTGGTCGGGAGGTGGGTCTTGGGGGGTCGATCAACTGCAGCGCCAAGTACCACCATGTGATCCTGGCATTGTTGTCTTTCATGCGGTGAAGGAGGTAGTACCGGAGTGACTCGACTGCCCACTTTACTGCCAGGCACTCCTTCTCGATGGTACTATAATTTCTGATATACAGGACCCGCACCTCCTGAGACAACACTGCCCCGAGACCTGTCACAGACGTAGATGATAAGATCTCTCCAATTACTTCCTCTTTCTTAGCCAATAGGAAGGACGGGGCCGTCACAGCAGCCAACCAATCTTTGAACTGCTCGCAGTCCTGCCCCAGAAAGACAGGCAGTGGAAGGGAGAACACAAACCCATTTCTACTCTGGCCTACACCTGCTGGCCACTTTTTTTAATTTACAGCAATCTTTGGATAAGTGCGCATTTGCCAGTGAATACATTTAATATTAACCTATCCCGTTATTTGTTTATGCCCCGGTGAGATTGACCCTTCTTGTATTAGGGACTGACCACACCCTGAAACCATCCACTGTCACAGGAATGACGAAACCAAAAGGCGGAAGCAAAAAGGAAAATAAAACAATAACAAAACTACAAACAAAAGGTGCTGCTTCTTGCAGCGTCCTGCAGCCTCCGCTATTCGGTGTGGCTCGGGTCTCAGTTACGCTTTGCTGTTCCCTCACCATCACTCACGAGGTGGCCCAGACTTCCCCAACTAAACTGTTAACGTCCCACTTGGGTACGTAATAATTATTAAAGAATGTGTAGCGGCTGTCTTCCTCAGCCGGGCCAATGTTTAGCTTGAGGAGCTGTCAGGGTGGAGCGACCTTGGCTAGTGGCCACCAGCCAGCAACTCCATGCAGGTGTAGCTGAACTCGGAGCCCCCTCCTGGTGCCACTAGCTGCCAGCCCAGCTCCCTGCACATGTGCAGGCAGGGAGAGTGCTGACACATTGCTTGAGCGCTGCCAATACCACCCCTGTGTGCCTTTAGGGAAAAGAGGTTGTTTTTCTTTTGTAATGTATCCTGATTAATTTCGGGACAGGTTATTTCATTAACATCTTTTTAAAAGGGTTACAGAACATCCTGCAGTGTTTACAGAATGCACTGCCTTACCTGTGCTGTACATGACATCCCATGTTGTCTTGTGTCCTTATTTTGGTTACACTATCAAATAATAGTCACAAATTCCTGTCCTATTCCTGTGTTGTTCCACTTGAATTCATTATGAATTCATGGCCATTTTTTATAATTATATGCCGGGCTAGAAAAATCATTACAAAATAACAATGAAACACATGTTATTCAGATGTTACTAAAATGCAATCCTATAGAACTCTGTCAAAATCTATCAAAAGTGTTCTGAACTAGTTTCTTAGGTCAGTCTCCCTCATGCTCCCCCCTTGTTTTCTGCTCCCACAATAGTCATTCGTTTCAATCAGAGTATCATCCTTGTGTAGGAAGGGAGCATGGTCTGGATACACTATGGTGCTCTTAAGACAAATCCTCTTTCTCCTGGCAAAAGAACCCAGAAAAAGAGAGAAACTTGTTTGATTTCTGACCCATAATGCGCGTATAAACATCAGGATTTATAACTTAACTACTGTAACTAAGAGAGGGATGTTATGTGCTGCAGTGCTTGCAGGGACGGTGGTGGAGTTATGGGGAAGTTCAAGCGTGTAGTCAGTTACTTTTGCAGCTTCAAACTCCCATGAATATCAGTTCATTTTCCTGTTTGTATAATCGGAAAAGGCATAATCAATTTACTGTATATCCGAGAGACACAACAATAAATGTTACCTGGATTGCTTTTCTAATACTTTGTATTATGTGTAATTGTCCTTCTAAACAATTGGGTATCACAAGCAAACAGGTGTGATTAATTGATTAATCAGTTAACTGTCTGATCTATTAATCGATCAATAGAAAATGTTAAAAATACACCCCCCTAATAAAAAGCAGCGTTATGTCCATAGTAATCCTGCTGGGCTGATTTATTGACCCACTCATTAGCATTACCACATACAATAAAAAATACAGGTAAATGAGGTCTGTGAAAAGTCAGGTTTATAATTTATAGGGTGGCTGTATTTAGATATGCTCCTGTTAATTCCCCTTTGTGTACTAGCAGGTATATACTGCAGCTCATATTCTTCCATGGCAACTCTATGAACAGACCAATGACTTTTAGACTGTAACTTGTCATTACAGGCCAGATGGGGTAAAAAGTCTCCAGGGCAACGGTAGTGTCTGTGCGTGGGCGGGTGTCTGTTAAAATATGACTTCCGATGTCTCAGGCATTGTGTTTTTGACCCAACAGCGATTCTGAAATTATTGCTTTGCGTCACCCGGTATATAGGAAAATGCCAGTCATCTGTTTGTTTTTAGCCATCGAGCTACAGCTATTAATAGGCCTAGGAAAAATGTTAAGCATTTTTTCATGTCCTATTAACAAAAACGCTTCTTGCTTAGTGAAGGAACAGCGGGCAGTTGCTACATTACAGGCCGATTTGCAAGCACTCTCCAGCGCTGCTGAGGCCTGATGCAGAGGAGCTCTTAATTGAGGCTTATGGAGCTGCTGGAACAGGATACATTTGCAGCCCGGAGCTGAGGACAGAGGCATGCGCTGAGCCGCCACTCAGTGTGAGAGTGACCTCCTCAGAGGGGAAGCATTCTGCAAGCACAGTAACTCCTTGCAACAATGAAGACTAGAGTAATACCCTTAAAACATACAGCCCACCCTCTTTGCATCTGTCTGCATAGACTGATAAAGAAGTAGCTACAGTTGTTCCGTACAGGGTCTCGCACAGGGTTCCAAACTGATTAGATATGTTTAGGTATATTAGTTAGAAATGTTTAGGTATATTATTGAAATGACCAGGTGCCAGCAATTTGAGCAATCAGGCCCCTGGTAAATCTGAACAGATCTCACTTACCACAGCATATACAGCATGCAGTCTGTAGGTTTACTATTGGGAGATTGTAACCCTGGACACACAATTGACTTTTGTAGTACATAAAGCATCCAGCAGTTAGCGCCTTATCTTTTTTTACAAGCAATTTCTGTTTCACACAGACAGCAACATTGACAATGTTGAACACACCACATCCCATTTCTTTAACAAACCTGTCAAACTGAGCTTGGATCCCTGTGGTTGAACCTTACCCAGCTGCCACGGCTGACTGCACCCCCTTGGTCACGCTGCACTGGCGCCAGTGACGAAGCACCTCTCCAGCCACGGCAGCCTCTGATTTATACCTATCTCCCCTTTTTCATCACCTGAGAGTCCCATAAAAATTGGAGAGCAGTCTGGCCGGCACAAAATTCATTACAAAGCCTTTTTTTCCATTTATAGCTGGCACAAGCTTCACTTGAAATCACATACACCACCCCAGCGATGTGCCACTCTTTACTCTTTACCGACTGAGACTGTAAGAAGATCAGAAACCCCAAAATGTGCTCAGTTACCACAGATTCCAGACAACAGGCAACTGAAGTCCACTTTTATGCTGTGTGGCTTTAATTGCTTTAAACTACAATATGAAGTTGTGTTTTCCTAGAATAATAATATACTGAGCATCAAAAGAAACGTATCACTTATATTTGAGCATCAAAAGAAACGTATCACTTATATTTGAGCATCAAAAGAAACTTATCACTTTTATTTGGATAAAATTCACTAGATGTGATCGTAAAATGACAAACTCTGTTTTAGAGCAGGTGCAGTGACTTTTTATTGTGCTGATTAACAATTGACATCACGAAGATGCTGCAAAATGATCTATCGATCTTGGGCAGGTATTGTGACTCTTGGTCTCCCAGTTTGTGTTCTGTCATTGACAGAGTGTGTCTGGTTATACCGTCTCGCCAGGTTTGAAATTGCTGGCTGTGAGCACCCAAGACGGCGAGCCACAGTACGCTGCCCTAGTCCTCCAACATGCCGATTGCACGAAGGTGCTGCTCTCTTGACAGACGTGGCACATTGTTTTTTTCTGTGATTTTCTTTATTGCTTTTATTCAAGCTTGCAATTCAACAGCTGAAATCACTCCATATCCAGTGTCCAATCAACTGTCTCACTAATTTGGTGATTTAGTGCATATGCTTCAGTCATAGTCACTCAAGCGTGTCATGAGCAAGGATGAATGATCGAGTGATTAAAAAGAAACCAAAAGCATTTCTTCAGTGTCCATCAATTTATATACCTTATTTTTTTCAAAAATAAATGTGTTATAATAGTGAAGTTTTTTTTTGATGCTCGGTATATTTATCCTTAAAGGGAATTTTCTACACCGACTTACATCCATAGCTGGTAGAATGACAGTCGCATCTCATAATAAATGGTCATGCATAGTTTCATCAAAACCAGGCAAGTCGTTCCCCAGATATAATTTTCAACTATATAGCAAACCAGGTGTCAATACTGCAAAAATGATGCTCTACATAACCTGCATAAACAGTATTTTTTATCACTACAATGGTTCAGGTAAAGTTGAAGGGTTGGTCACGAAGATACAGTCTTCACTGATAAGAGACTTACGCTGGCAGTTAGTGCTGCACAAACCAATCATTCAATTATTCAGATGGAGCTCTCCACATAAATCAGATGCTGACAATCAGATTGGTGTCATTGGTGTTGATTGGACTAATTTACCATTCCAAAGGAAATGAGTGAAGAAACAGCTGCTTGGGTTTGTGATGATCGCTGCTTTTCTTGCTCTGCGGAGAACAGCAACCCACACAAACCCAAGCAGCTGTTTCTTCACTTGTTTCACTCTGAATGGTAAGTAACCCAATCATCACCGGTTCCTCTCACCTGTGGAGAGCTCAATCTGAATAATCGAATGATCAGTTTGTGCAGCTCTAGTGGCAGTGTTGGTTTTATTTGCTTGTAACGTTGTTATAATCAATCAGGTCTTTTGGCTGGTTTCACAGAATGGTTAGCACTAATCTTGGACTGCCCAATGTTAAATCCACAATACTAACTTTAAATCACAAGTTATTTAAAGGATGTTTTAAAGAATTATTTAATAAATACATATTCAACTGTTCTAGACCGTTGTTAAAAAGCCAGCATAAGTATAGAACAGTTTGATGAATGTCAAACTATTTAATTAATCTTTATACAACTTGTGAGGTTTGTTAATAAGTATTATTGCTTTGGTGTTATTTTCAGAACACAGCATAACTTTCCATAAATCTTTAAAGCCTCTGCACAAGTCAACAGACCCTGTTAGTGTGGTGTGCGTGGGTACAGGGGCTGAGTGGGTGGAGTGTGGGTTGTGGGGGTGTAAGTTAGACCTATCTGTGACATGGTTTAATTTTAGATATCAGAGAACATTTGTATTATGTCATTGTTAACCAATTAAACACATTTTACAGCTGGCTTGTCAAGATTTTTAAATCAGCTGAAGAAAATCTTATTCTGATTATGGTGGGCAGCAAAGCAAATTCTTGAAAGCCTTTCAGTTTTAATGGTGCATTTTTTGTAGATCACCTGGGTTTCTTTTATAACTCCTTCAGTGTGAATTGTGTGCGCCAAAGTCAAATAAAAATCTTAAATAGCCTGTGCCTGGTATTTGACCTGTGACATAATATGGGTGCCAGATTGTCATGTCACTTATTGATTTGTGGATGATAAAGACTAACAGCTTTGAGGTATTGGCTTCATATGTATACATAACTTTATTCTATTACTCTCTTGGTCTAGTTTGATTGTAGATATTGTACAACAATAATAATCCTATAGACCAACCACACATTTTTTTTAACCTAGGTTTCTGCAGAAAGTCCAGAGGGCTACAAAGACACAAAACTGTAACTTTAAATATGATAAAATATCTTTTGTTCACTGTATGTTGCAGTGTGTGTGTTTGTGTGTGTGTGTGTGTGTGTGTGTGTCCGGGCGGGTATAGGGCAGCTTTGTCTAAATGCATGTTCTGATTTAAAGAGACCCTTTGCTGAAGCCATGGGGAAGGCAAGATATTTAAAGCTTGCTAAATTTGGTAACACTATACTGTAGAGTGACCCAAATAATACTATTCCCATGTTTTGTTGTAGGATAGTTCCATTTCTTAAAGTGAGAGTTTTAATAATTTATATTTCATCACATTATACAATTGACAGTCTGGGACCATGCACTACCTCTGTACTGTATGCAACCTTTCATTGGGGTGAGAAATTACTTGGACACTTATCAGTAAAAGTATCCTTTGCCTCATTATGGGCAGAAGTGCTTGCACTATACGAACTGCACAGGGACGCTGCTGTTACGACATGATAAAGAGATGTGTACAGTGCCACAGAAACCCAGCAACATCTATCCTTTAATAGAGATGTGTACACTGCCACAGAAACCCAGCAACATCTCTCCTTTAATAGAGATGTGTACACTGCCACAGAAACCCAGCAACATCTCTCCTTAATAGAGATGTGTACACTGCCACAGAAACCCAGCAACATCTCTCCTTAATAGAGATGTGTACACTGCCACAGAAACCCAGCAACATCTCTCCTTAATAGAGATGTGTACACTGCCAGTGTGCATGCACATGTATGTTGCTTTGTCACACTTGGCGTTCCGAAGGGTTCAGTTTAATTCAATGCTTTTGTTCAATACCCGGAAGGTGACTCGTTGTTTATGTATTTTATCCCTGGAGACTGAGGTTTGGGCAGAGCACTGAGAAGAGTCTTACAGATGTTTTTGATCAAAATATTATCCCACAATCCCTGTTCAGTTTGACATTGTTTTCTTGGTGTTTTAGTTCTTGTACTGTATACTTTTTAAGAAAACCCTGTTATTCAAGCTCTGTTTATTTGCAGAAGCAGAAGAGGAACTATTTTTAAAAAATTGCAAAAAAAGAGAACTGCTTAGTTATAATGTGTAACATTTTACAACAAAAAAACTAAAGATCTGTCATTTTTAAAATGGTTTTATAAATTAACAATGCTATTTATGATGCTGACACCAGTAATAATAATGATAATGATGATAATATCACTGATAAATGTAATAATACTGCTATTACTACTACTAATTATACTATTATGGTCCAGTGGTTAAAGTCCAGGGCTTCTAACCAAAAGGTCCTACAGTTCAAACCCCACCTCTGTGCTGACTGACCCACTGTGTGACCCTGAGCAAGTCACTTAACCTCCTTGTGCTCCATCCTGCGGAAGAGATGTTAAATCGATGTCTTATTGTAAGTATACTCTGCGTATAATGCACAGTTCACAGCCTACCTCTGTAAAGCGCTTTGTGATGGTGGTCCACTATGAAAGGCGCTATATATAAATAAAGATATTATTATTATTATTATTATTATTATTATTATTATTATTATTATTTTTATTTTTATTATTATTATTATTAATAATAATACATGTTTGCATAAGGCAGATACAGAACAGATCCATTCCATTTCGGAATAGTACAGAACAGAGCTTTCTTGAACCGACGTCTTCAAAAGATCCAGTTTCCATAGAAACAGCTGACACTGCTGTGCATCACATGATTCACAGTGTAGAAGGTACTGATGCTGAATATATCTTGCTGACACACTGGTGCTGTTAGAATGGTACAGATAAGCTGTATTTCCAAGCACACTTATTGGTCTATTAGATTGTTGCACAAGCTCATTTCTTTGAGATGCAGTCTAGAAACTGTATAAGTGAATACATCGTGTGTGCGGTGTCTCTTATTGAATAAGAGGTGTGTGGCAAAGTGGTTTGCAGTGCGCAGGTGTAGAGGTGATGCAGTGCTCAAGACAATGACAAACAACAAAGTACTGGTGAAATGGTGGTTTATTTATAATCCAAAGTCTGATGACAAACAGTAAACAAATGGAGGGTTGGCAATACACAACGATGTGTACTGCACAGTTCAATGAACAACGGGTTGCAGTCCCGAAATAACACAGTTTGAAATTAATAAACACAGTAGAACACACACAAAGACACACACGTTCACAAGTCCAGAGTGAGTGTTATAGTGCTTGTGATGAAATACAATTTATTCATGTACAATGGTGCAGTGTAGTCCGGGTTTAGTACTGGCCTGTAGCGACAGCTCCGGATCATGTTAGCTGTCTAATACATAACAAACAAGTAGATTCTTAGACACGACAAAACAAACAAACCACTCACGATAATTCACAGTACTCATTCCGGTTCAGCTTAATTATAACAAAGGAACAGATTACCTCGTTATGTCCCCTTGGTTAGCGAGTGCAACTGTTTGTCCTCCAATCCGCAGTTGCCACATCGCTTCCCTTCCGGGTCTATGACTTGGTTCCCTTTACACAGCGCCCTCACAGGTTGGGAGGGAGATTTATAATCAAGATCTATCACAGGTGTCATCTTGTGCAGCTTGGGTAATCATGGTCGGCGCAGAGCATTTTGAAAATTGAATTTTGGCAAATGCTTTACTGCGATTGGTTGATTTCTGATATGGCGTTTATATATACAGTGCCTTGCAAAAGTATTCAGACCCCTGACCAATTCTCTCATATTACTGAATTACAAATGGTACATTGAAATTCCGTTCTGTTTGATATTTTATTTTAAAACACTGAAACTCAAAATCAATTATTGTAAGGTGACATTGGTTTTATGTTGGGAAATATTTTTAAGAAAAATAAAAAACTGAAATATCTTGCTTGCATAAGTATTCAACCCCTGTGCTGTGGAAGTTCCCAGTTTACACCGATGAAAGAAATTGCCCAAACAAGGACACAATTACCTTACCATTGTCCTCTACCTGTGAACCATTAAAGTTGCTGTCACATTTTCTGGATAAAAACCCCACTGTTGAAGGATCATTGGTCAGGCTGTGAATCTGAAGGAAAATGAAGACCAAAGAGCATTCTACAGAAGTTAGAGATAAAGTAATACAAATACATAGATTAGGGAAAGGGTACAAAATAATATCCAAGTGTTTGGATATCCCAGTGAGCACAGTTGGATCAATAATCAGGAAGTCGAAGCTGCATCACACCACCCAGGCACTGCCAAGAAAAGGCTGTCCCTCAAAACTCAGCGCTCAAACAAGAAGGAGAGGCCACAGAGAGGCCAACAATCACTTTGAAGGAGCTACAGAGTTCAGTGGCTGGGAGTGGAGTAATGGTGCACCAGTCAACCATATCAAGAGCTCTGCATAACACTGGCCTGTTTGGGAGGGTAGCAAGAAAGAAGCCGTTACTCAAAAAGTACCATCTGAAAGCACATCTGGAGTTTGCCAGAAAGCATGAGTGACCCAGCTGCGATGTGGGAAAAGGTTTTGTGGTCAGATCAAGATAGAGTTTTTTGGCCAAAACTCAAAGCGCTATGTGTGGCGCAAACCTAACACTGCCCATGCCTCAAGACGCACCATCCCTACAGTGAAGTATGGTGGTGGCAGCATCATGCTGTGGGGTTGCTTCTCATCAGCAGGGACTGGGCATCTTGTTAAAATTGAAGGAAGAATGGATGTAGCAAAATACAAGGAAATACTGCAAGAGAACCTGCTTCAGTCTTCTAAAAAACCGAAGCTTGGGAGGAAATTCACCTTTCAGCAGGACAATGATCCCAAGCACAAGGCCAAAGCAACATTGGAGTGGCTCAAGAACAAAAAGGTGAATGTCCTTCAGTGGCCCAGTCAAAGTCCTGATCTCAATCACATTGAGAATCTGTGGCACTATTTGAAAATTGCAGTCCACAAGCAAAGTCGTCCAACCAACCTGAACAACCTGGAGCAAATCTGTCAAGAAGAATGGGCCAAAATCACTCTGACACTGTGTGCAAAGCTGGTACATACTTACCCCAAAAGACTTAAAGCTGTTATTGCAGCGAAAGGTGGCTCTACCAAATATTAATGTGTGGGGGTTGAATACTTATGCAAGCAAGATATTTCAGTTTTTTATTTTTCTTAAAAATATTTCCCAACATAAAACCAATGTTACCTTACAATAATTGATTTTGAGTTTCAGTGTTTTATAATAAAATATCAAACAGAACGAAATTTCAATGTACCATTTGTAATTCAGTAATATGAGAGAATTGGTCAGGGGTCTGAATACTTTTGCAAGGCACTGTGTGTATATATATATATATATATATATTAGACATCTAGATTTGGGACCTGAATATTCTAAAAACTTGGTCAATTATGTTGACTAAAGCTCTGCTAATAAAATAACTGAAAAGGCTAATTACATTTTGTGCACATTAACTTGAACAAGGTAACTTTGACTGAGCGAAAGTGAACAGTTTTCTATTGTTTCTTAAATGATAAACAAAATGCTACATTTTAAATAAGTCATCTATTTACTGTATCTGATCTGTTGGCAAACCCTTATTGCAACACATATTCAAACGAGTACCCCAAATGCTGACCAGACCCTTTATTGAATAGCTTCTATGTACTGGCAAGATCCTTGTTCTTGCCCTTGACAATGCCTGTATTGCTGGGATTCTAGAATGAATCCTGGTCTGAATAAGCTGCTCTCCAAACCGCTCTCATCTTCTGTCTTGTGTTCCATTTTATAAGGAGCACTGAAATCTGTTTCATTTTAGTTTAACAAAATGCCTCTGATAAGTGCACTGGCAGCATTAATGATGCATGTCATAGTGTGTTAATAGGCTTTGATCACTTATAAGACACAGAGAGGCTTTAAACGTGCCAGAGCTCTCCCAGGAATGTCTATGCAGCAGGAATTTAAGCACGGCTTTCCTGTGAACTGTACAATGTATGTGTTGGTTTCATAACTTTTAATGTGTGTGTTTTTCCGTGCATATTTTTTTTCTGATTTCTTGGAAAATCTTATACACAGAAACCCAGACATCAGAGTTTTTAAATCTGGGTGTCATAAACCACCTATTTTGTAGGTGAATAGCGGTCTTGATATCTCTTTCTGTGGGCTGGCAGAGCTTGAATGATTCTGTACATCCCCTCTACTGCTGGTCTCTTACACCGGGGAACTGACCTAATTACCCATGAATCAGTGATGAGAACCTTACATTAATGATCCACCGCTAATATCATATGTGACTGTGTAATAAATAATGTATCTGCATTTTTAGGGGGCCTTACGAGCTTGGGTATAGAGAAGAGGAAGAGGAAGGGGGCCCAATACGGTCCCTCCCTCCCATTCACAATCGGTGTGCGGTAGAAACCAGATCCATAACCAGATCCATTGCAGATGGGAGGGGACTGGTTGCTTTAATTAAAGACACTAACACAATTAGTCTTTTCAGAGAAATAACCAAACAGTAGAACATAATAACCATATGAGGCAAAGCTCCAAAAGCTTTGTTTAAGACACATTGGGGCATGTTTAATTGATCTAAATGGTGGTGGATCTAAATGATGTCACGGTTTCAGTGGCTGTCCTTCCCTGGTGTTTCTGCATATTTTTACAGACAGAAACACATTCAATTATACTGTTAAATATTCAGTGAGAGTAACTAACTTTTATATATTGTAGTTTATTTTTTATCAGTAATGCAATGGCGAGCAAACATGATTGCAGGAAAGTGTAACCTTACAGGTAACTCTGGGGAGAAAGGTCTGGAGAATTAACCAGAGTACAAAAAGAGCCGACTGCTTTTTTCACACTGTGGACTCACCATGCACCCACCCAAGAGCTACAGCGTCGGAGGACAACGCAGCTCTCGGGCAGCTTACAGGCAAGCCCGCAGGCGCCCGGTCAGCCTACAGGGGTCGCTGGTGCGCGGTGAGCCAAGGACACCCTGGCCGACCTAACCCTCCCTCCCCCCGGGCGGCGCTCAGCCAATTGAGCGCCGCCCCCTGGAAGCTCCCGTCCTCGGTCGGCAAAGGAATAGCCTGGATTCGAACTCGCCACGTCCAGACTATAGGGCATATCCTGCACTCCTCGCGGAGCGCCTTTACTGGATGCGCCACTCGGGAGCCCCACAAACTTAAAATATTTTAAGCCACTATACTGATCTAGTGTCACATGATATATTCTCAGAAATTGCACAGCCCTCTGTGTTTAGGAAAAGAATGGATGTGTACATGATGTATAGGAGGCTGTGTGGTCCAGTGGTTAAAGAAACAGGCTTGTAACTAGGAGGTCCCCGGTTCAAATCCCACCTCAGCCACTGACTCATTGTGTGACCCTGAGCAAGTCACTTAACATCCTTGTGCTCCGTCTTTCGGTTGAGACGTAATTTCAAGAGACTCTGCAGCTGATGCATAGTTCACACGCCCTAGTCTCTGTAAGTCGTTTTGGATAAAGGCGTCTGCTAAATAAACAAATAATAATAATAAAAAGTACAACTGGATGCTTATTAAAATGTAGATAATATCTGGACTGCTGAATTCATATTTCTATTTGTATTTTATAAGCGTGCCACAAAAGCACTTGTTTGCATGAAATGCAGAATGATGACATAGCTGTTTTTTTGACAGTATGTATTTGAGAAACGATTTCATAATGTTAATATTTGTATTCAATAAAACAGGTAGTGTAAGGGAAGCATAGCCTTCCCAATGATCACTTCCCATGTTCATGCAGACTTTCCCGTCAGATTAGGTGTTTTATGCAATATTGACATGACCATTATGTGTGCATTGTACTTTTGCAAGGCAGCTATTTATGTGATTCAAGATGTGATTGACAAAGCTGCAAAACTAATATTGATTTAAGTTAAAACAATGGCATCAGTGTTTTAACTTAGTAACTGCAAAAATGAAAAAATAAAAAAAGTAAAATTATTTCTCTGTTAAAGTGAAACTCGATGCGGTGGACAGAGTAAAAAAAGGTGAAACTCAAGCAGCAGTTTCAAAAGATATAAATGTTGCAAAATCTACATTGTGTGGATGAAAGACGAAGAATAACTAAGAGGTTTTCTTGACTGCAGAGGGCTGCTCTAGGAAATTCACTGCGCTAAAGAATGAGACAAGCTGCTGTGTGAATGTGCTGCTGTGAGAGTGAAAGACTGTTTGTTGTTTTTGGTGTGGCCCAGACTCGAAGGGGCTGGGAATAATTGTCCCCATAAACCGTGGATTCGAGTAGCTGCAAATTGTGTGTGTCTCCTTCCTTCATTTTCCACCATACGCTACAATATTAATTTGGCTTGTGGGCATTGTAAATCATTTCAGGAACAAAAATGCCAGTATTCCTTATAAGACGAAGCACAATTAATGTGGTCTCATAATTATGGACCCCGGCAACAGCATTATAATGGGGTAGTACTGCATAAGTATATCTGAATTTTTTTAGAGGCTTGATCAACTGCATTTGAGTAATATTTTTAGGGACAGATTTTCAAAACATTGAGTTTCTGTTTTTTGCAGCACAAACCTTTTTTTTTTTTTTTCTTTTTTTGAAAAATAGTGCATATTAAACACTGGACAATGCAACAGTTCTAGTGTAAATAGTTTTTGACTTGACTTCTTTTTGTAGATAAGATTTAAAGGAGAAGCCATCCAGACATATGGAAAATGTTTAATTTACTTGCCACAGGGAGGGGTGCGTAGCCTGGGCAGGGTAGACTTCCATTTTCATTTTTGCTTTTTTTTCTACAGGTCACTGTCCTGACTGCAACATACTTCCTAGCACTGTATTATTTCCCCTATGCTTCATGTATAATTCTGAAATGTTTGTGCACGCTTTTTACTTATGCTGGGAACGTTAGAATACTGCACCACACTCATAATGAATTCCAAAGACCCCTGCGAATAAAGGCTGTTACACTGAAATTCATATGGATTTGCTGTCAAGCTTTAAAAGAGAGCAACTTGAAATGCTTTAACTCTTCAAGCACATCGTTTTGAGGTAAGAGTCTTCCAAGTAAGTGGCTTAAACGATTGCCATAGAACTGAAGTGTCATGTGTCAAACCCCTCTGAGCTGAATGTATGACACTGATCCAAAACAACACCCTGTAAACCCCTATTCCAATCGGAGCCCAGCAGAAACTTCAAATGTGTGTTCTCTTGCTTTCTCTTGCTTGTATGGATGGCTTCATCTGATAAGTTTATATTCTTTCATCTTATACAGAACTTGTGCTGCTTGTGGCCAGATTGATTGATCACCCAGCATACACAGTGTAAAATATACATTCAATTAGGATGTGGTGTGTTTATAAAAACAAACATAAAAAGCATTGCACTGGTGACCATAGTTCACAGGCATCTTGCATTTAATCAGTGAAGGACGGATACTGCAACTGCACCGAAATAAACAGCCATAAAAGGGCACCACTGCTTGATCTTATCTCAGTTTCCCAGCATAGATTTCTCATGTGTTTGGGAGGATAAGGAACAGATTCTGTAATGATGACGGAGGGGTGGTAGAGGGAGAGAGAGGCATGTATACCATGTATAGAGACAGAGAAGGAGAGGGAAAGCCAGCAGTGTTCCTAATCTGGCCCTACCCACTTTGCTCGCCTGTGTCACTTCAGCACCTCGTCTGAAATCTTGCTCCCATTTGGTGTTAGGTGGGTGGGAGGACGGTGAACTTTGCCCCAGGTGTGGGTCCTCATAGTAGGCCGCCGGCCCGTTGGTGCCTAGCAGCAGGGAATGAGCATGGCTTTTCCACATCCCCTCTTTTCATGTGCATTCCTGTGCTGCTGCTTCTTCTCATATTTTAGAAAAAAAGAGAGCGAGAGAGGCCAGCTTTGCAAACCTCATCCTTTTTTGTCCAAGCTTTCTCTAGTCTCATTTATTCATTGCAGTTCAGTGACCTTTTCAATGGTCCGTACATTTTCTGTGCAGTCCGTAGTCTAAGAGAATTGGAAAGAAACCAAGCGAATCCGTGCATTTCATAGTCTAAAAGTATGCATTAAAATTGGTGGTGGAAAAAAATGAAAAGAATGAAATCTGTAGAATTCCTGCAGACATAACTTGCATTAATATGAAACATTAGGAACACCTACTCAAGTATTAGTGAGACATTGATACATTGCTAAGCAGCGATTGCATATGGGGAAATATTTGTCCCTTTCACCTCAAGGTTCTATCCTAGTATGAAACATTTAATAAATACATCTGAGAATCGTCCATGACTGAATGGTGAGCAGGCCGTGTCAGGGTCAGGATTGAGGTGCAAGTTCTTGTTTTTTTGATGCAGTATAAAAGAGAATGTTTTTCAATGACTGTTTGGTCCATGCAATTTTGTTTTGCATTTTCTTTTCTTCAAGAAGGTTCTACCACATTCTATCTGCCTGTTTGAGTTTGATTGTGAGTGGGTCTGCATTTTCTCTAGAAGGTCATTTTTGTACTTCATATTTCTACTTCTATTGATTTGTTTTCACTTCTTTTGAATGTAAAGTAGAAGCAGGTCCTGATTAAAAATACATGAATAAATAAATAAGTATATCCCTGTCCCTGTTTCTGGGTGTCAGAACTGTTTATACTATGCTTCATGGTTCTCTCTCCCACACTATAAGTGATAACTTCTCCCACACTATTAGGTAACTTCCACTGATAGTGGAAGTTACCTAATGAGCGTCCAATCTCTTAAACCTCTGACTGCAGACATATGGAACATAAAGGGTGTGAATATATTATACTGTCAGGGAAATATGGGAGATTGGTGAGTTTATATAGCAGTTACCCACAAATGTGGTACATACAGGTCATGTTTTGTGAAATGTCGGTGTGCAGCAGCTCATATTATCTCAAGATGAAATTTAGCTTTACAGACTTGATTCATGGTGCACATAGAAATGTGGCAGACGTAGATTGAAATCTAGGGTGCCGGCGGTACATTTCACACATTAAATAATGAATCATTACATTTTTCATTTTTTAACCAGGTCTGCGCTCTAATTCAGGGAAGGTCAGTTCAGCAGAAAACAAATAAAATATATAAATAAAAACTGAATGCCAATGAGCGTAGATTAAGTTTGAGCACACTTATCTCTGCCTCATTAAAGGACAGCACTTCCAGGGTTGTCTGCATTTTGAACACTGTGCACACTACAGGTGTGACCCCATGCCATGTCTTATCAGTATTAGTGAAGTGCTGTATCTACTACAGTGACGCCTCCCTATTTATCATCAACATAAAGGAGTGCTCAGGGCTGCCACATGGCTGCTTCCTAGTTGCTGCAAGGGAATAGTCCGTTTTTTCTCCTTTTTAAGCATTTACATTTTGTGCTAATTTTTGGGTGTACTGACGGAGGGATATGGAGCCCTTTTCACCTCAAGCAGACATTTTATGCAAAATTGTGTGGTGTTTATTTAGATTTTTATGAGATTCAGAATAAACAAAATGACAAATTGAATTGTTATACAAATATTCAGAAAAGGCAATATTTTCTTTGAATCCCAAATCTTATTAATGGGCATTAAAAAGATTACACCAAAAACAGATAATGCAATCTGATGGCTGAGGGAACAAGTGCACAGTCCATGTTACACATGTACAACAGTAAAGCAACACAGACTTCAGAAATAGAGCCTGTTTTACAAGCCATCTGGTATTGTGTAGTCTGTTAGCAGTTGGAGGAATTCAGTTACTGTGAATCTCTTAAAGCTTGAAACGGTTTATTGTGCTTCACCATTGTCCTCATGTATCATCATTAACAATCAGCATTTGTTTTTATTGTTTTTTTATTTATTAAACGCAATCCAATCATTTTATGTATTTAAAAAATCAAGGAAAAAAAGTAATCACTTGCATAAGTATATTAATAAAATGTGCCGCTGTATTTCTGTGGCTTAAAAGACATGACTAAGGCTTTCATACTCATTCCACTGCCAATGAGACCTAAGCCACAGCCTTAAGTATATCTATATCATCTGTAGGCTGTTTTATTGAGGTTTGTTAGGGTATTCTTTTATCTGTCAGAATCCAATTACAAGCTGAATGTGATTTTGAAATAGCTTCTTTTAGCAAGATGGGGATGGAGCCTGTGAAAATCTGGGCGATCCTTTGCAATCAGAGCTGCAGTTAGTATTTATTGTTTTCTTTGTAAGCTTAGTATCTGTGGCTAGCACTTACTAGACGTATCTCCTCTGCAAAATAAACTCTTTTTAAACTCTTGCTTCTAAAAGAGTCTTGAACTGGTGGATGCAGCTACGATCTCCCCCACATCACCTGCCTGTCTCAATGCAGAAATCTCACACTAGATGTCTGGAAACACGCATGCTGTTTGATCCAGACACACATTTTGTATCAATAATAATACATGAATAAAAACAAAGGCTATGCCCACTCACAGAAAAAAAAACCAACCCATATAATATTTACAATGATCAGCTTCACAACATTGCAGCATTTGAAAGCTCTGAAGCAGGCTCTCACTGTGTACATGTTTTCAGTGCGGGGTAAACCAGCCTCCTGAAATGAAGTCGTCCAGGAATAAAACCTATTATACTGTACAAGCTGTCTCCTATGTTATGCCTTTTTTGTAGTTTGAGTAATTAAGTATTCCTCATCATTCATAATCAAATATATATACAGTGCTACCCCATTATAAGGAGGCTGTGGTCCAATGGTTAACGAAAAGGGCTTATAACCAGGAGGTCCCCGGTTCATATCCCACCTCAGACACTGACTCATTGTGTGACCCTGTGCAAATCACTTCACCTCCTTGTGCTCCGTCTTTCGGGTGAGACGTAGTTGTAAGTGACTCTGCAGCTGATATATAGTTAACACACCCTAGTCTCTGTAAGTCGCCTTGGATAAAGGCACCTGCTAAATAAAAACAAATAATAATATAATGCATAATCTATAATTAGGAGACCGCGTTATTTGTGTTTCGCCTTATAACGAATATTGGCATTTTTGTTCCCGAAATGATTTACGATATCCACAAGCCAAATTAATATCGTAGCGTACGGTGGAAAATGAAGGAAGGAGACACACACAATTTGCAGCTACTCGAATCCACGGTTTATGGGGACAATTATTCCCAGCCCCTTCAAGTCTGGGCCACACCAAAAACATCAAACAGTCTTGCACTCTCACAGCAGCACATTCACACAGCAGCTTGTCTCACTCTTTAGCACAGCACATTTTTTTCCTGGAACAGCCCTCTTTGGAGTCAATCTTATCAAGAAAACCTCTTAGTTTTGTCTTTGTTATTTAGCCATCCACGCAATGTAGATTCTGCAACATTTTTATCTTTTGAAACTGTTGCTTGAGTTTCACCTTTTCTTACTCTGTTCATTTATGAAAGATTTTTGTTTTCTGCTGTCTGCCATGCTTCGTACTGTATATCTGTAACGTTCACCCAATGTTTGCAAATTGCATTATGGGGGAAATGGAAGCCACAACCTTACCGTGTTATAACCGATTCCGTCCTATAACAGGTCACGTTATAACAGGGTAGCACTGTATATTGTTTTTTTATAACAAGCAATCAAAATATTTTCTGTAGACAAATAGTCAAGGCAGCAGTTAACCTACTTTCATAAATATACACTAACAGTATTCACAGATTTATTTTGTAACCTTCGAGACTTTATTGCTTTGGTCACATCAGTCTTCTTGTTTCTGCGGGAAGGGGGAATTTGAATTCATTTCAGAACTGAATGTTTTTATGCCTGGTGCAATGTTCAACTGTTGTCTTTAAATAACATTTCTGGTTAATTCCCTTGAATTTTACATGTCTATTGGCTCATTTACTAGGCATTAATTTCTTCAGAAATAGCCTGTTTTACAAGCCATCTGGTATTGTGTAGCCTGTTAGCAGTTGGAAGAATTCAGTTACTGTGAATCTCTTAAAGCTTGAAACGTTTTATTGTACTTCACCATTGTCCTCATGCATCATCATTAACAATCAGCATTTCTTTTTATTCTTTTTATTTTTTAAACGCAATCCAATCATTTTACTTATTTAAAAAAATCAAGGAAAAAATGAATTACTTGCATAAGTATATTTATAAAATATGCCTTTTTTAATTGGCTTCAGCTGTATTTCTGTGGCTTAAAAGACATGACTAAGGCTTTCATACTCATTCCACTACCAATGAGACCTAAGCCACAGCCTTAAGTATATCTATATCATCTGTAAGCTGTTTTATTGAGGTTTGTTAGGGTATTGGTGTCTAAGGCTTACATGAATTAAATCCTGTTCGATCACGGCTGTCATGTTTCGTGGCAGATTTGGGAATTGTTTTTTTTTTGTTACAAGCAATCAAAATATTTTCTGTAGAGAAATAGTCAAGGCAGCAGTTAACCCACTTTCATAAATATACACTAAAAGTATTCACAGCTTTGTTTTGTAGGCTTCGAGACTTTATTGCTTTGGTCACGTCAGTCTTCTTGTTTCTGCGGGAAGGGGGAATTTGAATTAATTTCAGAACTGAATGTCAACTGTTGTCTTTGGATAACATTTCTGGTTAATTCCCTTGAATTTTACATGTCTATTGGCTCATTTACTAGGCATTAATTTCTCCAATAGAGAGGGTATGCTAAGGTATGCCAAGAGTCTAGGCTGCATTCACATTCACTCGGTCTGGTTTGTTTAGTTTGAAACAATGTATCAATGTGCTTGCTGTCACACTTATCTGCGAGCAAAGGGACCAAGTTAATTTGGATGCGAGCTGGCGTTGTTTTGTTTTGGTCCTTTTCCATTTTTTTTCAGGACCGAGTTTGTTTATGTCCACAATGCAGTTTGCAAGTGCACTCAGTTCATTTATGTGGTCTGTGAATAGGATGTTTACAACATCCTGCAAGGTATCTTGAAATGGCAACTTTGTGAGTTTTGTCAACTGTCCATGTAATTAGGGTTACAGATTTATTGCAGATGATAACAACTCATTATTTTCTTTATATTGTCATCTCAAAACATGTTAAATGTACAAAAAGCCAGATTTAAAAAAATAGATCAGCTATTGGTATTACCATTTAAACAAGATACACATAATCAGAATGATTAAACAAATAATGCATAAGATTGTTTGTTATTTTTGAATGACGCTAACACAACTTAATAAACGACTCTGCTATTATCTTGATGAGCACTCCGATGTAGTTTTGCACTTAAAAAGAAAGTGATACAATCGCAGAACAGAGATGATTTAACAATTTTACTGTTTCCGACCCTCTAAACGGACCCAGTGTGAACATAGCCTAAGAAAGGATCTAGAAAAGGTTCACATGTTTAGATCTTTTTTTTCCAGTTGCTGATTCTGCTTCTTTTGTGCATTTAAAGAAGCAAATTCAGAAATGTAGGCCATTTCCTTTTTTTATTATTCCAAGGGAAGTGTGAAAACATGGCCTAAAATATCTGGGACGTCCTTCAGAATCAGGGACAGCTGAATCCTGGGAATGCACATGAATCCTGGGAATGCACATGAATCCTGGGAACGCACATGAATCCTGGGAACGCACATGCGTGTGTGGCTGGAAGAAGGGATCAAGTTTTTCGCTACACCACACCTCTCTGGGGTGCGGAACAAATTACACAGTACATCTGCTAATACTTTAGAATAAGTGCTAGCAATTCAAATTCAATTTCCTGATGAACTGATCTGAAGTAAATGTGTGTGACACACATTCCACACTAGCCGCTATTCATGTTTAATCCTTAGTAAATATTCATTCTTAAGTGTGACGGTAAATCTCTACCAATGTGAAGTGCCGAATGTTGTGGCATGTGTCACACGCATTGACTTTCTCGTTAATAATCTAATCTCCTGTCCTCTAATGCATCCTTATGGCCTTCATTTGGCTAGGGATTTAATGAATGCTCAAGCAACAGATTTACACAAGATCATTTTGCTCTCAACTGGGTAGTAATTTGAAGGGTATCTCTCTTAAGTCACACTTCCTCCCAGTCATCAGATCTAACCACTGTGCTTCACTGCCTTCCAATCACCACACAGTCTGTTTTCCAGTCTCTCAGCTCTAACAAGCTGACCACACTGCCTCCCTGTCCCTCAGCTCTAATCATGAGGACACACATTTTGGCTCTGACCGGAAGACTGCACTCCCTCCCAGTCCCTCAGCAGTAGCAACACTACCTCATTACTGCCCCATGTTCCAGCCTTTCTCCAAAGTAATCATTTCTTTCAATTGGAGTAGATGTTCTAAAGACGAATGATCCCAGTGATCTTATTGCATAATCTGGATAAGTATTCTGCGGGAGTCAAGACACTTAATCAAACCAATAAGTAGTTAGTTACCCATTGGTCAAGCCAGTATGTTACTGCCTGATCTTTGACAGTTACAGGAAATTGAAAGCATATGCCTAAATGAATGGCTTCCCATGCTTCTCAATTGGGTTGCATTATCAAAGGCTGCAATCCATTAAAATAGTGTCACTGACCTATTGCCTTTCACTCAATGATATACCCCAGCATTATGTAATAACTACACTTGATTTCAATTTTTGTTTACTTTTGTGGTGATTTCTGTTTGGAACATGTAGGCTGATGCTATTTAATTGCAACAATCAAAGTTATTATTTTATTATTATTGTTAACCAATGAATCTGGGGCAAATAGATTGGTGGTGCTTCGAGCCTGCTGTGCCCAGGTCAGGCCCGGCGCTAGGTTAACGAGCCTGCTGTTCCCAGGTCAGGCCCAGCGCTAGGTTAATGAGCCTGCTGTGCCCAGGTCAGGCCCGGTGCTAGGTTAACGAGCCTGCTGTGCCCAGGTCAGGCCCGGTGCTAGGTTAACGAGCCTGCTGTGCCCAGGTCTGGGCCGACGCTAGGTTAACGAGCCTGCTGTGCCCAGGTCAGGCCCGGCGCTAAGTTAACGAGCCTGCTGTGCCCAGGTCAGGGCCGGCGTTAGGTTACATTAGGTTACATTTCCCATAATAATTCTTACAGTAACTTTAATGTAATTTCACTCCACTCAAAGATGCATTTCAATCCCACCCACCCAACCCTCATTTACAGTACCCTATTTACTTTTTAAACAATCCCATCTACACAAACGGCAATGCCATGCTTTCAATGTCAAACACAATGCTAGAGAAACAGAATACATATTATCAACAAAAAAAAAACAACATTGTTTCACTCTACTCAACGCATTGCTTAGCTCTCAAACATTATGAAAGCACACGGCCAGTAGTAAGTACAAGCTAATAAGCTGTACATTTTTATTAGCATTGCAAAACAAAAACATGTGTTCTGTAAACTGCTAGTGATAATTCTGGTACAATATTACAATTATCTCATCTAGTCTCCTACAAACAGTAACTTCTGTTAATCCACATGGCTCTGAATGGTTATTTTTACTTTCGTAGTTGGGCTACCATATCAGTGTCTGTAATTAGTACAAACATCTTCCAGCAGAGCAGAAGGTCAGTAACAGCACGTAAGATCTGGGATGGGCAACTTTGAGGTAGTTACTAAAAACCTTTGGCGGGCCATGCATTTATTTTAGTAGACTACATAATGCATAACTGAAAAATATTTGCCACAATGAATGCAGCATGTCAACATACAATTAGCCATGTATTTACAGTGTAAAACTTTAAAAGACCCTTATAGCAAATAACCTTTGAATTAAAAGTATAAATATAACGATGTAACCAGCTATGAGGCACCCGAGGCACGGGCCTTGGTTAAAATCAAACTAATAATTATTTATTTAGGCCCTTTTACATACGTTGCTTTGCCACAAATAAAAATGTGTTTCATCTTTTGTTGTGTGCATACATTAATTCTCAAGGCCCGCTGATATCTATAGCCTGTCATTGCAGACTACAGCGACACCGACTTTATTAAAAATTGAAATGAGCCGATTAACTATGATTTCTTTCTACTCCAACAAATAACGTGCAGAATGAAGGCGCGGAATAAAATGAATTGCTTTGCATTTTAAGTGGTGCTCTTATAATGCAAACACATAATTAATCCTCGCAATTATTATACATTTTATTTAACGAGTTTAGCAAGGGCGCAGTCTATGTTTTAGCTACAAACTCCAAGAAGCGAGGGTAAAGCGATCATCACTGTGGTTTAGGAATGTATAGGTAGAAAAGCCCTGAAATACATATATATTTTAAATCTGTTTTCAGTGTGCAGAAGAATATTAGGTTGTGGCAAAGTAGTTTGCAGTGTACAGGTGTAGTATGTGATTATGAAACAGAAGACAGACAACAAAGTTCACGATCCAAACAGGTTTTATTTTTATAATCTTGGTCTGGTGAACACAAAGAATAATCTCAGGCAATACACAGCAATGTGTATTGCACTGTTCCAAAACAACGGTTTGCAGTCCCGAAATAAGACACAGTTTGAAAATAATAAACACAGTAGAACACACACAAAGACACACATGTTCACAAGTCCAGAGTGAGTGCTATAGTGCTCGTGGTGAAATACAATTTATGCGTGTACAATAATGCAGTGTTGTCTGGGTTTAGTGCTGGCCTTTAGCGACAGATCCGGATGGTGTTATCTGTCTAATAATAAGAAACAAGTAGATTTTTAGATACGACAAAAGAAACAAAACACTCACGGTGATTCACAGTACTCCTTCTGGTTCAGCTTAACCATACAAAGGAACAGATCACCTCGCTATGTCCCCTTATATACCGTCAGTCACGCCCCCTTGGTTAGCGAGTGCAACCGTTTCTCCTCCAATCCTCGGTTGCCACATCTCTTCCCTTCCGGGTCGATGACTTGGTGTACCGTAGCTCCGCCCCCTTTCTAGATGGCCGACTTCCACCTAACCCTGGGAATTAATTGTCAGGCCATCCAGTCCAGGGCACTCTGTTCCCTTAATAATACATCATCTTTCTTAATGTTTTAATGTTTTTTCTCATCTTGGTCTCTTGTCAGTCTCTCACAGTTAAACTTGTGTTTCAAGGCTATATTCCACTGGCACTGCCACGACTTGGAGATACAAGTCATTGGGACTGAGCTCCATTTTTTTAAAATAAATCACACTCCCACCATGCATGGAAGACCTGTTTTTCTCTATCTAGTTATCTTTTATCATAAAAAGACAGAAGGATCGTGACTGGTTTGTAAATGCTTTGCTTCCCACCTCACTCGCGTCGCAAGGGCAATACACAGGCCTGACACTTCACATGTTGAATTTCGATTTACTAGTAGTACTGTAGAGCATACACGCTACCCAAACAGGCTCACAACCTTGCCTCTCCAGCCATCCACATTAAAAAAGCACTTTAGATTTAGAGATCAAAATCAAGGCGGAATAATTCATCTCTTACCTGTTGGGCCACCAGTTGCTCATCCCTGATTTCGACAGCGACTACTCCATTCGTACAGTGAACAGGAGAATTATTGAATTATTTCAATATTGTATCCAAACTGTAGCACAAAATACCAGTGAAAGGGTTTATTGATTGATTGGACTTTACGCTATATATCACAATCACAGGATTTGGTGCCCCTAGGCATGTCGCCTACCCCTAACGCCGGGTAAAAAAGCTTTTCATAGAGTAAGACCCACATTAAATGTGGTTTGCGGAGGTGTTTCTTGTTTTGTAATCTACACACAATTGCTACTTCCCATAGAAAAAAAATGTATCACAAACTTCACTAATAAAACATTTTAATGCAAAGTATAATGCATGAAAAACAGATTTAGGTTGGTTTGTGCATGTCCAGTACAGTGTACCCCTATTTGCACATTTCATATGGCAGGCATAGTGTGCATATGAATTTGAATTACCTGAATACCATACAAAGTGGCCTTGTGTATAAGCACTAATCTGATTCAAGTTACCTATTTGAAGTATCGATTCCAAAATCCTCTATATGTCCTGTATGCAAACAACTGGAAACGGTCAGGATTTAAATCAGATTCAAGTGCCTAGGTTCAGAAGCATTATTTCATCTAGACCAAATTGTGTTTTGCATGTAAAGTCAAACACTTGTATGTTCCGAGTGCAGATTCCTTGTACATGAAAACATAGTAAGTAAAGAGCAGTGAGGTCTAAATGGAGCAGGTGTTTATTGAGAAACAGGTTTCTTGTTCATGCTTTCCTGGAACCTTGTATCCTGAATAGAATTCCTTAATGTGCTTCAGAGGAGTGAATGCATGCTGCAGGCCCTGTCACTCTGTCTGCTGCCCATTTGTTGACACAGAACACATTGATGTCTGCTTTTTTATGTCACATAAAGCACTGCTCAATCCCATTACCTGTTTGCACAGATGAAATGCCATGTTAACCATTAACCATTAACTGTCCATCAGCCGTTTTGATCAATTTTTATGGTTTGTAGACCAGAGGGGAGATGTTTTTTATAATGATCGGTTTTCTGTTATTTTTTTCTGTCTCCCTCTTTTTGAAGGCTGGCAGAATTAAATGTGCTCTCTGGTTCTAGATCAGCAGCGCTACCTGGCAACAGTGGTTGTCATGACAATGTTTATGCTGGCAAGTGGTGCTCAGCGAGCCTGTTTCATCTTGATGGGAATGGCTGGCTCTGTGTGGCAGGTGCTCAGAGCTCTGCCACACAGAGAGCACGAGCCAGGCTTGTTTTTCTCAGCACGCATTATACCTAATTTATAAGCCCTGAAGCAGACAAGAACTCATCTCAATCAACTTTGCAGGTTGCACGGTGCTCTGCACTATCATAAGTAACCCTTTTAGAAAGGGGCCTGTCCAATCCACAGGTTTTCAAAATGATGGTGTTTGTCTGGTTAACTCTTTCGCATAAGGTATTCAGGATGTGATTTTTTTTTCCCCTCCAACAGCTTGCATAGCTCTAGGCTAAAATATTCTAGGATTTTTACCCAGTGGAATATACGAGTGGTTCTCAAACTGAACTTTCTAGTTCTCTATTGAAGAAAGACATTTACTAATGCATTATATAATTACGGCAAACTACGGATTTGTATTTTATTAACTGGAAGTTGAATTGACACATTTTCAGAATGCAATGTGTGCTCTCTTTAAGACTTGCTGCTATGTACTCTATCCGTTATGTTTAATAGAGGTCTAGTAGTAATGTTGTTTTGAGACGTCCTGAAACCTTTCTCTGAAAAAGCTTAAAATAAAAGGTTGCCGTGACACACCTTTCCTAACTACACTTTTTCTTTTTCTTTTTTTTTAAATAATTTAGTCGTTGCCAATTATTTGTATTATTTTCTCCCAATTTAGAATGCCCAATTATTTTTTAAGCTCAGCTCATCACTACCACCCCTGCGCTGACTCGGGAGGGCGAAGACGAACACACACTGTACTCCGAAGCATGTGCCGTCAGCCGACCACTTTTTTTCACACTGTGGACTCACCATGCAGCCACCCAAGAGCTACAGTGTCAGAGGACAATGCAGCTCTCGGGCAGTTTACAGGCAAGCCCTCAGGTGTCCGGCCAGACTACAGGGGTCGATGATGCGCGGTGAGCCGAGGACACCCTGGCCGACCTAACCCTCCCTCTCCCCGGGCGACGCTCGGCCAATTGTGCGCCGCCCCCTGGGAGCTCCCATCCACGGTCAGTTTTGGAATAGCCTGGACTCGAACTCGCGACGTCCAGACTATATAGCGGATCCTGCACTCCATGTGGAGCGCCTTTACTGGATGCGCCACTCGGGAGCCCTTAATTACATTTTTCAAGTATGATTTAAATCCCTAAACCTGATACTTTTCAGCGAATATAAATAGCAAAACCACACTCGTGGTTCCCAACTCGGTGATCAGTGGTTGAAAACAGACTTTTTCTTTTGCTTACGGCGTCTTTGTTTACATGGAAGTACAGAGCTGTTGGTTCGCAGCTCTCAGCACTGGGGTGTGTCAGGGGCTCCTTTTTATAGTGAGATGCTCCGCTGGGATACGCCCACCAGCCTGTCAAAGAACCACAGCTGACCAATCCCTTGCTCCGATACCCTGTAAACAAACACATCTGTCAGCGTGTCACAGGCGGAGTGTCTGGCTCTCTCCTGCACACACAAATGCCTCCGGGAAGCCAGTGACGGACAACGTCCTTGTTACAGTGGTGCAGTGGGACAGTGGTTTTTGCTCTTTTGAAAGACGTAAGGCTTTACACAATTCCATAAGCTCCATGCATTTAAAAAAGCGGGTGTCAATCGACTGAAGTTTAAAGATACAATATAGAATTAAGTTGTACAATGTAATGCTGCTGGAGTTCTAGTCTAATGCCCTTTCCACATTAGCACAACCAGAAATCCCTATTACAGAAAAGGTTCTTTACTGTGTTATGTACTGTTAACTGGTAAGTATTAGTTAATCCTCAATGGTTAGATTTTTTTTATTGTATTCAATGCAAATGTTTAAAAGTTTAACAGTAGCAGCCTTAATTATAATATTGCAAGTCTATCAAGACAACCTGAGAGAGAAATAAAAAATGAGAGTAACAAGAGTGGGGATTGAACTGGGATCCCAGTCTGACCGCTACACCACTATCATGACAATGATAAAAATCTCTCCCCTCTCCTTTCTTCCCCTTCCCCTCAGTGCCTGTCTCCTTGGCATGGCTGCCTCTTCTCAGCAGTAGCCTCTTTGCATATCAAGGGAATCCTCCAGAGGTGCTTTGTCATGCTGAGTGCGTATTGGCAGGTGCAGCTGGCTAATAAATTACAAAAATAAATACAATTTTTTGTATGATGCCTTAGACATGGAAAGTCACCTTGTTACAAAAAATAGGATCTGGCTTGCAAGACAGGAGCAGGTTGATGCAGGCAGGGCATCAGAGTCTGAAAGCAGACCTACAGATATAGAGACTAGGGGTCACAGTTAGTGACGCACACAATGTTAAAGCTATGCACTCACTTACATTCAGCCATGTACAGCAGCACTGGCTGCTCATTTACTTTTTAATATCTTCTAGACAGGCTGGTCTGGCAGATATGCATACAAGCGACATACAGGCAAAGTAGCATGCAGAAGGGTATACTGTACATACAGATAGTACGACAGGTGGTCAGCTTGATAGCGGGATGTACAGAGACTTTGAAAAAGTAGCAGGTTTGGTACTGTGATCCTGCACAGTTTTTGACTTTTTGAAATTCCCCATGCTTTTGATATGTTAAGTTTTCAATCAGCAACCAGTTTCCAAATCAAATATTCGACAGGTAATAATCACCAATTGTCATTGCATTGAGAACAAATACAACTGAATACATGCAATTGCTAGTACTATAATATATACATGAGGAGTGAGGCTCCAAATAGGCACCAGGGCGATTAATCCATCAATAAAACCGTAACAATTGTTGCATCTCAATTCTTTACCGTACTTTTGTTATATTTATCCTGCTAAATATATAAAGGGAACAAGCAAGAAACACTGTAGGTTCTGGCAGGTCTTATAACACTGATATGTCATTGTCTTTGGAAAGATAAATATATATGCAGAAGTATTGGATAGATAGATTGCAAAAAAACCCCAGTGTGTGTGTGACGGGGTACACCCCGCCCCTGGGCATATTATGTTTTGTATTTTGTATTTGTATTATTATTTAAATGCAGGACGAGAGAAGTGCCATCCGCCATTGTTTGTTATTGTTTTATGTTGTAGTACATCTCGTGAGAATGCGTGACTGTCGGCTAGTAATTATTTCATTAGCTGACAGTCACGCAGATTTATTAAACTCGTGCAAACTATGGCAGAGGGGTAATAAGATAATTAATAGGCAGTTAATCCCTCAGCTATAATATAAAGACCTGGAGTTTTGGCTGCACGGTGAGTGTTCAGGAGTAGAGTATGGGAGTAAAAGAGAGAGGGGGTAAAATAAGAATTCAAATAAAACAATTGCTGGTCGTGCTGGAACTACCAGCGCGATACTTGTTGTAGTTATTATTTGTTTGTTTATTTTGGCCCTCGGGCCTTTTGCTTTGTGTGGTTTTGTTTTGTTTAAATCTTTTATTAAAGAAGCGCATTTGCGTCTCGCCCTGTAGTACTTGCCTGTGTTGTGGTTTCATTTCCTGGCCTGACATCACCACCCAAGCTATCCTGCCACAGTGTGTGAACAGGAATGAAACTGAAATTATTTTTCCACATTGCCATTTTCCTCATTTAATCAATCCTGTTGTAAGGATCCTATTGGGTTACATGAAACTGAAGTAATACTAGAAACTTTGACAGACATGTTTCTCAACGCCTTCAATTGAAGACACTGTAAAAATCGATTTATATAAAATGCATGTGACAGGATGACTGGGTGGGTGACGTCAGACCAGGAAATACACAGTAACTAAATAAAAATAACAAACACCAAACACACAAAACAAAACAAATAAATATACATATACAAACCAATTATCGTGCCGGTCTATACTCAGCACAAGGAGCAATTGTTTAGTTCTTACTTTCTTTCTCTCGGTCTCTCCTTCTCCAAACAACCAACCCCTTGTCAACAAAAGCTGCTGGTATGTATAGCGGTCGAGGGATTAACTGGTTATCAATTACCTCGTTTATCCCTCGGCCACATTCTGCATATGTTTTCTAATGAGCATGGTCGACATCCAATTCATCAATAAATTGTTAGCTGTCGACCACACATTCTCACGGGATGTATTTTGGCAGAGACGAGAATTTAACGCCGTCCTTGCCAACCACATTTAACAATAATACTAATGCACAATTACTTTAAATAACCAAAATAATAACACAAATACATTAAACAACAATAATAATAATAATAATAATAATAATAATAATAATAATAATAATAATAATACAAACATGATACCAATCAACACCGGGGCAGGGCGTACCCAGTCACACTGTAACAAAGTAAAAGTCTGTCTATCAAACCTGAGCCATCATGTGCCTGTACTATCCCCACCCCCTCTTATATTCACTGATGTTTTTGTGAAACTGGTGGCTGTTTTATTTCTGTTTTGTTTGCTGGAAATACTTTGCTGTAATTAATGGGAGATGTGATCAGCTGCCCCTGAATGCTTGGCATTCTTATAACGTGATAAGCCTAATGCTTTCCTGCTTTGTTTAACAAAGGTAGTCTGTAGTCTTAGAAAGACAGTGGGAAGTAAGCAGGAAAGATTGCTGCTAGGTACTGTCTATTCACATCAAAGAACTGTAATCAAATGAGTGGAGAAAGAGGGATCATGGTAGAAACCAATATTGTTATTGATGGAACAATACCTGCTGTCTCGCAATCACTTTTGGCTACAGTTGGTGTATATTTATAATTTACAATAGTTATAATATATTTACCATTCACTCAAACTACTCTTTAAAATGGCCCAGTGTCTAAAAATGTGACACCTGTGCAGGCCCACTGCTGGAAGACAACGATGTAGAGATGAAATGATTGTGTTGTAATGCTTGTTGTGTGTTTTATTTTTTAATCTAAAAGAATAAATTAAACCATAATTAGAGAAAAGATGGCCAAAGATGCCAGTCAGTGCCTTGATTAATGGACACACAAAATAAGAGGCTGTGGACACTTCCCCAGGGCGACACTGTAATCAGCTATTCCACAAACAGTTACACACTTTCCTACCATACAAAAGCCACTGCATCTTGCATCAAATGTCACAAATGGTTATAGTGTCTGCTGATCTGGCAAACTGGGTTGGGGTTGGGGTTGGGGTTGGGGGGGGGGGGGTGCAAACAAGACACAACAAAGAATGTACAGTCCACCTGGAAATAGCAGAGGGGCATGTGGTCAAGTGTCCGAATTTTAAGGACCACTGGCCTATAATTTGGTCTAGGACTGTCCAACAGATGACTCTTCAGCCATATTTGGATCATTGAGCTCCACAACATGACTCTTTCCATGTAAGGGTTTAACAGGTTTCAAAAGACTGCAAGGGTGAAAGGTAGAAGCAAGCACAGTCAATATGCAGCCTACAGGTTTTAATGAAGACAATTCCAGAGCAGGGTCTTGGTGTAGTTGCTGCAATTTAGTCAACTAAAACTCTTCATTTTTCACCAGTGATACATAGTTTTTTGTACAGCTTTGAAAAATAGCCCCAGGTAATCGGTATTGAGGTATAACAGTTCTGATGTAGTCGGTTATTTTGAAGCTCAATGTTATTGGCTGTATAGGGCTGTGGCAAAGTGGTTCGCAGGGTACAGGTGTAGGAGTGATGAGGTGCGCAAGGAAGAGACAGTGATAATCCAATCAGAAAAGAGATTTAATTAGTAACCCAGGTCTATAAAACGGGTTTGAAGTCCCAAATAATAAACACAGTTATTACATCCACAATATACAAACATGGTCACCAGTCCTGGGTGAGTGCTGGAGTGCTCGTGGTGCAAATACAATATATTGTGCTACAGGTGCAGTGATGTCCGGATTAGTGCTGGCCTCTGGCGACAGCTCCGGAACGTGTTAGCCATCTACTAATAATAACAAGTAACAATTAGAGACAAACAAACAAAACGCTCACGATACAATACACAAATACTGGTCTTTCCGGGTCATTCCTTAACTATAAACAAAGGAACAGATCACGTCGCTCCGTCCCCTATTTGTACCATCAATCATGACCCCTTGGTTAACAATTGCAACCGCTCCTCCAATCCACAGCTGCCACATCGTTTCCCTTCCGGGTCGATGATTTTGTGTACTGGAGCTCCACCCCCTTTCTAGATGACTGACTTCCTTTTAACCCGGGGAATGAATTGTCAGGCCATCCAGTCCAGGGTACTCTGTTCCCTTTACTTAGCGTCCTCACAGGTCGGGAGGGAGATTTACCACCAAGAATCATTCTGTTGCTGTCACAAGGGCTAATTGATTAACATTACAAATAAGAATGATTAAAACTAGATGGAAAGTACTGAACATGATTGTATCTACAATAGCAATGCAACTGTGTTCTACTGTACCAGCTCTGAAGACATTGTGATTTAGGGTGACCTATTTATTTTAATGAAGCCCATGCGGTACACACTGCTGTCAAATGAAAATGTGACCTGTAGAAGTTTTTGGAAAAGTATGCCATGCACTGCATCCCCCAGTCGCAGAAGCGACGTACCACTGCAAAATATTTGCATAGAGACCAATGACTAATAATCAAATATATGGCTCACAATGAATTTTGCGTACTTGTCTATGCAGTGTGGTTAATGTGAGTGCTCAATCTTTCCTGCCAATTCAGACAAATAAGAAAAACACACTTTTTTATTCTTCCAGTTTAAATTGTAACCATAAAGCATTCTGGCAGGGCATGTTTGTTCTTTAGAAGACGAGAAAGAATCTGTCAGGTCTGTGTTGCTGCGTCATTGCCTTCTCTGCAGGGAAGCACCGGGACCAAACAGCCAGCTCTGGTCACCCATGGTAAGGATTAGTGACCAGCAGGCTTGAAGCGACTGCAGATAATTAGTCAGAAATGACACATAGCAAGCAGCCTTTCTGCTGGTGGGCCTGGATCACAGCAAACATGTTGGTGTCTTCTAAACAGAGGGGGGCATTTTAGTACTTCTTCAATCTATTTGTCACTTTGGGATCTGCTGAAATAGTAAATCAAGAAGGACAGTCTACAAGTGATTGTGTGGTTCATTTTTAAAGGCGGTTTAACATGTTAAATGTCTATAGGGGGATTGACCAGTCAATGCAGGTTTGGCTGTACATTATTATCGAAATACTCAAAATGAAAAATAATAATTGGCCTGTTGTGTCAAATAATATGACAGCTCAGTAAACTGCATACTGTTCTCTATAATCCAACATTGTCCGTGCTGTCTCTCATGAAACCCTGTGCAAATGTCTTTACTGTGCTATAAATACAGGATCAAGCTCCCCTGACAATTAGCTCAGCTGGCAAGTGCATTGAGAAAAAGGAAACAGAAAGAAGTAGGTTTGTTTCCGAGCGCCTCTTAAATCCAAAGGTGCCGTCTCGTTTGTAACTGGGGTTCCTGTTGCTTTATTCTGATTAATAATCCACCCTGTAAAAATGTGAAAGAGATCATTATCTATATTTATTAAAGCTATTTTTTATTTGCTTTTTAATGCAAAGCACTGTCGGTTGCTTGGTGACTAACAAAAGGGTAGCAAATGTGTGAATGCATTGAGGTTTGCAATAAACCAGGAACTCTCATGGGAAAAGCCAAGACTGGTGGCGACTTTGCTTTGGTGTGAAATAAAGCCCATGCTGCAGTGAATCAATAACCACCAATACTATAACTCTAAATAATGAAGAGACCTCCCAAAAGATGCTGCCATATGCAGTAATATGGACAACCAATGACAGGTCAAATTATATCATGGTTCACTCTTAATTGCGGTTTCCAAAAACACCTTTGTAACATGACAAATTAATTGAAATGCACTCTTCTACATCAACCAAAGAAATGCCTGGATTGTGCAGCAGTACATGAAGCTGTCAACATCTCAGCTCTATATTTCTTGTTGGTTAAGTGTTCAATATGCATTGTGGGGCATTAGCCATGTAGTCTTATACAAAGTATTGTAATCCCTGGTAAATTACCCTTGCGTGTGCTTCATTGGTTTACAGTTCAAACCCTGCAGGCAAAATCATTAAATAAACACTGTAATACAAAAAATGTTCAATAATGTTAAATTCTGCATTAGGCGGACACATGCTTTTGACCCATACATTTGGACTTCCAGTTGATTTATTGGAGCATATTCTTTGCACAGAAAAGCTAAAATTGGTGCTGAACATTGCCACCAGCAGATGGTGTAATCTCCATTCTTCTAGATCTGTATTGTTTGCCTGCGAAATAGTCCATTAACTCCAAAGACGTACAGCTGACCCTTAAATGTTGCTGGTTTTGTGCCCGCTAATCTAGACCTTTGGCCACTTTCTTTCCCTCTAGCTGTCCAATAGGCAACGCTTGCTGGGTTATTGTGTTGTCTGCATTTATTGGCTTTTGGTCATGCTTTATCAGTTAAAATCAGTTTTCAGTCTAAATATGGGAGCCCGAACTACAGTATAATTAATGAGAGTGTCATTAGCAGCTGGGAGCTGCAAGACTTAATAGCCTTTTTTTACAAAAGCCTTATAATGATGGTGGATTGTATTGAGAGCAGCTTATTGGATTGTATGGGACTTGGTCATTCCCTGCAGACAGCCCAAGACTGTTCTCAGAAGTGTTTTGTTGTTGTTGTTAATAACACAGGGCTTTTAATAGGATTAAATGCAGCTGGAAGCTAGTATCGTGCAGACTTGTACCAAAGGTAAGCTTGTGGAGAGGCGTGTGCTGCTTTTTCTTTTGGAGCTCATAGTCACTCAACACTTCCAGGTACTTCAGAATGACGTCATTATTGGGATTTCTCCCCTGTTAAGCAGAACTGTAATGAGGACACCTAGGATTTCAGCAGAATCCCAGGTCAGCTTGCCGATGACCTCCCAAAGTTACATTATTCATTAAACAGTGATTTAAAAAACGCTTCAATACAATAACAGTGATGATTAGCTACCTAGCTGAGTCAATGAGTGAAAGCTGCAAACCAAGTACAATATTTTGTTACAATAAATGCATGTCAACAGCATTTGTAAAAAGACTAATATTACACAAATACAAAAGTTACATAATAATATTGACCAGTTTATTTGAATTACATTGTTTGATGCATTACATATATTGATTGACTGAAAGATTCCAGGCAAGAGGAGCTATACACTTCTTGTTAAATGCAATATCCAGCTTATAAGAGCTGTTGTTACCACATGTCTATATGGAGTGAGAGAGGCAGACCTGCAATAGATTAGTGGGTTTTGGGTTATTTGTTGTATTGGTTAACGTAAATATACACGCTGGTGGGAAAACAAAGCATATGAGTGACTGCAGAAAAAAACTGTGTTCTGAGCAAATGAAACTCAAAAAGATCTTGTTATAAACCTAATAAAAAGCTGATCTTTACTCGTCATCATAGCACACAAAGTGGCACTACCTCATTGGAAACACATTTGCAGAAATATTTCTGCAATATATGTAACCCAGAAAACGAAAAATAGATTTTGCACAAGGAGATGAACTATGAAGAGTAGCTATAGTTACCCCTTCCAAGTTATATTGATGGGCAGAGCCCAGTTGTTTAAATGACATTCGTCTTATATTTCTGTACAGATTTAGACCCGCTAACATGTAAAACAATGGTGACTGACTGCTATTACATTAAACACCTTTTCTTTCTTTTTTATAGATAAATTGCATTTTTGTGCTGCAATTTTTCAACCCCCAAGACTCTTGGGGCCGTGGGGCACAAATAATATTGGGACCCACCCCCAATTAAAACAGCAGTAAAATGCATGAATAGGCCCATAGACCGTTTACCTGCTGCATTAATATAAAGCAACTCATATCACAATATACTATGCTTAAATGACACTGATTGATTTTGTCACATACAAAAAACTAACTAAAATACCTATATCTGCTTTTGGAAAAACATGAACGATTACAAACCCACATTTGTTAGCCCACTGCCCTATACAAAAAACACTCTCCACCGGTGTCCTGACCAAAACTTAAATTACAATCATTGTGCTTAAAAAAATCCTTTCTTTTATTTGCAGAACCATAATACCTCCAAACAACGTATATCATTATTAAAAGAGGAAACCTCAGCAACCTCCCTTATGGAATATTTTACCAGAAAACAATTGACCTGCTGCAGAATAAAGTTGTTCAAAAGGGAAAAAGGTGATAAAATAAGATACATGTATATAACACGACATAATACATGACCTGTGAAACATTAAAAAAAATTATACAAAATGTGTAGTTAACTGAAAAATGAACTACAGTTACCTACATTTCAGGTTTTACATTAGGATGTGTTTCGTGTGTAAACTAGTGAATAATACAATGTTCTTTAAATACTGGGATAGCAGCGCTACTGCTTCAGATATTTAATAAATCCCAACCGTTTATATTCACACTAAATAGTTACATCCATGACTCCATGCACTCAAGTCAAATATCTTTTCAAAACTAAAGAAACTTAGCAAGTAACTGTATTGTTTAGCGAGTTCACACAGGTAGCCATTTACAACACACACACTTTAGCATCTGACCAATCACACATCACTTATTTGCATATTAGAGGCCCGAGGTGTGTGCACTCGCGTGTGTGTGTAGTTTGTGGAAAACAAACATGGTACTGTTTTTGATTTGATAGCGGAGAGATCTTTCAGCGACAAAATTGTGATATACTTACAAACACCTGGATATTGTATTCATCCATTATTATATTAAAGAATATTTATTTATTGCTACATTTTGCTATATTTATTTATTGCTATATTTTGATCCACCAGTTACAGTGAGTTTTACTGGGGGCCCTCTGGGCACAGGCCCTGCGTGCCCGTGTGTTAATCCGCCCGTGTCCCCAGTCATGCCAGCGCCTGATCTATTTCTTGTGTGTGAAGGGCCTGGTCTATTTCACTGACACATTCAAACTGAAATGAATGAAGATGTCATGATATTTATTCCTGGATGGTGCAGTACAGAGTAGCGTTTGACCCCCTGAACTGAACCATGAAATAAAGTTAATGCTGGGGGTCAGTACCCTGTCAGATAACAACATTTACTTTGATGAGTAAGTTGTCTATTGCCAGCCCCTCTGAATAAAAAAACTTTTAAGTTATATCTCAGATAATAGGCCCTATTCACAACACCTTAAAGATAAAGTTATAGTGTTACATGTCCCCAGGTTTTGCTACAACTGTTTTAATCACGTATCTGTCATTTTTCTTTTCATTATTAACATCTTGACAACTTTTTACACTTATAACTTTAAAGTTTGTTTCAAAGCTCTTTTCAAAATGGCCACTCTAGTGGACTGATAGTGTAATGATTATTGCCCACATTGTCAAACACAAATAACGATCCATGATGTGGTACGCAACAGAAAAGCCAGAGCACTTGTTATGTTATCCTGCAGTGATCTGAGGACAGAACTCAAACCCCAGCGCACTAGAGCATCCATTTTGAAAAGAGCTTTGAAACAGACTTTTTAAAGTTTTAAGTGTAAAAAGTTGTCAGGATGTTAACAATGAAAAAAAATACAGGTACGTTATTTAAACAGTTGTAGCAACACTTGGGGACGTATAGCTCTATATTTTTCGGATTCCTGCTACTTACTTTTCAAGGACAAATGATATTTTAAGGACTGTTTTATAAATCATTCTTCTAAAACAGTGCTTTGAAAAAATGTGTCCAGTTAAATGGACTGCCAACTTGATTTGTAATAAATCAAAATGTTCTTTAAAAAAAAAGACATTCCTTAAACCAGTCCTTGAAGTTTAGGGCTCGATGAGTCATTGGGCTTGATCAGAACTTGGATGAATGCCACAGATGCAGAATGAAGTAGCCTTTGCAGTTCAGTGGGGGCGCTCTTTGCTGTGGTGCACGAGCCCAGCATGGTGTGAGGGAGGGGTCATGCTAGCCAATGCTGTGCATATTAAAGAAATGGTTGCAGTTCCCCAAGGTTACTTTACTTTAACTTTAAGTATTACAATAATTAACCACTCACTTAAATTGAGACTTTGTGATTTATTACAAATTTTTGTTTCTGTTTCTTAAAATCGTTAGCCAACCCCCAACCCCCACCCCCACCGCACCTGCAGTCTTAGATTACCATGCTCTGCAGCTGCTTTTAAAAGATTGTCCCCTTTAATGAATCCTGAGGCAGCTTCATTGGCATTTACTTCGACATTGCCTCTGAATATTCCCACGGTCTGATGACTGTACATTTTCTGTCTACCATCCTTCTCATGTTAGCATGAAATTAAAGCACATTATTCCAAGGTACAGAACTTAGATCTCTGTTTGAGTAAACAATCAGAGGCCCTGGTCATTTATTCCTTTAATATTTTTCTGTTGCTATCAGCAATATCAAAAGGTGCAGGGCTGGCAATCTTAGACATGACATGTATTATCTCAGCTGAGGTCAGCATCAATCCTTGGATTCTGCAGAGCTTTGTACCCTTTGAGCTGGTACTAATCAGCTCAAGCAGCCGTAGTACAGTAGACTCTCGCAAATTGTAACCCATGGGGACCAGACCCTGTTCAGATGAGGGGTTAGTTCAGTCCTGATGTAGTCTCTATAATACTGAAACACAGTTTACCTGTTCTTTGTGTTACTATGTTTTTGATATTTGTATTTCATCAAAAACAGCGGTATCCCTTTGAAAAACACTCCAGAGACAGCTATAAGTGCTTTGCACACTTAGCATAGAATTATGATACTGAAATCTGCTTTCAACAGCTGCTATCAGCAAAGACTTCTTTGTAACAGCTAGTTCGGATTACAAATCAATTCACACCACCGGGATTCGTTTTACTTAGAATCTAAGTATTTAGGGGCTTGAAATCTAGAATCTTGCTAAGTGCAGTGGACAGTATTATCACAACTATTTGGGATGCACATGCCTGGAGATGGAGATACAGTAGAGGAAACTTCTGTACATACTTATATATGTCACACTATAGGTCCAGTCCATGAAAAGGATGAGTCTAAATGCAAGCCCAGGATTTCTGTGGTGAGGGCAAGGTCTATCCTAATATACAGAAGTTTGATTGTCAGAAAGTCGTGGGCTTTCCAGTTGTCTGATATTGATGCAACTTGGTTAGGACATTCTTTAGCAGGTTATTTAGATTACCAGACTAGGAGTATTTGTAGCAACTTGTCCGTGGTTTGTATGTCTCACTTACATTTTCTAGTGTACTGTTGATGTAGGACAGGGGTCTCCAACTCTGGTCCTGGAGAGCCCCAATCCTGCAGCTTGTATAGGCATCTTTACATCATCTATGGCTAAAGATCTAGAACACCTGTTAATCTTGACTAATTAAGCTAATAATTGGTTCAATTAAGTAACTGAGAGCTCGGTTGAAACGGAAACCAGAAGACCCGGTAGCTCTCCAGGACCAGGGTTGGAGACCCCTGATGTAGGATATGGCTATTTAATTTTTCATGTTAGTGATATCTCAAATTTTCTATTTACAGCCATCATGGTCAATTCATAAAGACAGACATTTATTTTTAATAAGATTTTCTGTCAACCGGAATGAATGAAGTCTGAATAATTTATAGCTCCTCTCTATCTGTTTTATTATTATTATGTATTACATTTTAGGTCCTTTATTAAATATGATTTATGCATAGAATGCTTTTGAACCCATTCCTTAATCATATCACAACTGACGTCAACATTCAATGTGTTTTTATGACTTCAGTCATCATATTTTGTAGTTTGAAAATAGATTACATGGTTTTCCCATAAAATATGTTGTTTAGTATGGCAATGGCACTCAACAGTTGAGTCAAACAAAACAATGGGCTATATTCTCAAAGCTATTTACTTCAGGACTTCATTAGTAAAAATTATTTTTCAGAAAGGAGAAATGCATCGAATGAAGTTACCAAACCAGAAATACACAACTAAATATTTAGGGGCTTGAAAGTAGTCTTACGTTGTTTGTTATTCGTGTTTGAATGCTGTGCTGGTGTTTTTCTTCCTTGCTAATGATGATTTGGAGTAAATTGATTGAGAGTGTTGCCCATTGTCTGCATGTAGTTTGCATGCATCTTTGTTGGATTTTGTTAATTTGCTGTTGCTGTCATGGGAAATGTTCTTGGTTATTGTAGTGTACTGCTTTCTGATGAGCCAGTAGGCTTCATTGGTTTTGTTTATCAGGATTACAAGCATCAATAAAATCACGGAGGCACCCTTCTGTATTTTGATGTCAGTTTAATTTTTTCTGCTTTTTATTTATCTCATGATATTGGATGTAGTTTGAAATCTCCAGTGCTATTTTAGATGATGCTGTAAAGTGGCAATACTTTGATGCTGTAAAGTGGCAAAAAGGAGGCTGTGTGGTCCAGTGGTTAAAGAAAAGGGCTTGTAACCAGGAGGTCTCTGGTTCAAATCCCACCTCAGCCACTGACTTATTGTGTGACCCTGAGCAAGTCACTTAATCTCCTTGTGCTCCGTCTTTCGGGTGAGACGTAGTTGTAAGTTACTCTGCAGCTGATGCATAGTTCACACACCCTAGTCTCTGTAAGTTCCCTTTGATAAAGATGTCTGCTATATAAACAAATAATAATAAATAATAATACACTATTAGTACATTTAACTTTTATGCTATTGTCACATACAGTATTTTAGTTTAGTCTACTATGTGCCTTGGGTGACAATCTGAAATGCAGATATCTGAAAAGAGATGTGCAGCTTTGATCGGAGGGCCTCGTGTAATCACCTTTACAAAATTGCATTGCAGACTTCTATTGTGTGTTTTGAGGGGACCCCTGTTAGGGTGCATCTCCATGCCTCTTCAGAAAGAGCGGTATAGTCCACTTCATCACTCCATTGTCTTAACCTCCTTCGAAAGGCTATATTTCTCTAACAGCTTTTAGCTTGGAAGAGCAGAAGAGCAGAAGCGAGGAGGAGTTTAATGCAAAGTGATGTCAGTTCCGACTGTGCTGGTTTCAAACTGTCATCGATCCCACCAGACCAGCAGTCTCTCTCTTCTTATGTGTGTTTCTATTACCATAATCTGCTGCAAACAGTAGAGGTCTGTGAGTAGCGGCAACGGTATGTATCTGTAGGTGCTGCAAGACAGACAGGCAGGAACAGCAAACTGTGATATTGTGATGTACAGTAATAAACTTTTATTTACCACGTGGTTCTTGACATTTTTTTTATTTTATTCTTTCTTGTATGAACCATTAGAAACACTGGCTGTAACACAGTGTGCAGAGCCACCATGGTGGTCACCCAGGATAGCTTTTATCCAGCACTTCGGTCGGCAAGTGGTCTTCACGATGACGTCTTCTAATTCTTTTAAGGGAATTTAGTGGCAGAAACATGCATGTGTTCTTCAGGTTAGCCCTTAGATTCCGCGGTAAGTGCAGTGGATGTATGTTTTGTTGTGTTCCATGTTCTCCCATGGACACGCTTGGAAGCAACATGCTTCATCTCAATAGGTTCACCCACGCATAATATTTTAAAAAAAATATACAGAGGACATAGCAATAACAGCTGCTATAATGTGTAATCTGTGCACTCCCAACTCATTTATAATGTCATTTCTTTCACAATGTAACTTCTGTTTTTCGATTTATAGTGTCCTCCCCTTCTCATACACAAGGTCAAATGTAATTTGTTGACGTCTGATTAACAGAATAGTGAGACATCATTAGACATGCACCAGATGGAATACTCCAGAGGTTTGTTTGTTTATTTATTTATTTATTTATCTTTTTTTGTACTCATGGTTCTGGATTGCCACAACTGGAGATTGGGGTAAAGTGTGCAGTTCAATCTCCATGCACATCAAATCATAAGCTGCTTTTTGGGACTACCTGTAAGGTGCCTGTGACAGGATGACAGAGGTTGAGACTCAGAGACAGTGTGAAAAGTTAAAAATAAAGCTTTTAATACACAAAAAATACAAAATAAACCGGCACGAGGGCCAAGCAAAAAGTGTTATAAACAGAAATAATAGACAAAGCAAACTTACAAATAAACGGTAATGCCACCAAGGCTCTTCAAACAAAGAACAAACAAACATCAAACCCAAAAACCTTCCTCTCCTTCTGGGACTCTCTCTCTAATGGGAGGCTGAGGCCTCCTTTTATGCCAGGTGGCTGGGTGTTAATTGAATAATTGATTGCTCCCACCTCACGCAATAAACCTGGGCAGGGAGGAGAATTTAACCCCATCCCTGCCAATATTTACAAGGGCAGAGCCCTGCTCTGCCACACACCTCCCCCCAGGCCATAATTGGCCAAACTGCCCCTTGAACCCAAGCCCTCCCCAAGAGTCCCCTTATGTCCCTTGGGTGGGCTATTTCAGCGGGCGGTGGTGGGCGGGGTTGATGTCGGATCCCCCAAGCTTTCTTCAATAGCGGGGCCCCGGACCTTCAAGCACACGAACACTGGCAGGGGAACCTGGACCCTCCAGCAGGAGCAGCGCTGGTGGCACCTCTGGTGGTGGAGGCGGGAACAGCGGCCCGTCTCCCTCTGGTGGCGGAGGCGGGAACGATGGCTCATCTCCCTCTGGTGGCAGAGGCGGGAACGGCTGCCCATCTCCCTCTGGTGGCGGAGGCGGGAACGGCGGCCCCTCACTAACAGCAGGCGGAGACGGCGGACCCTCAGGAACAGCAGGTGGAAACGGTGGACCCTCAGGAACAGCAGGCGGAGACGGCAGAACCTCAGGAACAGCAGGCGGAGACGGCGGACCCTCAGGAACAGCAGGCGGACCCTCAGGAACAGCAGGCGGAGACGGCGGCCACTCCGGAAACGGCAGTTCCAGATCCTCCAGTGGCAACGGTTCGAGACACTCCGGTATTGGCGGTGGTGGCTGTGGCCATTCTAGCGGCCTCTGAAGTCGGGCTGGCACCTCCTGCCGTCGTAGTCGGGTGCGCCTCCACTGAGCTCCTCTCAGCAGCATGTGCAAGGGCTGCTGAGGGGCGTCAGCCTTCTCCCCTTCTGGCTCTCGGGTCCGTGGCTCCTCCCCTTCTGGCTCTCGGGACGGCAGCTCCACCCCCTTTGGCTCTCGGGTCCGTGGCTCCTCCCCTTCTGGCTCTCGGGCTGGCAGCTCCACCTCCTCTGGCTCTCGGGACGGCAGCTCCAGGTGAACCAGCAGGCATGCTCCCTCTGCTGGTGGCGGTGATGGAGGAAGAGACAGCAGGTAATCTTCCCTTGCTGGTGGAGGTGGCACCAGCAGGTATTCTCCATCTCCTAGTGGCGGTGGGAGCGACGGGTAGTCCTCCCACAACGGTGGAGGCTGGAGCCACAGGCAGTCCTCCCACTCCAGAGGAGATGGGAACAGCAGGTAATCTTCCCCTGCTGGTGGAGGTAGCACCGACTCCTCCCTCTCGGGCCGTGGACGCACTGACTCCTCCCTCTCGGGCCGTGGATGCACCGACTCCTCCCTCTCGGGCCATGGATGCACCGACTCCTCCCTCTCGGGCTGTGGACGTTTGGGCTCCTCCCACTCGGGCTGTGGACGTTCGGGCTCCTCCCACTCGGGCTGTGGATGTTCGGGCTCCTCCACCTCGGGCTGTGGATGTTTGGGCTCCTCCCACTCGGGCTGTGGACGTTCGGGCTCCTCCCACTCGGGCTCTTGGAGCGGCGGCAGCAACTCCTCCCCTCTAGACACTGGACACAGCGGCTCCTCATAGTACCGGAAGGGACAGGTGGCGAACTGATGTTGCTGGTTACAGAGGGGGCACAACAGTGATGACCTACAGCTCCTCGGGTACCTGGCCCTGATGTACTCCTCCTCCTCCCTGTCCCTCGCTTCCCGGTCCTTCTTCCACCTCATCCTCTCTTCCTTTTTTCCTCCTCAAAGCTCAAAAAAAAAAATACTGCCCTGAGCCTCCAGGTGGACCTATCCCACTCTAACACCAAACGTGACAGGATGACAGAGGTTGAAACTCAGAGACAGTGTGAAAAGTTCAAAATAAAGCTTTTAATACACAAAAAATACAAAATAAACCGGCATGAGGGCCAAACAAAAAGGGTTTTAAACAGAAATAATAGACAAAATAAACGGTAATGCCACCAAGGTTCTTCTGACAAAAAACAAAAAACAAACCCCAAACCCCAAACCCCAAACCCCAAACCCCAAACCCCAAACCCCAAACCTTCCTCTCCTTCTGGAACTCTCTCTCTAATGGGAGGCTGAGGCCTCCTTTTATGCCAGGTGGCTGGGTGTTAATTGAATAATTGATTGCTCCCACCTGGCCTTAATAAACCTGGGAAGGGAGGAGAATTTAACCCCATCCCTGCCTATATTTACAAGGGCAGAGCCCTGCTCTGCCACAGTGCCCTTTGCCAAGTGTGATGCATTAAGTTGAGATCACCTATAGCCTGTCAGGTAAAGTAAGCTCTATATCGCTCCTGATGAACATTAAAAAACGCTTGCATTGCCCACTGTCACACAGCCACGTTATAAATCAAAGGGGAGCTGTGTTATTCAATGTCCTGGCTATGGTCAAGGTGAGTTTCTCCCCAAAGCTTTGTGAACGCTCCTCAGTCCTAACTGGAACCCAACCTTAATTAGACCTTGGGTCTCTCTGAAGCAGCTGACAACAGAGCCACATTCGGTGATGGTTTTGGGATGTGGACTTCTTGGTTCTAAAGTGTAGAGACAACCAAACTCAAAGATGAATTCTAACCCAGGCCTCCAAAGGTGAAACAGCATTATTTAGCCATTGGCTTATTCTCCCACTGCATTGTAGGTGCTTTATTAGCACAATGATGTTCTAGAATTAAGTTTGAAAAGTTTGAAAGTTCTTGATGGGATATCGATTGCCGCAGTGTTTTATTGTGTGTGGCTGCAGCTGCTGCCCCTGTGCAAGCTTCCTTGAGGCCCCAATTAAACTGTCAGGAAAGAACACAGCCCGCAGTCTGTATGGATACAGACCAAAGGAGAAGCCGCATGGAGCTCTGCTGGGCCCATAGGGGGCACCAGCAATATTAACAAAGAGATAAACTCAACAATATTAAAATACGTAGCTGTTACAGTAGATCATTTTAATAGACCCTTTTGACATGCTGGTTTAAATGCATACCCGCATACTTGTAATGCTGGACTGAAAACAAAAAGGTAGACCTTAATAGCCTAATAGACCTTAATTAGCTTTGGTGGTAGCCTGTAATGCATTGATCAGCTTATCATCTGTAGTACTGTACTGAGGACTGCACATTAATACAGCTTTCTATTTATCAAAAGTCTCTGATTTAATATCTTTGTATTTTAGTTAGAAAATAGATAATGATGTGTTAGTTAAAACTCTGACATAGCATTTCTCAATAATAACAATACAAAAAACATAATCGGTACTAAACCTGCACATTTGCACTTTTCATAAGCTTTCCCCATAAGGTGATGAAGTCAACATAGAGGACAGGTTTTGAGGGATTCACACTTCCTCATTCCAACATTCCATGTGCCTGTGAGTGTCTGAATATTGCAAACGTCATCCTTCTGGATCAAGCCCTTGAAGATATCCTGAATGCTTGTGTAATTAATTATCTTTTCACCAGTTTTTCTTTTTTTTGGCTCCTTGGAGTTGAGATATTTCACTTAAGAGCCACCCTTGGATGTCCAAGCAAATATTTCAAAAACAACGCAAAAGATAAACAGCTGCATCCTGGTTCCATTGAGTACAGCATATGCAATCTGAATTTGACCAGTGACTGAAAGTAAAGATATATTGAGAGTCAGTCGTGTCCACGACCTCACTTGTGCCAGCAACAGACAGGCATAGTTTATAGCCTAAACACAAAGAGACACAATACATTATAGGCAAGTAACGAAAATCTATACAAACTTCAATGAGTCTAAAAATGTTAACTTCTGAAAAAGAAACAAAACAAGACAAAAACAATATATAATACATGTGTTGTTGCTGCAAAGGTACAATATGAAATGAAAATGTTATGAACCTGTCACAGGATTATTAGTTTACGTTTTATGCTGATTTCCATTGGCAACCATGATTTGGTTCTGTTTTGATTGGAAGGAGAGCTGCTAACACACAGACTCCACCCCATCCTCTCTGTCTTTATTATTGGACTATGCATGCCTGGTAACTACAGAATGCAACAGCTTCTGTGCTACCAGAAATGTAATGCAGGCTATTTTTTCCCATAGGTTTTTCTCAGCACACAAGCACACACACGTATACTCTGTATGTATATATGTATGCATGTAGGTCAAGTCATTGAAATCTAATTTTAGAGCTGCAAGCACCTTCTGCTGGCACGCACCTGCAGAATATATCAGTTTCTTCACTGCCAGTCACCAGCTGGCTGCTCTACTGAATGATACTAGATTAAATTAGATTAGATTAGATTAGATAATCTTGAGGTTTGATTTATAATATAAGAAATGCATACTGGGAAGCTCTTTTAGCAAGGATGTTCACTGGACGGAAGGTTGTCATTTTGATAACCCCTATATCTGTACTGTTGGTTTTCTAATTGCACTGAAGAATGCACTCCATCCTGTAACGCTGGTTAGTACCCCCGGCCTAGTTCTAAAGCTTTGTTGGTTTTTGTTTGATTTAAACCTTTGGACAAATCGCACCTGTACAGCTCTCTGTCCCTAATAGATTACAGCCAGGTTGGACACATCAGTGTTAGGATGAGCTGGGTCGATAAAGCAGCAAGCCATGACAGAGACAGAGTTGGAAAACTGAACATATTTTTCTGCATTTCAGAGGTCACTTTAAAACACACTTGAGCCAATTAGGTTAAAACAGTTTACTTAGGTACCCAAATAGCCATCTAAAGCAAAGGTAGTGTTGACTGGTCTGCATACTAAGAGGCAGTAGATTGATATGAAGGTTGTCAAGGAGACAGCATGGGCTTGTGGTTATTAGTAGTGTGGTTATTAGTAGTGTGGTTTGAGGCGGAAGTCTAACATAGCAAAACAATGCATTCTTCCCTAGAAGAGTCTTGAGTTGAAGGCTTTATCTATATGGTCACAGAAGTGAATTAATGTAGAGGCGGATCAGATTGTCTTTTCATGCTTTGGTTGGCCTGTGTGATACAGCACACTTACAGAGCCGTGTCGTGCATCCAACACCCAAGAGCCAAACCAATGACTAGAAAGAAATACATGACTATAGCTTTATAGTGATACACATACAGATACAGGTACATTCAAAATTAGACAGTGGTGACCTCTGAAAGAGCCGAATGCTCACTGTGTAGTGTAGGTGAAAAGGGGTGGGACAGCATGTATCAGCACAGGATCTCCAGAGGAGGCAAACAGGAAGCAACACCAGCTCTCTGCACATGGCATTGCCTGCCATTGACCTACTTAAGAGCCTGGATTCAGTTTGGACCTTAGGGGCCTCATTGGTAGGCTGGGAGGCTGGCTGACTGTAGAATTTTGGGAACCTACTGAGATCACAGGCAACCCAGTTTGAATCTAGAGCTCTAACTTATAAGCAGTGGAAGACTCTGAAAGCTGAGGGCCTGGGAGTGGATATGGGTGGTAGGCAGTGTTGCCTAGGAAATAGTGCCTGGTCTGGTGTGTGACCTTATACTGTAGTTGTAGGGGCAAAGGACTAGAATGCAAATAGAGCAGAGTAATCTAGGATAGCTGTGGTTTAGGAGACAGTGTAACATAGTCGTTTGGTTTGAGTGGTTGACGATAGTATGGCTTTGTGGTTTGAACCCCTTGTTTCACTTGGTATCCCCAGAGGAATGTCTCAAGACTGAAATCTATGGTTGCTAGATGGCTGTAATTCGTACCCTGAAGGTGTTTTTAGATTGTGTTTCAGGTTAGTAGTTCCAGGATTTATATGTGCAAGTGTTACTGTCTTTGCATTATTAAAATAGCTGTTCAAATGTTGTGTTGCAATTTCTTTTGAAGTCAATAACTGCTTTCATGCTATGATAAATGTCACTACAAAACATTTTACAGACAAGTCCCAGGCTAAAGTGATGGGGTGAAACAACGTGATATGTGTCAGTGCTCAGGAAATACTTAAATTGTACATAAAGAGCACACACTGCCAAACCTTTACATGGTCGTTAATGTTTCACAATGTGTTTAAGCAGACAGTCAATGTAAAACTAAATTAGGATTTATCATTTTGCTTAACATACCAAACAGACACATGTTAATGTGCTAAAGAACATGAATTGAGCTACAGATTGGGACTGACACAGATTCCATAGACACCAAGGATAGTGGACAGACCAGAAGACAGATTCAGAATGTGACAATGTTATACTTAAACCATAACGTAGTGCTGTATCTGTTCACATGTGACAAGAAGTCACTTTTTTACATTAGCACACCTCTTTGACACTGCACTGTGCAGTTTAACTTTACACATTACTGCTGCTTAAATGCAATACCAATGCTGATCTATGAGAACAGTTTTCTTTTTTTACAGGGTTTACACTGTGACAGGGTAGCGTCATGGTCCAAGCTGTTACTCCAACACCCAAACACTCACCCACAAACAAAGGATTTTTATACATGTGGTTACTCCCCAATTAACATCAATTACCTAATTGGGGAATGGCCACACCTGTGATTGCTGGCAGGGACAGATTTAACCCCATCCCTGCCAACCTTACATTTCCACACACACACTATCATTATTACTGAAAGGTTATAAACGTTATAAAACAAGCAAGAACTCAGACAATAATCATACTGCTCCCATGTGCACTTCTGTAGTTTCTTGCTAGTTTTATAATATTAACAACATTTTTCTCCTTGCAGAGGTCAGTTTCCGGGTCAGTGCATATTAGTTAGGGTGCTGATCTTTTTTCACACGTGATTAGCAGAGCAGCAAGCACTCGATTTGTGAATGTGCTGACAGGATACATGTGTCTTTGACAAGGTGTTGCTCTTAAATCAGTGTCTCTGTGCTTACACACTTCCTACAGGGTTCAGTTGTGTGGAACGGTGCTGACAACAGATGCTAAACGGGGCTCTGTCACGGATAGCTTTGTGGTGAGGTCAGACCAGGAAGAGATTGACAACAATACTGTGGGTGAAGAGCTGGCTCGCGTGCTTATTAAATTATAAATGAAAGGTTTAAACACAAAACAAAAACACTTTACAAAAACAAGCGGCACGTTGGCCAAAACAAAACAGACAATAAACAAACTAAAGCAAACAAGTATCGTGTTGGTTTTAAAGCCAGCACGAGTAGCAATTGTTTATATATTCTTTAGTTCTCTTTACCTTACGTTCCACCTCTGAACAACCCGACCCTGATGAGCGGCTGTTATATAGCTGTGCCTGAGCTCGATTGCTTGTTAATAATTCAATCGAGCTCAGGCACATTCTGCATGTGAAGTGATTTGGCAGGGAAGGTAATTAACCCTTCACTGCCAACCTAAAACAACAGTGCCAAAATAACATGCATTTAAATAATAATAACACAACACAAATACAAAACAAACAAAATACGCACAGGGGCGTGGTGTGCCCAGCTACAGGCTCCCTGGGCTCTGTTCTAAGCCTGCTTCAAACAGTAATGGAAAACTTGGTGCAGCACACCTTTCACAAGCCACATTTCAGAACTGTATTGCAACTGCCTTCATTTAGGTATCCAGTAGAATGGAGGCCAACTAGAAGTGTATTCGCCTGAGCTCCCAAATGATTGTACTCGTACATCTGTTAAAAGCCAGCAGGTGGGTGTTTTAAATGTTTTGGGGCAGCGTTTTGTTAAAAGTGAAAGTGTATCGGCATATTACTCACAAGCTTTCATAGAAAAACCAACCAAACTAACTAACATCCAAATAAGAAAGCATTTTAAAAACAGTATGTGCTAGATTCTCAATGCTGTTCACTTTAGTACGTAAGTAGCACCATATTTTCTGATCGTAGTAACGCACACTAGAAAGTCAGAACAAAACGACCCTGACACTACGTTCAGTCAGTTTCTTGTTCACTTTTGAATTGTAGAATTGAAAAGGGTGTTTCTTCCTTTGACAGAAATAACCCTAATGACGAGTAAGTGGGTTTGAGAATCATGCTATAGCTTATTCTGTGCCCGGTGGAATCAGCAGATCAGATCAGCTGTGGTGACTATGCTGTTCTAAATGCCACTGGAGCCCACGCCCACCCTTCAGCTCCAAGAGCGGCCCTCTCCTGTTTATCTGTATACTGATCCCTGCCCTTTTGCGCTGTCTCATTGTTCACTAAACATCAATCAGCTGTGAGAATTAGATTGTCCAAATGATTGGATTTTATTGTTCCAACCAAAAAATCAATGCAGAGATGGTAACAGGGGTTTATTATGCTGAATGGGAACTAGCTTTTTGTATTTATTTAAGTAACGTGTCTGTCATTGACAGGGGAGAGGCTGGAGCAGAGAGAGTGGGGGGCTTGGCTATGGGGCTTGGGGAAGGTTGCAGAGTGCAGGTTCTCAAAATGAGGTCCAGGGACCATTAGGTGGCCACTGAGATTGCCTCAGGAGTCCTCAGAAAATTATGGAAACTTCTAGTTTGACAAGGGGAAGTACAGTGCTAAAATAAATAACTTCAGGTACTGTATTCATACAAAAAAAACAGTATAACCTTTTGTAGTGAGGGACAGTAGTGTCAGATCTGTCAGATACACAGAGTTGAAATATTGAAATAGTTTCTCCTTGTATAGTTTTTCTTTGTTTTGTGTGGTACTTTCCTCAGTTGATAGTCAGGTTCATATTCAAAACTTCTTTTGAAAAGGGGTCTCCAAGCAAAGAAAAAGTTTTAGAAGCCTCGAGGATAATGTACATGTGAAGCTGTTTGCTTTGAAGAGTGAATCAGCAAGTCATGCACACTGTAGTCAGGGTTAAAACTGGAAGATGTTTCCAAAGGGTAGTTCTATTAAGTAGTCCTCGTGCTGGATGGATATGTTTTAGTGGAGGATGTGTTCATTAAACCAATCTTTTTTTTATTTCTATTTCATTGAAATTCACAGATTGAGCCGAGGATCTAAATTTACCAGAAACAGGGATTAATATGCACTTCCACTGACAAATTCTCACTTTATACCCCAAAGGAGTCGAACAAAATGTTGAACACGTTGTTTTGGGAGCTGAATTGTTAGCAGCTCTGGGGAGGTTTCAAAAGTTCAGAAGGCCAAGTGTACACAGTATAAACACAAGGACTGCCCTAAAACATCCCCACTGTGTATACATGGGGACTAAGTGGGGATTTCTATTTTGAGTTCGAGCAATGTCTACTATACATGCATTTTCAAATGTTAGTACAAAATGTTAAATAAGTCACTTTAGGTTGTGTTTATTTATGTATTTATATCACATTTACTAAACTTTGTTTGCCACCTAATCAGATCTGCATGTAACCCAGCACACTCCCTCTGTGTTGTGACATGACACATGCTGTAATAAACCCTTTTGGGTGGTTTGGAACATGTGATACATTTTTATAAAGACCAACTGCTTTGAGATACAGGCTTCACATTTGCTGTACAACTCTAATCTAGATTATTGTGTTCTCTAGGTCAAGTTTATTAATGGTTATTGTCCAAACATTAGCTTTTACCCCTGCCATATCTCAGATTTTATGAAGACACGTTTCTACACTGTTAATTTCTCCATATGCTTTATGTATACAGGATGTACCATTCCCCTTGTGCCACACAAGGTGTGCTGTTATTCATGTAGGGATGCACTGCCATTACGGATCCAGCCCCCTGTCAGTGAGATGAGACGAGGTTAAAAGCTCTATAACCATGAATACACACAAGCCGGCTCTTTTGCACAATGGTTAAGACGGCTAAGCTACGATGCGCGGGGTCACCAGTTCGCACCCAGCCTCTGCCCTGTTACATTCACAGAAACACCAATGTATATTTGTTGTTGTTGTTTATTATTATTGATATTATTATTATTGGTGTTGTTGTTAATTATAAGTGAAGCTGTCTTCCGGTCTGTTTTTTGGGGATGTTTATTGACACTGATCTTTATAAAAATCAAGCAAGAGAAGCAATTATGACAGTGCCTCTCGCTGACCTTGTTTTAGATTTTGAAATGATATCATTTTTATTATGCACTGTGTATTTTTCAGTTACCATAAAGTGTCTAATATACCATAGCAGAAGAAGACAGAAATCTGTGTGTAGTGTCACTGAAGAATAATGCAATGTCTTTGTATTGGAAACACTGGGCGATTCACTGCTTGTTAATATACCTTACAGAGAAAAACAAATCGGCTTGTCTTATGTGCCTTTGAAGACACATGCACATTTTCTGATCATCTTTTTAAAAATATTTTTGAAGGTCATTTTTTTTTAGAGAGTTTACAGTACCTAACTAACCATGGCCTGTAGGAAACTGTAGGAACGGTTGTTGAATATTTGAACCCAATTAAAGTTTCCTTTAAATAGGACACAACAATAGTCCATAGATATGTAGTTGTTTTGCCAGGGGGAGAGAACCAATGTAGTTGTATTGCATGGTCACTTGATCTGCATGGTCGCATGGTGTATCCCAGCATTCCCTGCTGTCCTTGCAGCTGCCCTCTTTGTATGCAGCACTTAACACAGAAAAACGCCATGAAATAAAAAACTGCATCATGCATGGCATTCAGTAACTTGGATATCTTCCACTTCAGTGGAGAAACATGCAGATTTTACTTTGCTTGTAGGAGGGGGGTAGCATTTTCTGTGTCACATCTTAATTAGCAGTGTCACAGTAAGGAGGGAGTCATGCTCTGTATTTCAGAGCAGTGCTGTGCACTGACAACCGACTGTCCACCAGCAACGCATTGGCGCTGCACAGTTTCCCAGGCAGATCTATAATGTTTGCTGCGGTTGTGTGATAATTTGTCTTCCTTACAGTTCTGTCCTTGGCTTGTCTCTTGCTATGAGGTGAGGAGTTATGGACAGGATTCTAAAAAGGGGTTAATATGTTAGCAGGTCAAGGATTACTGGCAATCAATCAAAATATGATTGGCTCTTACAATCCTAATTAACTTGCCTGAGATCATCATAAAAATAATGGAAACAGCTGTTATGTTCTTATATGATCCAGCGGCCCTTGCATTGTCCAAGCATATCTCTGACATTTTTTGGCAAGGCATGTATGACATTTTTCCTTATCATTGCAAGAACTCTGTATAGTTACAGCTTTAAACTTGCATTTATGGGTGTATGTATTGCTAGGTCCTAGCATGAGCCTTCCTTATTTTTATGCAATTAGTCTTGTATCAACGACTTATTATCATTGTAACAAATATTTACAGTATATGGAATGTCTCTATAGAGAAGCAAAGTTTGCCAATGCAAGTCAAATTCCTGACTCAAATACTACACTGCACATAAACTACACATGAAAGCAGAAAATAGTTATTTTAATGCACGATGCACAACTATTTTCTTGTTACATAGTTGAACACACAGTGCTGTGCAATTCACCCCTGGTTTCATTGACGGGTATCTCCAGGGCTTTCATTCCTCAGTCCTGAAGAAAAGGCACCATATTAATCACTGCTTCTGCCTGTTCTTCATCTGTCCCATGATACGGGTCTTCACCCTCAGGCCTGTCGGCCTCTCACATGTTGCAAGCAATGGTCTCATTACTCCTCTGTGACTGTAGACAGGAGGCTTTGTTCTCTCGTAGAGATGTCAATCCCTAAAGACACCTTTCACAAACACTATAATCACCGGCACTATGGGAATAGGCTAGATTCAATTCATAAAAGATAAAGATTCACAGTGGTTTAAGCAATATCTTAAGTCATGCTGTCAACAGATTTTCATTGCTAGTCTGTTTTCAGAAACCCAATTGTCTATTGTTGTGTGTGTTCAACCAATGACATTGTGTTTCGTAATCACCTTCCTACTGTCTCCTTGTCGCTAGAGATAAAGTATAATGGACACACAGAGACAATCTGCAGTTAATCAAAGGATTCAGTGTTTGTGGGATTTTATTATGGCAACATAAAAAGTGAATTAAAAAAGGACGTTGCCATCGCTTTAAATTATTTTGTTGTTTTGTGTTTGGCAGATTCCGCATCATCTATTCATTTATTACTTTTAATGTCAAGAGTAAATGCCAATAAAAATGGTAGTGTGTCCACCAGTTTCATGTCTCCTAGTCAAAAACCTGATAAGAAACTAGAATTTTGTGTATTTCAATCTTAGACATTTCAGTATTAGTTTTTTACTGAATATGGCAAATCATCTTGAAGTTGCATTGTACTTCCACAAAGAGGGTTGGATTTTGCTGCTGTCTTTGTGAGACGACAGAGAAAGGGAGACATGATCATGGTTGATAACGTCTAATCCAAGGGGTTGTTTGATGCCTGAAGGAGATTAAGGGATGGTGGGTTGAGAGGCTAAAGTCGTCACCCTCTCCAGCAGTCATGTGCTAATGACATTTCCTACATATCAAGAAGGGGGCTGCTGTTTGATGTGATAACAGAGAAAGGAATATTTGTAGAGAACATCATCAAATAAGGTAGTGGCAGGGATTGCGTTTTGGATTTGGTTGACTGTTTTGTGAACAGCGGTAATGACTCTGAGTTTTGTTGGTTCTCAGCTCGTTTTTTGTAGACATCCTGAATTCCACTGAAAACTCACATAATTTCACTATGCAAAATAGTTTGATATTATTATTATTATTATTATTATTATTATTATTATTAGTAGTAGTAGTAGTAGTAGTAGTAGTAGTAGTAGTAGTATTATTATTATTTAATTATTTAACAGACACTTTTATACAAAGTGAGTTACAGAAATTAAACAAAATATAAAATATATATGTTACAGGCAATACAAATGCAAAACAAACACATATATACAAAATAAATATAAATAAAGGAAAATACAAAAAGATATAGTAATCTGCGTTGGGACCAGAGTATGGGCGGATATGTAAAAAGCCGGATGAATGAATCCTCTTTTAAATACCATTATACACAGCTGTAAAAATTACTACATTCACACAATTATTGTTTTGAGATCCAGCTTTTATTAGGGAGCCGTGTGGATGCGTGCATTCACTGCTGAGTGACAGATAGGAGATTGAGATGGAGGTTGAAGTTGATACGCCCCGCAGACAAACAGGATTTATTTACATATTGACACACTGAACAGCTCACGTGACACTACCAGCAATGGCAGCGCACGGAGCACATACAAAACAGTGTACAAAAACTTTGGTAGGATCTACAATATCTGAACTTATCTTCCCTGTTCAATAATAAACTAACGCTGCTGATAAACGGTTAGGGTGGATATGTGACGGGCGGATACACGACAGATTACTGTATAAATAGGAATTTACAAATAAAGGTTGAATAGGTGGGTTTTGAGAAGATGGTGGAAAGCAGTAAAAGATAACAATCAATGATATATGATTGTATTAGCCTGAATAAATTTGTTTAGCTTTCCTATTTTGAAAACCAGTGTAGAATTTCTAATAAAAACTATGATCCTATACTCTGGTATCAGCAGCCATTGCTATGTACTGTAGATGGACAACATTAGCATCTGTGCCTTGTGAAACACTGCGGGAATGACCTAATGCGGTTTAACTGATTTCAAAATGAACAGAAAACCATCTACTCCTACTTCTAAAAGGTGGAAACAGTCCATGGGCCTACAGCGCTGCCCCTTTATAATGCTAGAATGGGGGGCACTTTGTGTGTCCCGCTTTATAACCAGAATGAAAGTGCTAGTGGAGTGGCACTGTGGGGTAAATGGGTCACACAAATAAGCAGTGCTTCTTTAGATTGAAGATCTGAGAACAAAGTCTAAACTGGCTGGTAGGAGTCTACATTTCCGAGATTATCACCTTACTTAGCTCTGGGTCTAAACCAATTAGCTATCTCAGCTGAAGTTCTCTTTTTTCAATTAGCTTAATCCACCCCCACATGGATTAATGTATATTTTTAAAATCCTCCCAGCTTCAAGCTGCAGCAGCACCAGTTGCCGTGGAAACACACAGGTATGTTGCTAGGTGCCGAGGAAGAGTCTCTCAGAAATACTGTGCAGTGTTTTTTTTTTAGAGTAACTGGGTTGTACTGTGGTGAACACCTGAACCCCTTAACTAGCATTGCCCCAGTGTCGGTGTGTAGTGCAGGCACATGGCCTGATTTCAGTGCATACAGAATTGTGGCAGGATGGCTTGCAGTGGTGAGGTATGGTGACGTCACGGACCAGGCAGTACCAGGAACACAACAATGGATGGGCAGGTGAAGCTGAACGCTACTGCGCTCAGCGTATTTATTAAAATAATAAAGAAACAGTTTAAACAAAACAAAACCACTTGCACAAAACAAAAGGGCAAGTTGGCCAAACAAATAATCAAACAAATAAGCATGCTGGTTTTAGCACCAGCACGATACTTAGCAGTTGTTTTTTTAAATGTAATTTCTCTCTCCTCGCTCTCTCCGCTCCCCATACTCTCCTCTGTACACTCTCCTCCGAGCAGCTGCAGGTTCTTATATTCTGACCGAGGGGTTAACTAGCTGTTTATTATCTTATTACCTCTCGGCCACAGTCTGCACGAGTTTAGTAAGGATGCGTGACTGTCAGCTAGTTAAATAGTCAGTAGCTGATCAGCCACGCATCCTCACAGGGTTTTTAAATTATAAAAACAACAACAAATACGAGGCGCTTTGATCCGCACCGCAAACAAAAATACAAATAATAATAAATAAATACATAGGGGCGGGACACTCCACCACAAGAATGCACACACTATACTGTATGTCCTTATCCATTTGAGATTAAACTGTGCATGCTTGGGCTAATGAAGGCTTTAACCTCAGAACTGCTCACACAGATTTGATGAACTTTCATTATTCAATTGTTGTCATAAATTCAGGTCAGACTTTGGCTAGTGTTGCCTTTGTTATGTTTGCAATTTGTACAATGAGCCGATACAATTAGACATGTTTCTCCTCATTATTTCCCTGTTGGCTTTTTCACGCTACTGATCAGCTAAACCTACGTCACACATTAGTATTTTTCATGTATCTAGAGAAAACATATTCTTTAGCTCAAGTTGTGGTTTTCACTGGTTGTCTATATTTTAGGCGTGCAACAGTACCCAGCTACCCATTCACTCCCTGTTAAGCTCAGCTGTGACATTTGTAAGCAGACTTTATAATGAAATGTGTATCCTTTCATGAAATTACTTTTTATCTTAATTTTAAACCAGTAGGATTCTGTTAGGCTGCTGTGAAAGCTTTTCTATTGTAAATCATCGGGTGTCTTTTTTATTAAATGTTTTTAAGAAACGATTGGACAGGTTGGAAATTTTCATTTTGGTAATTGATACAGCATTGGGGTCTATTTTAAACAGCGGGAATCTCAATACTGCTACACTTTATGGAAACTGAGAACTTTTCTTTAATCTACTGTAGTACCAGTATTTGTATCCGTTACTGTTCAGATGAGTTAAACAGATCCCTATGTGGAGAACTTGTTTGCCATCTGCTCAATATCACACAAACATGTCTCTTTGTTCCATTTATCAAAGCCTTTAGATGCTTTCAATTTAGCCTTAAGAATGCTGCATCTTTCTGCAGCCCGTGACACTATATACAATTGAGAAGATGACAAGAGAGAAAAAAACTGAATTACTTTCATGTTTCTTCTAGGGGGTACTGCAAAGAAAGATGGGAAAGCATTGTTCCCTCCTTTGGTCTGTAACAGTACCCTTGCACTAAAATGTACTTTGTTGAGGATTTAATTTAATGAAAGTAAACAGTCCCATTGGGTACCAGTAGCTCCAAAAAAAACTAATATTGGTGCTTATTGAACCATTTGTTTAATTAATCGTGTATCGTTTATCATGTGTACACTTTTTAAAAAGCCATTTTGTCTCTGTTTTGGTAGTGTGGCAGTGCGTTAAATAAAACACAGGCAGACCGGGTTTAATGATTATCAGTACTTGATGCTATTAAAGTCTTCAAACATGATTTATATAATGTGCCTCCAACGTCATTATACATGCAACATGCCCCCAAATACTTTGCACCTTAGACACAATAAAATAGGCGTTGCTAAATCTCACATGACCATAAGCGATTGGCTGACAGGATATACAGTATCTACATGGAAAACGTGCAGCAAATTGAGCATACCTGCACAACTACTGTCAGTGGCATGCGCACCATCAAGAGAGCTCTAACTTTGCTTTCTGAATATATTCCATACTTGTGGAGCCTTATTGTTATTATCCCTCAACTGCTCACTACATGAAGTGTCCCCTCAACAATAATTTGTGTGCTTTCTGAATATCAGCCAAGTCAATTCTTCCTTAACAATTTCAAGCTCAACCATATTTTGACAGCAACATCCCCATCAGCTCTGTTCAAATGAATAGTACTCTACACATGGCAAAATAATCAGAACATGTATTACTTCATCTTTATCAAACATGCATTTTCCTTTAAAAAATAGTTTTAATTTATGGATTCCAGAGATGCTTGTTAATGATTGGCACATTCCTACTTAATTTTAGAACAATATTTTTTCCATAGTTAAAATAACACAACACTGTTTAATGTATTGGTTAAGATAACAGTTTTAACTATTTTTTTTTCCATTGATAGTTCAATTACCACAATATGGTATTTCATTATTTTTTTAATTCAAAATAATTCTTGTTTTAAATAAATAAAACATATTTTTTCTGTTTTTGATCAGATGTCTTCCTAATTAATACTTTTAAATTGATGCTACCATGCTATTTACTCTGTTATTGTAAACCTGTGAATCAGGTTTGCTTTTTAGGTTTCCTCATTCATAGCTGCTCAAATATTTGACATCAGATTCTGTGCAACCTTTCACTCAGCTAACACAGACAATTAATTAATGAATCAAAATGTGCCTATAGTTAGGGCTTCTCAAACAAATCAGCAGCAATATTAATATCTATAGAGGTCGACAGGCTACCACAACCAGTCCCAGGTATCTTTTGTCACCTGCTTATTTATGTATTGACCACCCTAATATCATTTTTCTAAGTGCTTGAATTTGTGCTGCATTGTATCAAAAGACATTTCAGATTGCAGAAATGATTCCAGACAACATTTAGATCCAGGTTGAAATGGTAATGTAAGATATTGAAGCAGCACACTTGTGCTCTCCCTCTTGCTTGGCTTTGCAGAGGGTGCAGTGTTTCCTGTGTCTCGGTAACTTACATTGGTTGTCATGATTTGTGGGGTTATGGTACCTTGTTAAAAATGAGTAGGTATTATCAGAACTCCTGCCGCTCTCTTTTAGAAAATTTGAAAGAAGTTTGATGATGTTGACCTCACTGCCCCTACCTATGACATCTATTTCCTGTTCTGAGCCAAGCTGCTCACTCATCCTGCCCTGGGAATCCTGTTCTAAGACAATGAGAGCTGAATGACCCTGCCTGCAGAGGGAGGGGAGGGCAATCGTTGGAACAACACAGTGCTTTACTACCCATTCTCCAAATTGAGACCTGAATGACCCTGCCTGCAGAGGGAGGGAAGGGCAATCGTTGGAACAGCACAGTGCTTTACTACCCATTCTCCAAATTGAGACCTGAATGACCCTGCCTGCAGAGGGAGGGAAGGGCAATCGTTGGAACAACACAGTGCTTTACTACCCATTCTCCAAATTGAGATCTGAATGACACTGCCTGCAGAGGGAGGGAAGGGCAATCGTTGGAACAGCACAGTGCTTTACTACCCATTCTCCAAATTGAGACCTGAATGACCCTGCCTGCAGAGGGAGGGAAGGGCAATCGTTGGAACAACACAGTGCTTTACTACCCATTCTCCAAATTGAGACCTGAATGACCCTGCCTGCAGAGGGAGGGAAGGGCAATCGTTGGAACAGCACAGTGCTTTACTACCCATTCTCCAAATTGAGACCTGAATGACCCTGCCTGCAGAGGGAGGGAAGGGCAATCGTTGGAACAGCACAGTGCTTTACTACCCATTCTCCAAATTGAGACCTGAATGACCCTGCCTGCAGAGGGAGGGAAGGGCAATCGTTGGAACAGCACAGTGCTTTACTACCCATTCTCCAAATTGAGACCTGAATGACCCTGCCTGCAGAGGGATGGGGTGGGGGGGGAAGTCACCTTAACAGCATACTCCTTGATAATGGTGTTCAGAACGGGGTTTGTGGTAGTGGAAACCACTTTAGATTATGCAAATTGTGTGCTGGTAAGAGACGAGCCTCACAGGCCAAACAGCCTCTTCTTGTGTCCTAGCCTTCCCTATGTTAATATAATCTAAGATGAAAGCAATAGTTTAGTTCAGTCATGTGTGAGGCATATACAATTGCACAATTGTATGTGACTGGAGCAAGTGCTCTCAGTTCAAAGCATTCATTTTGTACACATCTAAATTTGTTTCAGCCCTTATGGTTGCTTGGTTGCCTGCATTTAGCTTTATTTGGATTTAAATGGCTGATTTTAGTCTTGCTGTTTTAGCTTGCGCTTATGTGGCGTGTCAGTGCTGCACTCATGAGTCACTGGACCCCATGCGCTGCGGGGAGAATGTAAGAAGGACAGATGTTTGCACTGAAGGGTTATTACATTCTTGCTGCCAGGAAGCTGTACTTAGCATGGCGCTCATGCTTGTTTGAAAGTTTAATTATATTTAACTGGAATTAGAACAATATTGATCTTGATCGTGGCATACAGGGAGCTCTTTAACCACAATGCATGAACTCAATAACACTCTAATGAAATATGATTCCTGGTTCTAGGCATGCACTGACTGACTAAAATACTGGAACATTAGGAATAATCTAGTCTGAAATGCATGTAAATGAATGTAGTCACATCATATGCATGTCATGTGATCCAAAATACCTAAATAACCTGTTTGAGATTTAGTGCTGCACGAACTGATTACAGTATTTGATTGTTCCTCAGAAATCAGGGGCTGACAATCAGGTAAATCAGGCTAATTTACCATTCCAAATGAAAGCAGTGAAGAAATAGCTGCTTGGATTTGTGATGATTGCTACTTTTCATAGACTGTGGAGTGAACAGCAATCTAAACCAGGGGTCTCCAGTCCCTCCTGGTTTTTGTTCCAACTGTACACTAAATGTATTAATTGGACCAATTAACCTACTAATAAGCACTTAATTGGTCCCTCCAATTAAGTTGGAAACCCCTGATCTAAACACATCCAAGCAGCTATTTCTTCACTACTGGGAATGGTAAATTAGCCCAATCAACACCAATCCTCACATATGGAGAGCCCGATCCGAATAATCAGTTTGTGCAGCTCAAGTGAGAGTTTTGTGCAACTATTCAGCGACTGTTATGGAAAATCAGAAGGATCTCGGTGACTTCACAAGGGGCATGATAGTGGGTACAACCAGCATGGCCCTCAACTCAGTGACAGGCTGCATTGAACAATGTGTCCCTTAAGGCCATGATACACTATGCAATTTCAGTGTAATCCAATCGCATGCGATCGGATTGCAGCCCACGATCGCATGGTTATCGCATCATTATTGCACCGTGCAATCGAGCTCGACTGGATTGCATCCTATCACAAGCTATCGAGCAGGGCTCTATTTTCATGCAATCGGATGCGATCTCCCTGGACAAGTATCCAATCAGTGAGCAAGGAGGAGTCACATGACAACATCTACGCTGACAGGACAGAACTTGAACTTGACAGGAGAGAGCCAGAGAAGCAATTTCCCGCTCTGCTCCTGTACTCATAGTCATACACATGAAATTGTGGTAAACTGGTAAACGTTTTAAAAGTTTTCTATGAATGTAAACGTTTACAAGCACCTGGTCAATTTAAACATTTTAATAAAAATAATGGAAGGGGTGTTGAGTGTTTAACATTTTAAACATAAAACATAAACCACTACAAATATTTCACCTTTCTTACTTCAGTAATGTATAATATGCCCATCAATTAATGAGACGATTATTCCATATATATATATATATATATATATATATATATATATATATATATATATATATATACACTTGTTTGCAGAGGTATTCACCCCCCCTGCAAAGTTTTCACATTTTGTTGGCACCTGAGCCGCATCTACTAATCTCTTTCAAATTAGAATTTACATGTAAAATCTACACAAACTACTCCACTTTGATAAAGTTAAAAAATGCATATAGAATATAATTAGGGCTTCTGTTTTGGGGGTTTTATTAATTGTATTTTTCTGTGCTTTATTTTTTAGCTATTTTCGAGTTTTATGTAAATCATTTTTTTTCTAGGCTTTCGTTTTTGATATGCTGTATGAAATGAGTGTTTTCGATTACTTTAAAATGCTTGAGCGTTTGTTTTTTTTGTGTCAAAATATGTATAGTAGTAACTCGACAGTACTTGCACACTTAAGTTGTACCTTCTTTCCTTTGCTGTCTTCCACAACGAAATCCCTGTGGTCACGGGCACATTCTTCTGGGGGTTTTGTGTGTAGGCATTTTTGTACATTTCACCCCAATTCTGTTTTAAATCCTCTGTATCTTAACTGTAATACAGCTTAAAATCCTGCTAACAAGCCTCCATCCTGATTGTAAACTTGTTTTAAATTTCAAAAGCGGAGCCTCGAATAGAGATGTAGGAATGTACTGTCATTCAGTAGTTGGGGCAGGTTTAAAGTATTGAGAACGAATCAATGATAGATGCAAGTCAGGAAGGCAGGACATTGCCCAGCAGTACTGGGAAATGTATTTATTATTATGTTTGTAGTAGGTTTTATTTTTTAATGGGAAAAAGGTAAAGTCAACGTGAATTGATTAACCATTTCCACAGTTTTTCCAGTGTTTTCCAGTGTTTATTGGCTAGCCACCGATTTCATTTTTTTGTATTGGGGATGTTTTATCGGGTTTAATTGGTTAAAACCGAAAATCAGAAGCCCTAAATATAAATAAGTAAGATTTACAGAGAAAAACAGATTAATCTCAGTTGCATAAGTATTCAACCCCTTTTGTTACTGCAGCCCTAAATCAGCTCAGGTGCAAATGATTTGTTTGAAAGGTCACAAAATTAGTGAAATGGTTTCAGCCTGTGTTTACTCAAAGTGTTTTAACTTGTAGATAATTTACCTCAGGTATATAAAGACTTTCAAGCTGCAACTCACATAGTGATCCAACAAAGCAACCATGAAGACCAAGGAACTTTCGAAACAAGTCAGGGATGAAGCGGTAGAGAGGCACAGAGCAGAAGGGTACAAGAAAATGTTAAAGGTGCTGATTATCCCTCTCAGCACAGTGAAGTCCATCATTAAGAAGTGGAAGATGCATCATACCAACCAGACACTACCCAGATCAGGTCGTCCTCCCAAACTGAGCAGCCAGGCAAGCAGGAAACTGGTTTGGGATGTCACTCTGAAGCCAACAATGACCTTGTGAGTTCTGAAAAGTTCTGTGTCTGAGATGGGAGTCAGTGTTTACACATCAACAATAAGCCGTTCCCTACACAAAGTTGACCTGTATGGATGGGTGGCAAGAAAGAAGCCATTACTTAAAGTCTCATCTTAAAACACATATGGAGTTTTCAAAAAAGCATGTAGATGATACTGCAGATATGTGGAAAAGGTTTTGTGGTCAGACGAGACAAAAATTGAACTTTTCGGTCTAAATTCCAAGCGTTATGTCTGGCGCAAGCCCAACACTGCATGTCACCCAGTCAACACCATCCCAACTGTCAAGCATGGTGGTGGCAGCATCATGTTATGGGGATGTTTCTCTTCAGCAGGGACTGGGAAGCTTGTCAGGATAGGGGGGAGAACGGATGGTGCAAAGTACAGGCGAATCCTTGAGGAAAACCTGTCTGAGTCAGCCAAGACTCTCAAACTAGGGAGGAAATTCACATTTCAGCAGGACAATGACCCGAAGCACAAAGCCAAAACCACACTGGTGTGGTTGAACAAGAAGAGAATTAATGTTCTTGAGTGGCCCAGTCAAAGTCATGACTTGAGTCCAATCGGAAATTTATGGCGAGACTTGAAGATTGCAGTCCATCGACGATCCCCAACAAACTTATCAGAACTGGAGCAATTTTCCTTTGAAGAATGGGCAAAAATTTCACCATCCTACTGTGCAAAGCTAGTAGAGACCTATCCAAAAAGACTCATAGCAGTAATTGCTGCAAAAGGTGCTTCTACCAAGTACTGACTTAAGGGGCTGAATACTTATGCAACCAGTAAATTTCATTTTGTACATTTTCTTTGCAAGTTTTTCTGAAATTAAACCTCCTCCTCATATAACAGTGTTCAGTTTAACCACAACATAAGAACATAAGAAAGTTTACAAACGAGAGGAGGCCATTCGGCCCATCTTTGAATAAAAGAAGTTTGTTTGAAAAACTGTGCATACATTATTTGTAATTCAACAAAATGTGATATTTTTGGTAGGGGGTGAATACTTCTGCAAACCACTAGACACACACACACACACACACATATCCGTTACAAAAAAATGTCCAAAATTAATACTGCAAGTGTGCCAAAATAAGATAGTACCAATAGGACCATAACTACTTGCAGCCTATATTACTTTTTTGTGAGGTATATACCGAAACAGTCCTAAAATGAAAGTATGAGTGCTCTGGATGATGAAAATTATGCAAAAATAACAATGAATATATTTTTTTAAATGTATTTATTAAAAACAAAAAATAAATTGATAATGTATTCTGTAAAATAAACACATTCACATGTTTACAAACACAAATGTACACATGTTGTATGTTATATGTGCATAGCAACATCAAAATACAAAATAGGTGTATACAAATACTCGTTCCCGCCCGAACACCCTCTATGTATAGTGCATCGCAACCTGTTGCACCCGACATACACCCGAGCGATCAGTCAGCGACTGCATGCGATCGACTGCATGCGATCGACTGCATGCGATCGACTGCATGCAATCACGCAATCGGATTGCACCAAGATTGCATAGTGTGTCGTGGCCTTTACAACAGTCTCCTGAGGGTGTGCCTATTTTAGATCAATAAGGCTGAACAGCCTGCAAGAGACAACAGTGAAGTGCTTTTTATTATATTTAACCACTGTTAAGTAACCAAAAACAAATCATTTTAATGAAATCAATTAAACCAACATTTGTTAGAGACAGTTTTTAAAGTCCAAGAAATGTGACACTTCCCTCACTCGTTCCAGGAATAACCAATTAAATGGCTGCAGGGTCCTCAAACAGTGATGTTAATGCTCCATTGAAGAGCTAATGAAACCATTCCATTAATCGTACTTGTCTTGCATTTCCATTTGCTATGCAGGTCTTCAGTTTTGAAAGAAAGAAAATGTCAAAGTAGACATGTATTTTATTTTATTTAATATGGTACCACACTAGGTTGAAGAAATCTGTTTCCAAGCTTAACTTTGAAGTAAGATTTCTAGATCACCCCCCCCCCCTCCCTTATCCACTTCATGCCTTCTCTTTGGCATTAAAATGCATTTAGAAAGTCTTACCTGGTGTGTACTGCAATGTGTTATCCAAATCTCAAATGTCCAGTTTTGAAAGCAACATGTTATGGTACATTTTTATCTGTTACCACAGATGAAACTAAAGAAATATCTGTTTGCAAGCCATGCTTTCAGGTAGTGATGCACTTCCTTGGTCATTTCACCTGGATGGCAAAACTGCCCCCACTCCTTTCAATGGCTTCTTTCCTGCTGTTAACAAACCTGTTGCTTCACCGGTTGACTGACATAGTTTCAGGTAGTAACATGCTTTGACACAGAAGACTTTGCTCAGGTGAAATGACCCAGGAACAAAAGGCATATAAACTGAGATCTTTGAGCCATGCTTTGACAGAAGACACTGCTGAAGTGAAATGATTTCACAGCAGGAAGAGACACAGGCTGGGACAGTACAACAGCCACTCAAATCATCCTTGTGATTTCAAAAGCAAATTGTTACATTTTTAACTTGTTTGAAAATACAGGACATGTATAACCCTGTAACAGGGCGAGCAGCCCTGTACATTGATTTGTTTATTTTATTTTAGAACGGGGTCTCCCCCTCTGCCCCTGTGTTATTTTGTATTGTTTATTTGTTTATGTATTTATTATTTATGATGGCTGCGCCAGATTTTGTTATTGTTTTGTTAGTGACGGCGTAACCAAATGTTTTGTTTTTGTTTAGTAGCGTGGATGGGAAGCCCCATTTAAAAACTTGTGCAGAAGGTGGCCATCTCCCGAATTAATTAGGTGATTTAATTTGTTGCTAATCGGGAGATGGTCACCTGTTATAAAAGACCTGCTGTTTTAGCTGCAGGGGTGGGTGTTTTAGGAGCGGAGAGAGCGAGAGGAATGAGAGAGAGTGAAAACAAAACTTAAAAATAATTCCAGGATCCGTGAAGGCTACTGCCCAGCCTGACCTGGATCATTTATTGTTTATTTTGTGTGCGTGACTTGTTTTTGTTTACATATTTATTTTCGCTCTGTGAGCAGTGTTTTCTGTTTAAATATTTATTTTATTTTTGTTATTTAAAAATAAAACGACGCACCGTGTCTTTATTATTTACTTTAAACTGCAGTGCCTGGTGTCAGAGTATATTTACCGTTCCTGCTTCTGTCTGACGTCACAGACTAAGCCACCCTGTCACAAACCCTTTGAAAAGCTAGCTTTGAAACGTCTGTTGTCATATGTGAACAGGATGGCTTGAATGACGTCATACCTGGAAGAAGTACTGAGAGGTATAAAAGCGCTGCACGTTTCACTATAAATAAAAAATTAATACAAAACAAAAGACTTTCACAAAACAAAACGGCACAGTGGCCAAAACAGACAGACACTAAAACTAACACGTTGAGACAAACCCAAAAACAAGTAACATGCTGATTTAGTTCAGCATGAGTAGCAATTGTAATTCTTAGTTTTCTTTAATTCACCTCCTGACTCTCGTTATCTCCTCACTGAACACCCAACCCTGAGTGAAAGATGTGTGCCTCTTTTATACAGCTGTGCCTGGCTTGATTGTTTAAATTATTCAATTGAGCAGGCACAGTCTGCACGTGAAGTGATTGTGCAGTCCCCGTGCCTAAGTACAAATATACATATAACATACCACATAAAACACAAAATACACACAAGGGCAGGGCACCCCACCACACAATCATTTTATTTTTGGTTTCCAAAATGTTGTTTGTTGTGGAATTCAAGTATTTCTGCAACAAGGCCAACATTTATGACTGGTAAATGAAATTATGCCACCTAGAGTTTGTGAATTTCACTCCAAAACACGATACGAGTGATATAGAGAGAGAGAAAAAAGCAGGGGGTGGAGTTAGGCAAGAACACCAAGTAAACAGAGAAAGAAGACAACCGTATAGGAGAGAACAGCAAAGAAGCATTTTACAACATGCTTCAGGCCAAATCCCTTGTAACTCAGATCTGCACTCTTCCTACATCTATTATTGATTTGCAATAATGTGCCGATGTTGTAATTCAGAACACCTTTGTTGTGTTCTTGCAGTCTTGGGGTGTTTGAATTTGGTGTTTTTGTAGAGTCTGTGCTCTTGAAATGTCACGCTGCTTCACACTGGTTCGATGCTTGCTTGTCTGTTAAACTCTGCACAACCGCTCATATCAATATGCAGAACCACATGCAATAAGGAGTTCTGCAGGAAGCAATAGTGTTTTGTTTTAAATCTGTATGCCCACATACCCCTCGTTGTGCCCACCTACCCCCGCACCTGCCGAATGATGTGCCTACGTATCACTGATTCATGCTAAACAACCTTAATAATCGAAGTACCTGACTCTGTGACGTGTTATAGAATGCAAAGAATTAGGCTATGTATGGTCTGAAGTATTTAACTCCTAAAATAAATGTGTGCTGAACCCGCAATCCCTGTCTGGACTCTATACTGCCTTCTGGCCTGGATTTACATCAGAACTACCTACCCATTATTAACAGCTTCCTTAATAAAGTTGATAGGCACTGTTTGCATTAACTGCACTTACCAGTGGCGTAGCCACGGGTGGGCCTGGGTGCACAGAGTTTGCACACAGGCCCACCCAAATCTGCGCCAATGTGAATGCCAAGTTTAAGTACATTTATAAAAAAATAATAACAATAAACGTCAACTGTGCGCCCCGAAGGCAGGTGTTTAAGATTAGATCAAATAGGCTATTTTTTTTTTTTAAATACCGCAGGCTTTAGCCAATCAAATCAAAGTACTAGTAAATATTTGGGTCAGATTTTCCTCTCACACAACGAATCATGTGCAAGCCACATTCGATTGACAGCTTGCGAGGCAGTTGGCGCAGAAAATCTGCGCCAACTGTTGAAAATCTGTTGAAAAGTCCCAGACGTTTATTTTAATGTGCATTTTTAAAGTAAGTTAGTAGCAGTGCGGCGGTCAACATGGCAAAATAAATATGCACACACTTTTCAGAGTTTAGTTTAGTAGAAGGGCTCGAGTGAACAGGATTAAGAAAGCTGGCTGAATGCTGACAAATAGCTTGAAATTGCTGTCCTTTGAAGAGATATGTTCGATTTTATTTTATATAACTGCAAGGCCCAACAATTTATCCTGTGTATGGAGCGGAGATGAGAGGATACTAACTAGGCAATGGTAAGTAATTGACTGACTTTCATTGTATGTAATAATTGCTTAAAATGTAATACTGTGTTCTCACTGGTTTGGTGACGCTGCCTGTTTGACTTTTTAAAGCTGATTTTGTAAGCAAAAAATAAAAGTTGCTTTCTACTTCTTGCAATTTACTGTGAAAAGATTTTCTTTGCAGTATTTCACACTGTGAATTCATGCTTTTATCAGCGCAGTGCATTTGGTTACTATGGCAACGGGGCCAAACAAATACCAACTTCATGATTTGTGTTCGAGTCATATTACAATGACCTAAAAGGGTTTACAAAACTTGAACATGTTGCTCAATGTGTCACTCTCAAGGTTTTTAAAAAAATCTATTTTTGTCTGCTTGTTACGTTTTTTGCAGTCAACGCAATATCTTTGTTTAGCTGTAACTGAGAAAATGCAGTGAAAATGAAAGCAGCCATATTTAGCTGGAAATGATTTTAGTTTTGGTTTGAAGGCAGCAGGAGCTTAGCATGATTTTTAATTTTTGCTTGACAGATGCCCTTATGCAGGGCGACTTACAGAGGTAATCAGTTATTACAATATAGCTAAGAGATTACAACACAGCTAAGAAAAAAAGCAATACAGCTTTTTTGTCTGGGGATTTTTTTCTGTTTGCACTTTTTTGTCAAATGAAATGTTTTTTTGCAATTATTGGGCACAGTGTGTTTGTTTCTGTAGGTTGTATGCATATGTGCTTTATATTTGTAGTGTATACGTGCAACTACTGTTAGAAACTGCAAAAAATGTTCGCCTTGCTTTACTCGGCACCATACATTTTCAGTCTTGGCTACTTTGCTCTGCTCATACCCCAGGGAGATATTTGATGTATTCAGAGTTTTAATTGATTTAAATCATGTTTGTAATGTAAACTATTTCCTGTGACGTCAGACCTTTGGTGCTTGCCCGTCCACCCGAAGCTGGGGCCCACCCAAATTTCCATTCCTAGCTACGCCCCTGGCACTTACTGTATTATCTGTTATTACATGTTTATACAACACCATTAATAGTTTACACTGGAAATATACAACTCTTAATCCTTTATAAACAATTAATAAAGTATAAATGCAGGAATCCAGAATGTTACTATGCAGTAAGTAAAGCTTCCAGAAATGCCCCATGTGGCATCCTATGAAGCAGTTTGTAAATGAGTTTGTTATGACAGGTCAGAGTGAGGTCAAAGTAGTTCAATAATCCTGGTGTGAAGTGCAAGCCTCCTGGGTCCGAAAAAAACCTGTTGTACAAACCTCTTTCATAAGCTGTGTTTGATGGTTTTCTCCTTGCAGTGGATTTCAGTTGTGACCTGTTTTTCTGATGTTTTTTTTTTTTTACAAATCTGACGCCTGTAACAGCTCAATCCTGCAGTTGAAAGTAAAATAATAACTAAAAATATTAATGCTAATAAGTATTTGTTTAATTCCTATTTTCAAGCTTATATAAGCTCTAGTTTGGGGGAACAATATCATTGTTTTTAATACTAATACTGTAACCTTTTGAGATGGCCATTGCAGTTTCCTCACAGTCAATACTAATCTCTTGTAGTTCAAGCTCACTCCAAATGGTCTAGCTCAGGGGTGTCCAATTACAGTCACAGAAGGGCATTCCACTCCAGGTTTAACAGGTACAATTATATAATTAGCTACCTCAGGGTCTTGATTGAGGTTTAATTGGTTCAATTACACAATTTATAACAGGGTTGGAACAAAGACCAGGACTGGAAGGATCAACCTGAGACACCCCTGGTCAGGCTGCAATCAGACCATGTGAACTACAGCACATGAACCAGAAAGCAGCATTTTAAGGGAAACAGCAACGGTATTAAAAAAGCTAACAGGAGGGAAGAATATATAGTTAAAAGCATTGGTTGTGACTCCGATTCATGTCGTGATTAAGCGTGCTGCTAAGCTGCCTGATTTACATTGACTGTGCCGCTGCAAGTCACATGTCCATGTGCAAAGGGGTCATAAGTGACATAGTCTTAGTTGCCAGCAATCTGATTACCACGAGAGATAGTGTTGCACTGAGAGCTTAATGCACTGTCAAATTCATTTGAATTCCATTTGGTTTAAAACCCCTTTAAAGGAGCTTGACTTCCTTGTAGAAGGTTGCTTTTTAAAGCAGCAGTGTGTCTATCCAGCACTCTCCCTGGAGGCTCCTGTAACAGACTGTGGTTTGTCTGTTCACCACTACGTGATGCTGCTGTGGGGAAAAAAAAGCAGTCCTACCTGATTTGAAGGATTCCATCTGTTAAGAGGTATTGATTCTGTGCTCCCACGATATATGTATCTATGTGTCTATGTTATTATTTATCTGTAAGGATCCCAGGGAATAGCAACAGTAGATTCACTCTTCATATAATTTGTGACAGTGTTGTTTCATAACATATACAGGGATGGAAATAAGACTCCCATTGCATAGCAGTTTGATCAATTCCTGGTTTTACTATGAGTTCCATAAGAGACACCTGAGCTTGTTACATGCATTTACACACTGGCTAATCCACCTTGTATAAATGGGTGAATCTGCTATGCACATAGGAGTCTTATTTCCATCCCTAATATAACACAAACACTATCACAATACATTAATAAAATATGGATTATTTAAAACAAAATCAGCAGGTAATTATTTCCTTTAATTAAAAAAGCAACTGTATTCCTAATCATGCGCTGCTATCATAGCGAAACAAAAGACCCATTGATTCAGTTAATTTCAAAATAAATTAATCATATAGCCTGTTCTACCAGTCAAAGAGCTTTTTGTTATTTTTAACTGCTTACTATTAAACATACAGGTTAATGGAATTTTAACCTCCCATGCTCACACCTAGCTCTGTGATGTTTCTGTTTTTTGTAACTGAGCAGCCTGAGCACAATCCCTCCTGCACCCCTAAAACCGAGACTTGCGCTGCAGACCCCTGGGGCTGATTGACTGCTCAATGTGCTTTTCTCCACAACCCTTTGACATGAATCTCGCGAGGCGGTGGTAATCTGATCAGGTTCCAGCTAGAAGTACGTTGCAACTAGAGAGGTTGTATCTCCTTGTCAGTCGCCCTAGCAATACTAATAGATCTGCTTTGTTGTGTACACATTGCCGATACAGTGGATAGCATTACCTTAGCCAGATTAATTCATGTCTTCTGCTAAAACAGCCTCTGGGAGTCCCGAGAATGGAACCAGCCAGGCTGTGACCCCCCTAAGTAATGGCTTATTATCAGTACGCCTGTTTTCACATTTTTAACTGATCCCAGGGTTTTGGGGGTTTTCTGTGTACATTTGTTTTTTTATCTTTTTGTTTTGTTTTGTTTTGTTTTTGTTTTGCTATAAATGGAAGCTTCTAAGCTTTCTCCAAGGTCCTATATGCTAGGACCTTGAGTGTTCACTGAATGTAATTATTTAGTTATTTACTTACAATTTTGACTTGATGGTGAAATTCTACCTTAATATGGGAGTCCAAAGGTACAAGCCCACGTTTAAAAGACACATCAATCATAACCACATACAACAGCACAACATTTAAAACAATACCGCATTACAATACTAATAAACACAATAAAATCTACATGTAATATAATTATAATTTCATTTTATGTGTGCAGCCTGGGACTTACCAAGGCAAACCTCCTCACCCATATTAACTTTTCACCTTCTGTATCCTAAAGTGCTGGGTTTTAAAAGAGCAAGAAGCATGATAACAGTTCACTGTTAAAATAAGAATGACTGTAAAATAAGATAAGCCTGGGGCATACATACAGCAAATGTGTACTTGCCAGATGCTACCTATCCTGATTATTTCTGAAAATACTGTACAGTCAGCACTTGGAGATCCGTTACCCATACACACGTCAGTCATGTTTTACCATCCTTGTATTAATAAAATCAATCCCCATTATATCCTTGTAAGTCACATTCTGTTCAATAACATTACATAGCAATGCTAAGGCACATACATGACTGTTTTGAAGTTCTGTAACTAATTACCCGCTCTTTTACATTTCTACCTTCAAACTTTTTTTTTTCTTTTTGGAAGAGCCTCCAAAAATGGAAGTGTGGCATCTGATGTCCAATATATTAATTGCGATCTAAGCACATTTTTTTTACACTGCAATCCATGTAAATTATTCATGAAGTAGGGGACCAACAGTGAGTGTGGTGGCGTGGTGCCAGTCACATAATGCAGGTTAATTTCTCTTACTGTAATCGTGCAAAACAAACACTGCTGCTGTACCAACTGAACATTGTATGGAAGTACAAGTAGGCAATGTTGCATGCATCCTGCATATTAAGAATGATTATTTCATGTACAGTACCTGACCGGGTTTCCTGCATAATTTGCATTATCTAAATATTTTTTTATTCTAAATAGAATATGTGTTAACATAGTTTTCAGAGGTTTGGCTGCTAATGGTCTGCATACAGACACAATGAAACAAAATGCTTCCCCTCTTAGTGCAATTTGCATAATTGAATGTTGTTCATTTACTTTTAACTTGGTGCTGTAAAAGGAATTGATGCTTCATTATTCCTGTGGTCAGGTAGGTGGTTAATTGCTTTAGGGAGTTTTGCTTTCCCATTCCCAACGACATTGATTAGTTTAAGCTTGCGGTCCTCTTCAATTAGGAAATCTTCATTTGCCAGAACAAACACTAAGTAGATTTCCTGTGGCAGTTTCTTGCGCCTGCACATTGTTTCCAAAGAATTGTTTCTGCTTCTTTGCTGTTGTTTTTTTTTTTTGTTGAGATTCCAAATGCTCCTGTTTAATCTGGGAATGAATGCACTAAGACTGTGGCAGATGCAGATGGTGGCCGTACAGTTTGATCTTATGATCCCCCCCCAAATGTACCATATACTGAAGATTATTTTTTTACAAACACATTTTTTGTACCTTGCACACCTATATATATATATATATATATATTTATTTATATATATTTATTTATATCTTTATTTTTATATAGCGCCTTTCATAGTGGACCACCATCACAAAGCGCTTTACAGAGGCAGGCTCTGAACTGTGCATTATATGCAGAGTCACTTACAATAGGACATGGATTTAACATCTCATCCGCAGGATAGAGCACAAGGAGGTTAAGTGACTTGCTCAGGGTCACACAGAGGGTCAGACAGAGGTGGGATTTGATCAGGTGATCTTCTGGTTACAAGTTCTGGACTTTAACCACTGGACCACACTGCCTCCTGTACAGTACATAATTGTCATACCAGAGTGGTACATTGATACTGGAATAAAATCATTTGATTTCAATCCGATTGTATTGACAGCAATGGATCTGGTGTAAACTGGCTTTTAAGGTGCAGTAAACGTTTAGGAAACTGGGCCCACTATCTTTTGCACAGAGTTTTGTTCAGTATTGCCTCTGTTGTAGTGATGTGTTAGCATTATGTTTACGTCTTATGTTTATAGTACCTATTGTTTATGAATTCAGAAGTCTCAGAACAGTGTTAAAGAGTTTGTGATGCATTTCAGATGAAACACCATACACAGAAACAAAGTACCAGGGCACTTTTGGCCTAGGGAGCTAAGAAAAATAGTTCTGTTTTTGCAAAACAGCATTTCGATCATGTTGTATAAATGTAATGGTTTATTATGTTGTGTGCATCCACATCGCAGGACATTCCAGAGCTGCAAGCACCCCATGATTAACACATTGTAGGGACTGAAACTGTTAACCCGTGCTGGGTCAACCTCAGCTAACTGTATTCACCCAGTTCAGTGGCATAGGTATTATAAAGTACCAGTAATAGAGATGCTGCAAAGTGTTACTCAGGAACTTCCATTGCTTCCAGGGTGTGTAATGGCAATAAGAAGTGCTGAACAAGCTGAATCTGGTGAAATCCCTAAATACATTGCCCTGGCTGTAACATAGATGATTTCCAGTGATGGAAGTCGTATGATCTGAGACATCATTAACAGACAAGGTCCAACACCTGGCAGCACATGGTTGTGGATGGGTCCTACAATATATCACTGGTGGACATATGTTCGTGGGTAGGTACTACAATGTATTGGTTCTGCATGTTCTAATCCAAAGCATCTACAGCACCACTCAACAGGACTGGCCATGCAAGACAGTTACTGTACAAGAGTGGAAGGATGCTAAAAACCTTGGAGATCAACACCATGTACAGATCACCGGTCTCATGGAACTCCCTGAGCGATTGGGGCCAGATGTTACATAAATCAGAATAATCTTGAGAGCTATATTAAATGTACTGTGTCATTTCAAGGATATTGTGACAGAAATGCAAACCAAGCATACTAACGCCCCTTTCACACTGGCACTCCTACCCAGGTCCATACTGGGTCCTGGCTAACCGAGTCACAATCCCGCGTAGTGTGAACCCACGAACCTGGGTTGGACCGGGGTCAACCCAGGTCCCACTGACCCACCTCAGGATGTGGGATGACACGCATTGACCCGAGTTGAGCATGACAAAATGCTTGATGGCAGTTCGTGAGCCGACACAAAAAACATACAGCCATGCCTGCGTGAAGGTTTCACTGCCACAAGGAAGGTTTCTGTTTATTCTGTTGATTGAGACACACCATGAGCCAGATCGGAGCAGGGATGTAGAAACATTTGCTCTATGTGGCCGACGGTTCAATCCAGAGAAGCTTGGATGGAAGCGTCAGTAATGCTTCCGAGGTATCGATACGCGCATTGTGTACTTGAGTTTGTCAACCATGTCAACCCTGCTTTATGAAAAGCAGTGTGAAATCGCGAACCCGACTTTCTGACCCAGGTAGATCATGCCAGTGTGAAAGGGGCTATAGATTTTTTTTTTTCCTTCAAAGAAATACAACTCAATAACGGAATAAGCACACAAAAAATATGGCTTTGAAAAGACTGGCACATTTTGTGAAAGAAAAATGTATTCAATTTAATTTGAAGTGCCTCAACATGCTGTGTAGTTTGAGGATCCTGCACACTAATCAGATATGACATTGCTTTCCCCTCTAATGTAGGAGAGGAGCTTGCGGAATCAATATTGACATCATGCAGTTTGATGCTACAGTGTACATCTACACAAAAATAATTTGCATCAATCCCAGGCCTTAACCGCCTGCCTATTTATTCATTACATAATCATGTATCAACCGACATTAAGCAGAGCTATAAACTGCCTTTTGAAATATGAATATGCATCATTGTTGTATATAAAAGAGATACATACATGGCTAGTAATACATCATAATATTACATAGAATTGGCACTAACATCATTCCTCTCTGCTCTGTATTTACCTTGTTTAGTTTTCACAATGCTTTCACATTCTTTCCTTTTGCTATTTGGCAGTAGGTTCAATTTTTCATTCTGTTTATAGATTTGAATAGTAAAATAGGACATATTCTTTGCAGTGCATTTCATAAATCATACTCTTTGTGTGTGTGTGTTTGGTGAATATACAGAGCATACATTCATATATTATATTGTAACAGCTCTTAATACCGGAGGGTTACTTTGTTGTACACTTCTGACCACCTGTTACTAATTGTGCAGAAATGGAACTGCTTAAACAGAACAATTGCCAGTACTGAGCTCTCAGTATTTATAACAGTATTTTGCACAGTAGTAATAGAGTAACTCCATGGCAACACATTGTCGCATTAACAAATAAAAGGAAGCAAACACCGCCAGTTAGACAAATATTGAATAGTTTTTATCTGTGACTGATGGAAGTGTTTTTAATATGTTGTTAAGCTGTTGGGATACAGTAGAGATGGCACAGAGAACAAAGTATTTGGTGTTCCCCCTTCACTGGGTCAAAACTTTAGGGCAAGAGTGATATCCTCCGAAAGATGTATGAAACAACCTTCTCCCCGCCCCCACACACACACAATTATTTAACCCCCGTTCTTCTGAGAATGTCTAATTGTGCTCCCTCACCACAGCAATCCTCACCACAGCAGTCCTCACCACAGCAATCCTCACCACAGCAGTCCTCACCACAGCAGTCCTCACCACAGCAATCCTCACCACAGCTGCAGAGAACAGAAGTTCAGTGCCTGTCTTGCGATCCCAATCCAATGGCCTCAAGGAGCACAAAAGCAGATGTCTGCGAGCTACCGTCCCCTGAAGGACACAATGTAGCCGTGTCCACTTCCGCTCAACAGGTGTCTGGCCAGAAGGGGCCACTGTAGGTGGAATACAATATTCAGTCAGTGTTTTTGCTGCACACTATTAGCAACAATGAATAAACATACAGCAAGTATAGGTAAAGGGTCTTTTTAGGGTCCTTATTGAAAAAATGGGGACCTTGTAGGCTGATTGTGTCTATTTGTCTGTCTGTCTGCCTATCACTGTATACACAGTGAACGGGATAACTGCCATGAAGTTTTATCATACACTTCTAGCCTTGTATAGCTGTTTCGGATTGCATTTGGTTTGAGTGCTTTATCTATTGAATGAGCTGTGCTGTGCTTTATCGATTGAAGGAGCTGTGCTGTGCGTTATCTATTGAATGAACTGAACTGTGCTTTATCTATGGAATGAGCGGAGCTGTGCTTTATCTATTGAATGAGCGGAGCTGTGCTTTATCTATTGAATGAGCGGAGCTGTGCTTTATCTATTGAATGAGCTGTGCTGTGCTTTATCTATTGAATGAGCTGTGCTGTGCTTTATCTATTGAAGGAGCTGTGCTGTGCGTTATCTATTGAATGAACTGAACTGTGCTTTATCTATTGAATGAGCGGAGCTGTGCTTTATCTATTGAATGAGCTGTGCTGTGCTTTATCTATTGAAGGAGCTGTGCTGTGCGTTATCTATTGAATGAACTGAACTGTGCTTTATCTATGGAATGAGCGGAGCTGTGCTTTATCTATTGAATGAGCGGAGCTGTGCTTTATCGATTGAATGAGCGGAGCTGTGCTTTATCTATTGAATGAGCTGTGCTGTGCTTTATCTATTGAATGAGTGGAGCTGTGCTTTATCGATTGAAGGAGCTGTGCTGTGCTTTATCTATTGAATGAGCTGAGCTGTGCTTTATCTATTGAATGAGCGGAGCTGTGCTTTATCTATTGAATGAGCGGAGCTGTGCTTTATCTATTGAATGAGCTGTGCTGTGCTTTATCTATTGAATGAGCTGTGCTGTGCTTTATCTATTGAAGGAGCTGTGCTGTGCGTTATCTATTGAATGAACTGAACTGTGCTTTATCGATTGAATGAGCGGAGCTGTGCTTTATCTATTGAATGAGCTGTGCTGTGCTTTATCTATTGAATGAGTGGAGCTGTGCTTTATCGATTGAAGGAGCTGTGCTGTGCTTTATCTATTGAATGAGCTGAGCTGTGCTTTATCTATTGAATGAGCGGAGCTGTGCTTTATCTATTGAATGAGCGGAGCTGTGCTTTATCTATTGAATGAGCGGAGCTGTGCTTTATCTATTGAATGAGCTGTGCTGTGCTTTATCTATTGAATGAGCTGTGCTGTGCTTTATCTATTGAAGGAGCTGTGCTGTGCGTTATCTATTGAATGAACTGAACTGTGCTTTATCTATTGAATGAGCGGAGCTGTGCTTTATCTATTGAATGAGCTGTGCTGTGCGTTATCTATTGAATGAACTGAACTGCGCGTTATCTATTGAATGAACTGAACTGTGCTTTATCTATTGAATGAGCGGAGCTGTGCTTTATCGATTGAAGGAGCTGTGCTGTGCTTTATCTATTGAATGAGCTGAGCTGTGCTTTATCTATTGAATGAGCGGAGCTGTGCTTTATCTATTGAATGAGCTGTGCTGTGCTTTATCTATTGAATGAGCGGAGCTGTGCTTTATCGATTGAAGGAGCTGTGCTGTGCTTTATCTATTGAATGAGCGGAGCTGTGCTTTATCTGCATGAGCTGTGCTGTGCTGTATCTATCTGAAGAAGCTATGCTGTGCTTTATCTATTGAATGAGCTGTGCTGTGCTTTATCTATCTGCAGGAGCTGTTCTAGAAATGCCAGACTTTCTGTTTGATATTGTGTTTGATGCAAAGATATCTTACATGGGGTACCAGAACCAGCTTTCTGTTATTGTGACTGATGAAAGTAGATGTGCTTGTTGACTAGGGTTGACTCAGGGTTACAAATACTTTAGTTGCTTAAATTAACAGGTTTTTGCTCAAACATGTGTGTGCAATATTTCTGTTCTTACTCTGGGGACACCACTTTGAACTCCAATTTAATAATGAGCGCGTTTGACTTTTTTCCATTATACCTTTTATAAAAAACATTTGATGTCTTTCTTTTTTAATTAAAATAAATAATCATTGTTTTCTTGTTAGTTTCCACTGTTTATCTGTATCCCACGGCACTTCCTTTTAAGGTTCTTAGTGTGGTCAATTGGTTGTGCCGTGCCTTTGTTTGATCCTAAATACATGATGCAGCTGAATGACCCTGGGAAGCACAAGCAGTGAATTAGGGTTTAGGGACCTGTACATATACAGACTTTGTTCATATTTCTGTAAATTAATGGACGCAAATAGGATGCAAAATGTGTTTTGTATCCAAATGCAATTTTGAAAAACTTTTGCTGAATAACCTTAGTTTACTTTTGTTACTTGTGTATTTCTAAATCTGTAGGATTCACAGTGCTTACTTTTTGTAAAACTTTATTTTTGACAAACACAAACAGCAAATATAAACTTTATACTGCAAGAAACACAAAGTCATGAAACTGCATGCTTCTTTTCCAATGACCTGATCTTCAAACAGCATTTATAACGAAGTGACTGAAGTGAATTGTGATACAAAGTTTCTAAATGTTCCTTTGTTGTTTCCAGCACATGGGCCACCAAAACCAGCTATATAGACTGAACAATCAAGCATTAGTGATCAATGTGGCAAATAATGACCATCAGGGGTAACTGGGCACGAAACCCAAAGGTGTGAAAGCAAAGCTGTCATTAGGGGCCGTTATCTGACGTTATAGAGGGAACCACGTCTTCCTCTCTCCCTTCCAGTAGCTGTCTCTCACTCTTGCCCATGATTTGCAAGTATGGTAGCAGTTCGGGTTTTGTCTCCTGAGTCCCAGTGCTCCCACTGAGTCACAGCAGCCCATAATGGGTTACAGATGTTGTGTGCCGGACGTCAGAGCCCCTTGCAGGTTTATTGCTTTAAACAGTCTGCTAATTGTAACAGATTATAATGACGGGGACAGCAGATGCTGATCTGGGGTAAATTAAGGCATGAAGAGATTGGCTTTAAACCTTGTATCCAGCTGAGAGGTTTACGCAGTGTTTCCTGTATAAAGACTCACCACAGATCCTGCTGAGAGGATCGACTAATAGATCCTCCAGTGAGGTGAAGTTTGTATTGCATATCCTAAAGAGAAACTAGACAGTGTCCAGGCACACAGGGTCATTAAGTACTTTATTAAGAATAAATAATAAAGTTTGCTTACTGACTGCCTGTTTTTTCATGTTGGGACATCAGATGATGCAATATGAAGGGATATATATTGTCTCTTGCTTCAATGAAGGGATATATATAGTCTCTTGCTTCAATGAACAAGCAAGAGACTAACTTCTGGAAACGATATACAGTACACACTGCACAACAACTTCTATAGCTAGAATGTCCCACAATAATGTCAAATGTGTATTATGTGATTATGGGTTTTGTCCAATAGAATAGGGTCCAAAGGCCATTTGAGTAACTGATTTAAATTCATCAGTGACCTTGAAATCTGACGGCAAAAAAATCACACTGATCCTTCATGACAGGTTAGTCCTAACATTTTTAGGACAGTTAGGATGCATTTTGCCAATATTACATTGGAATGCAGTGCCTTTGCACACTCTTTGTTGGAACTTTTGAATCTAGGGTAGCCTTGTCCTGGAAAAAGCATATTGATTGCACTTCAAATAAAAGAGCGTCTTAGTTTGTTATGTACCTGTTGAACTATTTATACCTTTGAGAGTATGAAAGGGACATGTGAATGGAAACTGCTGCTGCCACTTTATTGTCACCTAGTGCATCATCTCAAAGGGATTATGCTGGTAAAACATGTCAAATAATATAGTATGAGGTGAGCTTTTGCCAACATACGTAGCACAAAACGCTTATACACAGCAAACTATGAGCAAGGAAGAGTTTTGTTAAGATTATGAAGTAACAAGACCCGATTTGTTCCACATATCTGTTTTCTTTCTTTTTTTTTTATTCTGTTGCTACCATTTCTCCAGAATTAACTTCCTACTGTATTTCCCCTCCCTTTGAAAGCCTGTGTTCAGTAGAACACTGACTCTCTCCCAGTGAGGGTTAATTGTATTACAGATAGGGCATCATTTCCATAACTTACATTACGTTCAAAGTATCTTACTGGCTGCAAAGCATCAGTCATTAGGGGAAGCAGTTGGTTGCCATGGAAAGAAGGCACTGAGGAGGTGTGAGAGTTGTACTGTTGTGGTGGATTGACCGAAGACGTGCAAAATAATCTTAAAGACAGCCTTGCAAACATTTTTTTTTTTTTTTTTATACCTAGTGTTGTACCAGATGTGATCTTAATTTCTTTCAAAACTTCACATTTGAGACCTACTGCATGTATTGAATGGATTTCATGGTGGGGAATATTTAGGAAGTCTATTTATTATTTATTTCTATAATCATGTTTTAAACTGCAAATATTTGCACAAACACAGTACTAACCTTTTTGATAAACTTTAAAAATCTCGATTGTCATTGGCAATGTAATGATAACACTGTATTAAATGACAGCTGTAGCACAGGGGCTGCAGCTACAGCGCAATGCTATCCGTTTTCATATCCTGACATACAGTAGTGTTAATCAGATCATGGTTTTTCATTGCAATACCAGGTTTTTATACCTATACCAGCATTCTGTTGTGCTACTATTTTTTGTTCATTCAATGTTCTGTGTTTCCATTGAAAGCCCTGCTGGGGTCTACTAATAATACTGAGATTTCTTAAGGGTACTAATGGTATTCCAATGGCATATATACAGGGTGATTAGAAAGTTTATCACATCAACGCACCATATCACCAATGTGGTAAACTTACTTTCTAATCACCCTGTATGTGTATATATATATATACTG